>JAVLVB010001056.1:546039-556524 GCA_032876305.1 Orestias chungarensis | reverse complement strand
CCCCCCCCCAGAGAGTTCACGTTCCCACGAAACAGCTGCTGTAGCAGGATCAGATTGTCTCCTTTGCCCCCAAAGCAAGAGGACATCGTTTCTATAGATATACCGATATTTCTCTCCTCCCTATTGTGTGGCATGTTAGAAAAGGCTTCATTAAGGGATGTGTCTAATATCTGAGAACAATAGTTACATAAATAATAAACTTTCTTAATAGAACGTAGACTCTACAATCCAACAAAAAAAAATTATATATATATATATATATATATATATGTGTGTTTGAAAGATGACGTCTGGGGTTTTAGTTATAGGCTGATGTAATCCGACATTTGTGTTTTTTTGACTGATATTGGACAGAGACACCCCTAATAACTCATCACAAGGGCTCTTTGGGCTGCATGTTGTCTGATGTCTCACCAAGGGTCTGTTCGCCTTTGTTGAGCCAATCTGGGTCCCTTTGGAGAGTGGATCGCTGTTGGAGAGACTTTTCCCTCACACATGGCACGTGACAGTGTCCTTAGCACCTGCAGCGAAAAGTGAAAATTGAACCTGCACTTGATATGTGGCATTTTAAGTCCTGCACTGGCATGAACTGTGTGTGCAAGAGAAACTTGATAGGACACATGAAAGAAAATGGCAACAGAAGGAAAAATGTTCTTACTTTCTGTTCCTTCACTGGGAAAGTCAGGATATGTCCGTCTTCAATTTTGCAGCTGAAGTTGAAACCTGTTCATTTGACTAGTCACATTTTTAGGGGTTTTTCTAAAATCAGCATTACATGTTCTAACCTTTTAACCATCTGAACAATTTGAAAGTAATTTTTTGCATGTGGAACATGAAAAAACATCGTTTTACATGACCTTAAATTTGCGAGATGTGAACATCAGCCTATAAGGCATTCACAGAATGACAGATTTTGTCTTGGTGATTTCATCTCAGATCCTCGGCAGTTAGGCAAAACATTATGGCCGCCAAACAAGCCCCTTTTCCACCAAGCTGGTTCCAGTGCTGGTCCCGGGCTGGAGCCAGAGTTGGAACTGGTTCTTTGTTTTTCCACTGACCAAACTGGTTCTAAACTGGATATTTAGCTGGCCCCAACTCTTTCTGGGGTCAGAGTAAAGAACCAGTTCGACGTGATGACGTCAGCAACTGGGGGCGAGGCTACGTATCAACTAATAGCCGGTAAACAGGAAAAGAGCAGCAGTTTTTTAACAAAACTGGAGTCGCTTGTGCGACAAAAGAAACAAAATGGACCTGAAGTCAAAGCAGCAGTGGTCAGTGGAGGGAGACAAACTTCCTGCTTGCAGTGTGGTCCTCCACCAAAGTGCAAAAAAAACTTGAGGAGGCTTCAAGGACCAAACCGGTGTTCCAATACATCCAGCGAGAGATGGCTGTGGGAGGGTCTGAGTGCAGTGGAGAGCAAATTATTAACAAGCTAAAAAAGTGTTGTTGTGGTCTTGTGCCGGTTGGATTTGGCGCTAAATCTACTGGATAATGGTGACGGACGCATACGCATGCAGCGTCGTAATGACGTAGCTTTCCGGTCGGCATCAGTGTGTTGAAAAACAAACGTTTCTTTGTCTGTTCGCGCTTTTTTTCCACTCAAAGGTGACGTTTGAAAAATGAGAAGGCTGCAAGGATCTGAGCAAGTTTAGTGATGGTTGGACGGGCCAGTATAGAGCATCTCACAAAACTGAACCTGATTAAACTGCCGAAGACGTTAATGCTGGTTAGAACTGCACACTGCAGCTGCTGATTGGAAATGAAATCCTGTGTGATCTTTTAGGCTGGAGCGCTGGTCGAGGAAGAGACGAGGAGGTACCGGCCTACAAAGAACTACCTGAGCTACCTGCCGACGCCCGACTTCTCTTTTTTTGAGGTGAGGAAATCCTCTGATGACCTAAACCGTGTCTCATGATTTTAAACCGTTGTAAAAAAAAAAAAAAACAGCAATTGTTTTATTTTTTTCAGACAGAAATTATGAGAAATGAATTTGAGCGGTTAGCATCTCGGCAGCCAATGGACCTCCTGAGCATGAAAAGGTAAAAACGGCAGAAACGCTGCTCGATTTTTATGATAATCCTTCCAATATGTAAGCCTGTATCCATCTGGGTTTCTTCTAAAAATCATGATACACGTTTTTGAGTTAGCACTTAAACCTTTTTTTATCTCCTTGTGGAGATATGAGCTGCCGGCGCCCACATCAGGACAGAAGAACGACATCACAGCGTGGCAGGAGTGCGTGAACAACTCCATGGCCCAGCTGGAGCACCAGGCAGTCCGCATCGAGAACCTGGAGCTCATGTCACAATACGGAACTAACGCGTGGAAAGTTTACAACGGGTGAGAGGCATGAGGCTTTCTCTGCAAATGCCATTTTGGTGTGAACACTGCTGACTGGCTCTTGTTCTCTTCTCTCAGTAACCTGGCCTTCATGATTGAGATGGCCCAGAAGGAGCTTCACAAGTTCAGGTGAAACGACTGGAGGGTATTTGAATGCTGACAGGTGCTTTTAAATAAATGTACATAGATGACGCGTTTAATTTCCGAACAGGAAGCAAATTCAAGATCTGAACTGGCAGCGTAAGAACGACCAGCTGGCAGCTGGAGCCAAACTGCGCGAGCTGGAGTCCAAGTATGCAAATACATATGCGTTTATGTTAAAATAAAGACTTTGGTGGGATCGTTGTGTAACGTCTTTACGTGTCCGTCTGTAGCTGGGTGTCGCTGGTCAGCAAGAACTACGAGATCGAGCGAGCCATCGTCCAGCTGGAGAACGAAGTGGGTCAGCTCCAGCAGCAGCAGGGCGACGAGAACAAGGAGAACATCCGACAGGACTTCTAGAGCAGGACCGACTCAGGACCATATCGGGGTTCTCCGCTAAGATGGACTCTCTTCTGTTCAGACGAGGAAGCGATCTGAGCAAGGAGAGGTCGATATAAGCCGACAGACAGTTAGGCACCAGTTTGGGAACGGCTGTTGAGAGAGACGGCTTTAAAACAAGTTTCCCATTTTGCTTTTGATACACTGACAGCTGCATTTTCTATTTCATGTATGCCGTTCATTCAAGAGCTGTGTTTGGGGAGAGTGTACATAGTTTGAGTCTGTTAAAGACTAAATTAGCTGTGGCCCCACATCATTTGTGAATTCTTGAATTTTTTTTAAAGATATTTTTAATAAAATGAATTCTTACAATCTGTGGTTTCTGTTGTGTATTTACAGTTGACTCGCTTGTTAATGGTAGAGCTTTAAAGAATTACCAGAACAAGAATCTTTAACAGGACATGGTCCAAGTTATTTATAGACTCTTGATTAAACGCCAACAGTTTAATTGAGAAAGTCGGGTCTTCACATTAAGTGCATTAAAATTTCAATAACAACCTTTATAGAAAAGTGATAAAAAATCCAAACAATTCAGGAACAGAATGCTCAAAACGATCAAAGTTTGTGTGATGTACCACTCTTACAAAACCATTTAAAAATTGAATCAATCCTCTGGAGACACGGTCTTATCCGTTTACCTTTAGCAATGTTTATGACAAGGTATTTCTTTTTGGATCCCAAAAATTTCCAAACAATTCCACAGTTTTAATTTGCACATTTTGTCTCTTAGTTTTACTGATCAATATGTAATCCACCATCCTACACTAGAATCAATAAATTCATCATTTATTAACAAGTATTGTGACACTCCTTACATGTTGAGCAGTTCAAGACCCCTCTCGCCTCGTTGATCACAAACAGGATGGCCTAAATGACTGACAAATTAAGGTAAATGAAAAGGGTTTGATCTGCATGGTTGTCAGTCAAATCCAGACGTCCAGCATAGAAAGGAGACACGGACAAGAAGGCAAGTCAGATCTGAGCGGCCCCACACCCACAGACTGAAGCAAAAAACACTGGTGCTCATGTTCCGTAACTCTCTCTGGCAACGTTCACTCGTCTCACTCACACAGGCTGACAAGCACCATTGTACTGCTTGCAAAGAAACTAAAGAGTTCTCTCTCTTAGGAAAAACCCCAAAAAAACATTTCCTGTGATAGAATCTCTGATATCAACTGTGCAAAACTGGACAGCGACTGGTAGCAAAGTAGCAGTTTGGAGGTTTGGACCACGGCCCAGTCTATATACTGAGAGTGTTGAGAGCTGGCACTAAAGTCACAGCCTCCAACAGGTTCTGGTCATGGCCTCCTTTACTCTGGAGAAACTTCTGTCGATGTCTCTCCTCCTGGCGCTTTTTCTTCTCCTGCCGTTGCTGCTCTTTTCTTTGCTTGTTTGAGAGCTGCGTGGGATGGAAAACAAACAAGCTTAAAGCTTACTTTTGTAGAGGGTTTTGTTCAAAGCTCTAAGCTATGCGAGTACGGTACATCAAGTTAGGTATATATAATCACATTTGGATTAATCTAAATCGGTAATTTTTAGGCCGTTGACCTCCTCAGATTAGATGAACTCAGCATCGTCAATTCTATTTCTGCCAGTTTTAACCCTTTTGCGAATTAAAAAAGTTATTTAGTACATTGTTAATGTGAACAGAGCACATATAATAAATAAAAAGGAGCTCATTTAGTGTAACAATCACCTCCATAAGGCAAAATTCAGCATAACTCCAAACAGTAGATGGCAGCAAAGAGTTCAAAGTAAGATCTTTGGCATATGTTGAATTGATAAACAGCCATAAGTGGGAAGCCTTATTGACCTTGGCTGTGGGGTGGTTTAAAGTGAACATCAAAGATCAATATCAGTAAAATATTTGTATCTTTTTAGATATTAATATACTACTAAACTATAGAAAACTAAAATCTTCATATGGACATTTTCATAAAATCTATGCAATATGTCGCTGAATACTACTCATGGGAGGAATGGAAATGTTATGGGGTCTATTATTGCAGTTTTTTTATGGTAGTTTCTGTCCTGACTGTTAATAAAGAGCTGTTTCCATTTTCATCTCATCAATATTTAAAATGCACTTAATATCCTGGCTTTCTCATCTTCAAATGGCTGAGTAAGGATTTTTACCCACAATGTAGTTTGCATTCATATAATCCTCTTCTAATTTAATTTGAGTGTTACTTTATGACTGTGGGAAAGGGAAATATGAGGACTAAGTTTCAGTTAGCGGGTTACAACAGAAAATAACAAATTTTTAGGTCTCACATGGTGTCGCATGTAATTATTTCCACTCACCGAGACTGTTGCCGTGTAAGAGGACAATCCCGTCTTTATTAACTCAATTCATAAAAAGATTGCGATCAATATACGCTTTTCTCAAGAATAAGGTTTTTGTTTTAAGACTACCTATAAAAATACCATTTGCTCCTCTTCTTGCCCGATTCCAAAACATCTGTATGCTAAAAAAACTCAATTGTTTGAGTTAGACGGACCGGATGAATGTATCGTAATGAACAGAGTTGAAAACTGAATAATCTTCACAATTTGTTCCCTATAATGCATGTGTCCCATGTTGTTTTCCTATAGCTCACCGAGACTTCTTATAATGACTTAGAAGTCCTGAAATGTAGCTAGATTATGATGCGTTCCCTTTACCTCGGATCTCAGAACTCGAGTCAGGGAATGATGACGGACCCGAATTGACAGGGTTAGGATTCGGATAATGGAACGTGTTTGTTTTGTTCGTTCAATTGCAGAACAAACAAAATCAAATTTTCACCGAGGAATCACCCCGGCATAAATAATTCACGTACTAAAAATAAAAGCAATTTAAACCATCCATACATTTACCTTAAGTTTTTGAACATTGCTGCTCTCTCCTGGCTGGCAGTGCTCGGTGCAGTCCGTAACTCCTGCTCTGCAGGCAGAACAAGATCCCGACGTGCATTTGCCCTGGCACGACTGGCCAAGCAAAGAACCAGCGAGCCATTCAGCATTGATTGTTGCTGCGCTAAGCTGGAGCAGGTTCTCCTCGTCACCTGTAGAAGGACCAAACACGGAGAACAACTGAGCGGGATCAATCTGCAGGATCCGTTACTGGTCCCATACATTTAACAGTGGGCCGTTTATGAGCAGCTAAAGGCTGCGTTCATTTACTCACCCTGGATTCCTCGGTTCTTGATGGAGCTCAAGATCACATTTTCCTCCTCACACACCGTAGGCGACGTTTTTTTCTGTCTCTCCCTCTGGCCGTCTCCAAAGTCGCGCTGCTGGCCGTGGGAATTCTGCAGGGTCTAAAAACAGTGAAGGCGTGAAAGCATTAAAACAACACCTCGACACATTTACAACAGGATGAACAGTAACTTGGACGAACAAAACAACTGAAGAGTTGAGAGTTATTTGGAATATTTGGGTATGATGGAAATTTCCCCCCGATTAATTGGGTTTTTCTCTTCCTGCAATATAATCCGTACCTCAATACGAAGTTGAGCAGGACTCTCAGAGTTGTCCCCGATCCGCCTCACACTGTCATAGTGGTCTCCATATCGGTAGGCGATGTGCAGCTCTCTGCACGCCTGTTTCTCGACGCCGTTAATCTGCCAAGACGGCGCGACAAATAAGCCGGAGAAACACAGCGGTTAAAAAACTCATGTGACGTAATCTGGTGGCCTCATCTCCGGGATGACACCTACCTCCCAAAGCGGTGCGTTCAGTTGATGAATGACCACTTTCACTTGCTGGCTGCGAGCAAAAGCTACGATGGCGTCGTTGCCTGCAAAGGTACCTGGTTGGGCGAGGTTGGACACTGCAGAAAAGGAAAAGAGAGAAGATGTTACAGATAAGTGCTTTCAAAACAATATGAAACGTTGGATACAACTACGTATACTTCACGCAAAACACTTGACGGTCTAATATCCTTTTAAGATTCCAAATTAAATAGATGTATTATCTATAACTTAATGACAATTTAACAAATAAAACATGTAATTTTTACTATATTACAACAGGCATTTTATATTAAGCCGTTAATGTATTTTTGAACATTATAAGATTCCTGCTAAAGCTAATAATGTTAGCTTTAATAAGCTGACACTATTAGATTTATGTAGATTTTTAACATACAGTTTCAACAATTGTTGTGCCAGCAACTATTATTATTATTAGCATTTTTAATATCCAATGTTAAAGAATGCAAATGCATTTTTTAACATCTTTAGCTTCCACGGGGTCACCGCTCCAGTACTGGAAAAATATCATCTAAATAGTCCCAGAATGTTTCGATGACATTATTCAATAAATACTTGTTTCCAACTTTCTTTCTTTTTTCTCCTTACAGTGTTGTGGAAAAGGTACATCATCTTCAACAAAAGGCTCAAAGTCTTGTCGATGGGACATCATGTACTGGACGGTCTCCTGGCGGAGCTGCAGATGACCCCGTGAATGACCCTCTAGCTGGTCACCGAGAGCTCGGAACAGGCAGTTCCTGTAGGACGCAGAGATCGCACACAACCACTGATGTACCTCATTACTTCCTGCTGGAAAAAAAAAAAAAACGCGCGGTCTCGGTTAGAGAAGCAGCTGTTCCAGCCAGTCTATTAGGGACGGGTTAGAAGTTCCTTTCTTAACTAACTGAAGCTCGGCATTTAATAATCACAAAGATTATTCAGTAACTAAAATGATTTCAAAGTTTTACCATCTAAATTAGAAGAGTACCTCAGAAGTAGGAATGTTTTGGGAAATATATTTTTCACTAGAAAGAACAAAAAAAAAAAAAAAAAAAGACAAAAAATTAATACATAAAGACACCAAAGATTTTCTAGTGGCCTAGTCAAAGCAAGATAAGGAGATACTTTTATTACAAATATATAAAGTATATTTATTTACAACCATAGCCTGCTTTACGGAAAGGAGGATATTGGACTCAAAATAAATTAAATCTACCAGGAACTGTTTACATGAGTCATTTCGGCTTGAGCAACGATCCTAACCTGTAAACTCACCTCATTGAAAAAACGAACAAAAATGTGAGGAAGAAACTGTCGTTTTGTGCTAATAATATATTATTAAATCAAATCAAAAATACTTTATTTATCCCAAAGGGAAATTAAAGGTTGCTGGAGTAACTCATTTAACTGAGGAGTTATTGTAGATGGTGATGGCTGCGGGCAGGAAAAATCTCCTGTAGCGTTCTGTTTTGCAACTAAGCTGAAGAAGCCTCTGACCGAAGAGAGAAGAACTTCATTACTTGAAAATTATTTTATTACATTAAGTGAGTTTTGAATCTTGGATATATATATGTAAACTTAGGATATATCATCAATAACATCGACATCAGCCAATTCTGATCCTTGATTTTTTTCAGATGCTGGTATCGGTCCAATAAGTAAAACTGGGCCGATTTTAACAGTCGACGTTTGTTTCCATATTGTTGCCGTTTGTGTTCCTGAATGCGGATGGACATGTGTTATAAGATTGGCCATGTGACAGTGATGCAGTGCAGGACTGTGGGGAGTTTTACTGCAGCATGGAAGCAATGTCATTAATATTGGATGTTGTTATGAGACAAAATTTATTTGTATCAGTGCATCTCTACTCTTAATGATCCCTAAGAAATACCTATATACATAGAAAATTGACTGATATATGGGTGTTTAAGTAAATGGTATGACATCAATATTGAGATTAAATATATTAAAAAATCTAAAATAATATAGTATTATATCGGTCTGCATCGAACACAAGGAGTTTGTTCCAGCATTTAATCTGCATCAGGATGTTTATTTAGCAGCTTGTATCAAGTATGTGAAGCCCACCTGGTCAATTCAACATAATTTGCCAACAAGTAGCATAGAGTAAGTGTAATGTTAGATGTTCTCTTTTTAAGCAATATCTCTTAATCAAGCCATTTATGACATTTTACACAACAAAAGTATTAAATTATGTGCGTGTGATTCATGCCGGACAATATTGGCATCGGGCAGTACTTTTGAACAAAATTTTATTATTCTATCAGAAGAAATGGCAGAGTGTGACTCCCTAAATTAGGTACTTTTGAGCCCTCAGTGGAAATGTGTTATCTTGAAGAGTTTTTCAAAGCTTACCCGTCTCCTGGGACCTCTCTCAGCTTGAGCCCCAGTGCCTGGAGCTGAATGGAGAAACTGGCGTACTCTGCCCCCTCGTCGCTATCCTGAGGGCGGTTCTTCCGATCTTTTGCGATGGCGCGGCGTGTAGCTCGTTCATCCCTCTTGCGCTCCATTTCGCTCTTTTTATTGCTCCTGACAGGTTTCGCCGCCTGTTTCCGAGACATGCTGGGTCTAAACGCTTCTTCTGGTCCAGAGCACCCAAGAATGTCCCGCTTTGGTAACAAGCTGGTACTTCATTAAATGATCCTACTCTCGTGCGGCCTAAAAAGACATGAGAACACGTAGGGAGGTTACAAGTATAAGTAACAAAGTAATTTACTCTGTTTACGTCCCTTGTGTGTTTCATTCATATGAAGATCTCGCTACCTCTTTCTTTTAGCAAAATAAAGAATAATTTGGATTTTTACATCATTAACCATAACATTTCAAAATCGAAACGTTTCTACTGCTGGAAACAAATATTCATTTCTAATATGCGTGAACTATTTCAGCAACACCTACAAGGTAAAAATGCAGAGTAGTAGTGTAAAAAAAAAAACCTAATCTAAACATATTATTAAAGTTATAATACTGTTAACCTTAAATATGTACTTATATTGACTTTGACACATAAAATATAGGAGCAACATCCTAAATTCGAGGTTCTTATTGTGCAAAAATGTCAATTACATGCAGTCAACACAATAGTTTAAGTTTGCTAACTGTAGTGATCCAACTTTTACTTTACACACCATGGATGTCTGTTTATTTCTGATTTTTTATTTTTTGTGCTGCTGATGTTCAAAGCAAAGGGCCTTCTTTTAGCCAGCTGACTGGCAGTGTGCAGTAACGCATAAGGGAGGAAAATTATCCAACATTCTGACTTTATTCTATGAATTATCCCATAGTTAAGCAGTGTCGTTGTTCTGTTGTTAAATATTATAAACTACATTGCAAAACATTAACAGTTAATTAGAAAACAAAAAAAAGATTTCGAGGTATCGATTTTCGGTTGTTATGCCTTTGAGTTTGTTTTCTGAGTCGTTTCTTTACTTTTTGTTTAAGGCAAAGGCCGAAATAAATAATAAGCTAAGCAGCAGCTCGGCTTCATGCTCAACACCCGCACGATGTGGTTAAAATTAGCATGTGAAACGCAATAACTTGTCAAATAACGCACATTTTAGTTGTTTTCTGATGTTTAAAACGAAACTTAAACGTCGCAGTTAGCTAAATTACCAGCTAGCCGCAGCTAAACGGTGGAAATAACGGACGAAGTTGTTTGTAGCCTCCGTTAACAGTCACGCTTTCACCTTTTAAAATAGCACAACTAGCAGAAACTTACCTTCAATATGCAGGGAAAACAGATATCTATATGTTTATGACTGTTTTTGTTCAGAAAAAAAGATAAAGTTTTGCGTTTACGTATTTGTTTACAATCCAAAGTTCCGTATACGTCATACGTAAGTGCGTCAGT
>JAVLVB010001056.1:524505-545939 GCA_032876305.1 Orestias chungarensis | reverse complement strand
ATCTATCTATCTATCTATCTATCTATCTATCTATCTATCTATCTATCTATCTATCTATCTATCTATCTATCTATCTATCTATCTATCTATCTATCTATCTATCTATCTATCTATCTATCTATCTATCTATCTATCTATCTATCCATCCATCCATCCATCCATCCATCCATTCCATCACAGTACAAAGCAAAATACTCAGTTGCAGATTTGTGAGCAATCTTGCCTCTGAATAACATCCACCTTCTGGCAGTCTTGTAGATTCAGTCACCCTCCACTCTTTGTGATGACACCACACAGTTGGTGAGCACAGCGTGGGGGTGGAGAGAATCTGCACCACAGAGTGAGGACAGTTTTATTCACCGAGACTGTACGACAAAATACAGACCAAATGGAAAAAGAAAGAAAGAATTTACTTTTGTCTTCTATGCGTCACCTTTGTACATTTACAAACCAAAAATTTATGGATTTAAATTAGGCCTAGTGAGTTGTTGGCTCTGCCTTTGCAGATGTACACTGAAGGTTACCCAGGCATTTGTGCCAGTGTGTCAATCTCACCGGCCAAGGGTGATTGAAAGACAGCATTTTGTCTGCATGCACACGTACTCAACAGGCAATGTGTGTACATATAAGTAACAATTCTTTATTTGATATGTCACAGTGCTTGACAAAAATATAAACTGTATGATTAAACTGAAATGGCTTTTCTTGTAAAGTGCCTTGAGATGACATGTGTTGTGAATTGCCACTTGGATAAAAAAGTGAAATGAATTGAATAGATCCCCCTTCTCTCATGATGTTTTTTATAATTTATACTTCTGCAACCACATTCTTCAATGTTTAAAAAAAAAATTAAAATTACGATATATATGAATGATAAAACAAAAGTAGGCTATTCATTCGTGGAGATTCTGTTTAGTAATAAGGATATATCTAAATGCATTTGTGAGTATTTAACAAGGAAATTTATTAGATTAACCATTTTTTACAAGTCATTGCAGTCATGTTAAAAAAAAATTAACCATGGTCTAAGTTCCTATCCTTAACTTAAGCAAAGATGTCTAAGGGAGTGTTGGATGTTCAGCTTTAATGTCACCCAAAAGTATTTCAGTGAGATCAAGATTTGGGCTTTGAGCATATTTATTTATTTATTCTCAGCCTGAGCTAAATCCTGGTGGATTTACTGGTATGGAATTGGTTTTTGTACTATTAAAGTTTGAAGTTCTGCCTAACCTTTATTTAGTTTCTGTTTTATTTTGTTGCACTGATCATACCTTTTGCTTTATAACTCTTGATTTAAGATTTTGATTCTATGATTGTCATTTAGTCCGATCTGGGTTCGCCAACCACAGCACTTTAAGGTGCAGCTTGACAGCTGGCATGAGGTTCCTGGGTTTTTGCATTGGAGTCATTTAGTCTTAGGCTTCATGTTTTTCTTGCAGACTAAAAACTTCCTACTTCTTCATAACATTAAAGTGAATATCTGAGGTTTAAATCAAATTTTCAAAGCAATTTTCTCATCATTAGCACTCGATGCAAGATTGCTGACGGTAATTGTTGAAATTTTTTGTTTTGTTTGGATGAATGTGTTTTCTTCACCCAGAAATTCTAGATGTAATTTCATTTGATTAAAAAAAGTAATTCCTTCCATCTTTGTTGTTTTTTTATTACTTTAAACGATCAAGATTGTAAAACTGGATATTTTATACAACTATATAATCGTAAATGGAATTAATTTATATAGTGATTTTCTAATCTCTTAAATCACAGAAGCCACAATAACCCACACAGGTATGTAAGTCTGAGTTAAGTGCCTTGCTCAGAGGCACATGGAACCAGCAACCTGCTGTTCCATGTGCTCTGCCCACTGAACCACAGTCTCCCTGTATATATCATAAACAATTGATAATAAAGTCATATTTCATAAATTTCCATAAGTATTTATGGTGTGATATCAGACTATTTTAACTATTTGTTTTAAGTTTTAGCTGCTTAGGTCTCTTTTTTATTATTTGTTTATTTTTTAAGGGGCTGACTTCTTTTTTTCTCTCCGAATATACACTTTAGGTTGCAGTTGAGGCGTACAGTATTGAGACTAAATACTGTTATTGTTAAATGTTCACATTAACCCCATCGTGTGCCACCGATATCAGTTGGAGGTTGTAATTAACTGGGTGAAATGAAGAAGAAATGAATCAGCATATATGATTGTGCCAGTGGGTGACAGTAGCATCTGTTTCACATTTCTGCAGGATGATTCTCTAGTGAAATATACCATAACAATGTATGTTTTAGGCAGTTAGCTGTCTTAAATGATCAGATCATTTACATACCAACCTGTTTTATTCTTATTTTGGCTGCTGTCCATGGTGCTGAAGACATGAAAACCAATGAGGTCTGTTATTTTACTCAATTTGAGTAGAGAAAAAGACATACAACTGTATTTATTAAATACAGGGTTCATTTGATGAAGTGGTCACAACTGCTCCTGTTTGACTAAGTAGTGGTTTCATATATTTTAAGATTAATACTTATAGAAGCTATCAGGTAAATACTAGCTATGTGGATTTGATTCATCCATCTTGTTATTTATTAGACTTATTTATTAAACTGTTTTGCTGTTTGAACAGGTTTTTAAAACTTTAATGCCAGGATCTGAAATATAGATTGTTTTTAAGAATGGGATCTCAGTAAGAGCGGAGTGAAAAATGAAATACTGATCTACCCTCAATTAAAATTGTAAAAGTAAAGACGCTTGTGTGCCAGCCTTGGACACAAATCTTTAATGTGGACATTGAAGCCACTAGCCACACTTTTAAAATAAATCAGACACACACTAAAAATAGTTTCTCACTTATACAGCAATATATCCAAATCAGTTTTGTTTTTTATTCGCCTTGCTATTTTATTGTCATTTGCTCAAGTTAAGCAAGTTTCCATGCACATCCTTTCTCTGGTCACATAAGACGTAATGAAACAGATCTTTTTTTTTTGTTACATGCATTTGTTTGTTTTATGTTGTTTTTCTTCCTCACGTGTATGTCTTTAATTAAATGCATCCTTCAAACAGGTTCACTTGTGTTCTCTATAGCTGCAGCAAAAGCTTTGGCTGTAGAGCACGGCAGGGATTTCAAGACGTGTCAACCATGAAACACACGGGAGCTGTTTATGAGGAGGACTCGAGCGGTCAGATTTCAAGCTGTCAAAGAAATAACAAACATAGTCAGATCTGTGTTGTTTCGTGAAATTGATCGTTCAAAACATGTTTACTGCAGCTCTGCTTCATCGCTTGATACAGACTTCTTATTCAGTCTTATTGGCTCATAACGCCCACCCAGCAGGCAGTTACAGTACAGCCTGCACCATTGCCATCATTCCAGTAAACCCACCAGAGGGTAGAAGGAAGGAAAAAAAATCCAGTTGCTCTGCAGTCGGAAAGAAAGAAGTTCAAACTGCATGCTGAGCTGGAAAATCGCTATCTAATGTGAAGAAAGAAAATCATTGTTACCGACGTTGCTGTTCTTGGTCGAAACATGTCAGTCTGTCCGTCTAAAGGTGTATCCTAAATTATTATGTGTTTGAGAAGGTGATATATCATTCATAAATTCAGCCACAAATTGCTGTTGCTTCAAACAAAGTATTAACAGACTTCTGTGTGGAAGGGAAAAGTGTGGTTAAAAACAAAAAAATTGCTGAAGACAATATTGGATAACTAAATTGGAGAGGAGTGGAATATCCCACCAAACTTGTTTGATCCTAACGCCTTAGAGAACTTATAATGTTGTGCCAAGACGATGAGCAGAGAGAACAGAGCCAACAACGCAGACATGCTGAACAGCTTGGACTCCACACACAAGAGTATAACGGGATGTATACAGGTTCAGCTGTGAGGGACACACCTTTCCTGATTGGCTGCCTGGAGACTGCAGGAGAGAAGCCATCGTTGGACTAGCAGAGAATGGAAAGCCAATCAGATGCTGATGAGGCCCACCTTGCACCATATAACAGGGCACCTGAAAACATTCTTCCAGTGGGTCAGCTTGTAGGAAGAGGTTGTTCAGCTGTTCACCACCTTTGTTATTTGCAACTGCCTTTGGCAGTTTTGAAACATTTTGTTGGTTGTTCTGCTAAAGTAGTTTGATTGTGTTGTTTGCTCTCTCAAGCTAGAAGCTTGTGTTTGGGAGGCTTGGTGCTCCCTTTGTGTGACTGTCTTTTTCCTTTTTTCGTTTTTTTTGAGTTAACATTGGATTGACTTGTTTGGATACTTTGTAAAATAATTTGCACTTAACATTTTTAAGTTTTCTAGTCCTTTTTTTTCTGTATTATTTGGGTAAAATTGTGTCTTGGTTCTGTGAAACCTTCTTTTTGTAATAAATCGCTTTTTTTTATAACTCTTATTTTCTCTGGACATTTTTATGTTACCGCCCCTGAACCCATAGACCTTGGGGGGGCATAACACAGGATAATTGCCTCCATGTCATGCCGCACTGATACAGTAATTCATGCAAAACAAGCCCTGATTAATTTCAGAGTCCACGTGCTGTACCGTACTACCTTCATGAGCTTTTCAGTACATTGAAATTTTTGTAACATAAATGTTTTTCTTGGTCCTTTGGGGGGGATTCCAGCTTTTGGGTCAGAAATTGTCTGCATTTAATGGACCAATAAATGAGCTTAACTTGCCCTATATATTGGGCACCAAAATGGGGATCTATCCAAAGGGGGTCCCTAAATCTTCTCAACACGGACCTGGATAGGCCTATTTGCCGTAGAGACAGCTTGCGGTTCCATCCCCCCTCCCCTCCTCTCTCTCTCTCCCTCCCTCAGTGGGAGTGGGTGATCGTGTAGCTGCTGGGAGCCAGGATGGGATAATCATGCGCGTCTGGTTTCGCGCGTTGCTGAAGCTGCAGACGCTGGACACGGACCGGGCGCAGGGCGCGTCTAGCTGCGGCTCGGACCTCGTGTAGATGTTCACAAGGCAGTCTGTGGAAGACCGTGGGCCGACGGCCACGAGAGGAGTCGTTGCAGCTCTCTGAGGACGAGATTCGCCGGTATTGTGGCGCAGAACGGGGGTGGAGGGTGGAAGCATCGCCGTTAGAAGATACGGGGAGACGAATCTCAGGATTCCTTCGCGTCGCTGTTTAATTTGATCTCGGAGGAGGAGAGCAATTAGGAGCGGAGAGCCTGCGTGGGTCCGGCAGTAACCGCATCAGTCCGGGTGGTGCTGCTGCTGGTGCGGAGGCAGGGTGGTGGTGGAGGGGGGTTCACTCGGATGGAGACAGGGCGCAGCAAAGGCTGACGGAGGAGAACCAGGCAGTTTGAAGGGACCAGGAGCCAGGAGCAGCGCGGCGGCTCCATGCGCGCTTCCTGCCGGGGAGAGAGCGCGCACAGGCCGGCCGGAGCGTCTCCAAAGCCGCGGGTAGAAGCTCTAGGACGGCGGTCAGTTGGGAAGTTTTGATGCATATGATCACAACCACCATGATTTTTATGATTCTTGGTGCTTCAGTTGTAATGGTAAGACATTCTCAAACCCTCCCTCAGATGCAATACGGTTTTTCTGATTTCCACACGAAAAGGTTGCGATGCCAAAGATACGCATGTAGAAAACAAGTAGGTGGATTTTTTTTTTTTTAGGCAGCCTTGCTCAAAGCAGGACTATATGTATGTGGAAGTAGGTACGCATGTCTATAATTAGCCTACCAGCTGTCATAAATAAATCAGTCGCTCTTCAAGCAACAGTCCTCCCTCCCTAGGAAAAAAATCTACCATTTTCCTCCATCTGGCTTTAAACCCTGGTGTTTTTGTGTTAATGGCTTAGCTCGCTGCTTGACATGTCCCAGCTGACTGGCACGGTCTGTTTGCAGGCGATAGCCTGTCTGATGGACATGAACGCGCTACTGGATCGCTTTCACAACTACATCCTGCCGCATCTACGAGGGGAGGACCGCGTCTGTCACTGCAACTGTGGAAGGTAAGATACCAGCATCCTCCAGCATCCATAAACGCGATGCTGTACTGTATCCTCCTCTCTCTCTCCCTCCCCACCACCACCCCATCCCTCTTCCAATTCTTAATTGCCGAAGAGGCCTGGAAGATCTGAGGCGGTGAAACCCCGCAAAGCCAACCTGATGGGCTGCAATCCTGTTTGCGTTGTTATATACGCGGTTTCTCCTCTTCATATATATATATATATATATATATATATATATATATATATATATATATATATATATATATATATATATATGAAGCCCAATCTTACTGTTGCATAGCTAATCCTGCATATATGTAGGATTAGCTGGATCATTTTAGGCTATGCTGCATGGAGGAAGGTGTGTGTGTATGTGTGAGCCCGGAGACATAAATAGGTAATGAACTACAATCTGAGCATCAAGTGCTATACAGTTCAAAATGATTAAAATTCCTGCCTTGTTTGGCTGAGTTGGGAAGACGGAAAGTAGTTCAAAATGATTAGCTCAGAGGTTGATATGGATTAACATCACAATGCCTTTAAAGAGATGATGATGTCATGGATTTTTGGAGGCAGAAAAACTTAACCAGTTTTGAAGTCAAACGAACTTCTACAAGTGGTCTTGGTCTGTTTGTTATTTAGATATTTGTAGAACTCTTTATTGTTTTAATTTAAGTCTTTTTTTTATTATTAGTCAGTTCTTTTGTGCAATCTTGTGTAATTATTAGTGTTTAGCGCCTGGTTTCAATCCTTTATGCCCTCTGTTTGGTTCCTTCTGTGCACGTTACTGTTTTTAATATTCATCTTCCTTCAGTTCCCAGCTTTAAATCTCCCATCAGCTGTTCTGCATTCCTCTGATCAGCTTCACCGTGCCTATGTCACATAAATCACATATTATTTAATATATCCGGTGTGCATCTAGAGGCGTCTGATTTTATTCCCTGTTTTTCTTATGTCATATCTTAAAAATTCCATGTTTTGTAAAAAAAAAACACAACATTCATAGAAATATTGTTGTCAGTTGTACGTTTAAGAATATGGTTAAACTTCTGCAAACCATTGTGGCAAACCTATTGAAGGAATATCAGAAACAGATGACCCAAATAATACCGTTAAAAGGAAAATCAGAAGGAACATTTCTGTTTTATTTCTTGACATTCAGAGAGAGAGAAATGGTCATGTTGTTTTAAACAGTGTCTGTAAATATCTGGTTGTAACTGCATATGCATTGAAGTGTTTTCAAGCTTCAATAGGGACCTCAGGCTGCTGGCGGCTGATCAGGCAACCTACTGTTTACTCTCACAGAGAGAACATCTTTGAAGTGTGGAAACACATCAGCAAGACACTCATTATTAATATAGAAAATTGGATTTAATTGGCATTCACTTGTCTAAACACATTATAAGCAAAGGAAATGTGGGTTTCTAGATGTGTTCTAAAAATTTAGATGACAAGAGTATTGGTAAAAACTTAAAGACCGACCCCAAAAGGATCCAGAGTTTACATTTTTTCAAGTTTATGTTGGACAACAAAGACAAGATCACCAGTAAAGCCAAAGTGAAGTGTTGGGGCTAAATTGTTAGAGGAGGTCATGGGCAACAAAAGCAGACGTTCCTTTAGCCGATAGTCAGTTACGAGCAAATATTGTCAAGACAGACACTTTTAGGATTTACAAACATACATTGTGTTGCAAAAGTCTTCATTCCTCTTAAACTTTTCCACAGTTTGTCATGTTACTGCCAAAATGCACTTTATTTTGATTTTATGCCAGCGCAAATTATTACATAACTGCAAGCTGTGCATGCTTTAAAAATTCTTTGAAAATCTGAAAAATCTGAGAGAAAGGTTTGATGATGCAGGGTTAGTCTATGGAACAATATCACAGCTGCATGACCTGCTCCACTAAACAGACAGACTGAGCGAGGGAGGCATTAATCAGAGAACTGGCCAAGATAGCCGAAAATCTGTAGAAAGAAGCTGGAAGCTAAAAGCAGCATTAGGCTGAGGATTGAGGGTTTTATTTTTCAGCTGGAAGAGGAAAGCTGTTTTACACTAGGCCCAAAACATTAAACACACAAACATGAAAACTCCTGTGTTAAAATTGCCTTCTTAAAGAATCTGTAGCATGACTTAAGCAGTAATAATAGATGCTCTTCGTACGTCTTGTCGGCTTGGTTCGAACATGAATGCACTCTACAATTTCTGGGCTTTTCTTTGTACACAGTCATAAAAATCATGTAGTATCCTGTTGTCTTTGCTTTTCAGTTGGTCACATAAAGTTTGAACAAACCTCTTCGATCATAACTTGTGAAAAAGTGCGAAAACCTTTCCTAAGTATTGTAGTTCTGTCAACTACAAAATATGAATATGTGAGGATAGTAATAGAAATGAACAACGGCAGATGTACGTTGCATTCAAACTGTCCCTCCTGCTTTAATGTTTATAAAAGTCAAACAGATTTTAAGTGATATTCAAGTTTCCTCTAATGCTCCTGTTAGTGCTCAGGTTCCTGTAAACACACGTTGTCTCTTGCTGACCCAAAAACCCCCCTGACCCAGAGCTAGTCATCCACCCTCACGTAAACAGCAGAAACCTTGGCTGAGTGAGTGGAGAGAGGAAAGCTCGGGCTTCGCCTGGCTGCCCTTCCTGCCGTGAGGCGTGAAAGTGCCAGGACGACCAACAGCGTTCACCTTAGCAGGCGTCGAGGACACAGTTTTATGTGTCAGCTTATTTGGCTTGGTCCATATTTTGATTTGGACGGCATACGGATGAACCCTTTCGGATAGATTGAAGCTTGGAGAGCAACAGCTGCCTCTATGGCTTTAATGTTTGAGTGGGTTGAGATTTAATCAGGGGCTGCACCCAAGTACATGAAATCAATTAATTAATTATCTGAAAATTATGAATATTGGTTGGTTTAAGAAACAATGGTTGCATGTAGTTCACTCATTATTCTTAAAGAAAATGGTTTGGCGTTAATGGACTCAAGTGTCTGAATTTTTCAGGTGAGGTTTGGTTTTCAACCCCACCATCAAATACCTCTTAAGTAAATTAAGTACTTCTCTACTGTCTTGTCCTCTACTTCTTATTATTCTCTCAATAGAAAATGCATTTTTAAAGAATCTTTCAGTCATTCAGTGTGTGTGGATTAATTTTGAAGTAAAAATGCTGGATGTGAATAGAATTTCTATAGATTTTAAACAATTGTTTACATGCTTAAAGTATTAAAAAAAAACAGTTAATTATATTATTTAATTATAGATTAAATATTAATCTATAATATAGGTAAAAGAACAATAATTGAATCTCCCATCGGACAGAAGTGCATCGTATTATGAGATACTCCATGTCTCTAATTTATATATTAATGAGGGAAAAGCTCATATTTACTGTCAAATGAGTTTCATTGTAAAATCATTTAAAATCAATGACGAAGGATAATTAGTATCTATGACAAACCATGATATTTAGTACCAAAAGCTTCATCATAAATCTCTTACATTTCTACTATTATTTTTACTATTATTTCACTATTATTTCAAAGCAATACCAAAAATGTAATGTAAGCTGTAATTTTCGTCGTCAACTGAAATTAACAAGTAGTTGAATTGATAGCTAAACGATCTGAGTCCTTTGCTCTCAGTAAAAACTTCCACACTAAATCTAGACTGATTTGAAAAACAAAATAAAATAAAATAATCCCAGTCACCAAGATATCTATCGGTGCAACTCTATAAACCAATATCCTTTTTACATTATATATATATATATATATATATATAACATTCACATTATTCCTTTTTTAATAAGTGGTATCATTTGAATCACATTAACTTTAGATTATTTACTTATTGTGTGAAGCTGAAATAAGTTGCTCAGATTTATAAATATTTAAATATTGGATGAAAAAAGATCAACACAGATTGGATGATGATTTCCATCCTGTTCATTAAAAATGTATAACCAGAAATCATTTCATTGAAAGCCAAACTCTTAATTATTCCAACTGTAAGTAGTTTTTCGTTAATTTTATAGCTGATTAAATGATGAGCATTAAAACAGATGGTTGTTTCTGCACTCTAGGACATGTTCAGAGAAAAAAAAAGAGGCAATTATTCAATTACAGTGTATATTTAACATTCTGACTTGATTATTTACATATACCAATTTAAGTATCAGAGACAACAACATTTTCAAGGTATTCATCAGTTGCGAAGAAAAAATATTAAGTTGTAAAATTATAAAACATCCCCCAGTGGGAGATCATCCTGGTCTTTTTCAATCCACGAAAATCACCATTTTACATGCCAGAAATCTCTGTCAGTTCAAACCTGTTATCAGTGTAAAGTCCCAGAGTGCACCTGTACTCGCTCTCGGCTGTCAGGTCCCGCGCGATGTTCTTCAGACATCTGTCTTCGTTGTTAGGTTGGGAAAAGCCTATATATCTGCTCCCAGGAGGGCTGCTTATGTCAGCGAAGGCTTTCACATCCAGTGAATTCTTGTGTTGTACAGCAGGGCATGACGATGAAGCAATTGTGAATGCATTTCAAGATTTGTAGCGCAAAATCTTTTGGTCTACAAAGAGTGGCTTTGATTACATGTTAACCATTTAACTTTTTCATCAGGTTTGTTCCAGTCACTTCCAGTTTGCTGTGACAAATGAATACAGTTACAGTAAGCCGCAATCACATATGTGGCAAAACAATTAGGTTTGGCTTCATAACGAATCGATTTTCCTTTCCGTTATCAGCAGGAAATAATGAATGGTTTGATTTTATTTGCCCTTTCTTTAACAGTCTGAAAGCAAACGCCTTGCTTAGATGCAATCTAACAGTTTTCATTAAATGATTATTTGTAGAAAGTGATGGTCTTCCATAAATCTAAAATTCAAGTCAGCTTAAAGCTCCTCCTGTGGACCCCCAGTGGTCCTTTACTAAGCTTCAGAGGTTTCCTGTAAAGTGGGGATTAGTGTGACCTTATTTAGGTTTCAAAATACCTTAGCAAACCTCCAGAGTGCAGCATTTTAGTTCTTTAAAGTAGACACAGTTCTCATAACCCTTCTGTCCTCCTGTCCTGTCTGTCCTCACCCCAGGCATCACGTCCACTATGTAATCCCGTACGATGGGGACCACTCCTTGGTGGACTCTTCTGAGAACTACTTTGTGAGCGACAGTGTGACCAAGCAGGAGATGGACTTGATGCTGGGGCTTCTGCTGGGCTTCTGCATCAGCTGGCTGCTGTTGTGGCTCGACGGCGTCTTGCACTGTGCTGTCAGGGCCTGGAGGGCGAGCCGGTACTACGGTAAGATGGACATGGTCTGCGTCTAAAAGGCTGGAAAAATCACTGACTCTGTCGCAGGATTAATCAACTTTAGATGTGAGGAGGAAGAAGGCATTCATCTTTTTAAGTTAAATGAAACGTTAAATAACTAATGTGTAATGACAGAGGAACATCCACTCCCCTGCACTCTATTAGGTGCACCTTACTACTATCAGGTTCGGGCCTCACTCTCCCTTTAAACTGCCTTAAATCCTACCTGGTATGGATTCAACAAGCATTTTTTTTTTTATGTCAGCCGGTGGATCACACAGGAAGAAGTAAGGACGAGCTGAGGTGGGAGGAGATCAGTTCTTGTGTGGAGAGCAAATCTTTCACTGCCAGCGACTTTAAGAATCAAGAATCAAGAATCAGTTTATTTATATAGCGCCAATTTACAACAGGTGTCGTCTCAAGGCACTTTACAAAAAATCAATTAAAATCAAGGATACATTCTAACAAATCAATTTGAAAAAGTTTTCAATCTAAGGAAATCTTTAGAGGAAATCTGTCAGGGCAAGCTGAGTTAGGATAACTAATGAGATGTGAAGCACTAGGAATCACATCATGAATAATAATCTGCTCATTTACAGGTAATGACGGAAATCGTTGTTTTAGGCCCTTTTTTTAAATCTTGGATTCTAAAAAATTTGATCATGTTAATATCAGCCAAAAGGTCAAAGTGGACAAAATCGGCTCTGACCTGTGGATCCGAATGGACCTTCTGGGGTGTCGGTTAGCCGATGCTCTGTTCCAAATGGAGCATCAACGGTGCCCCCATTCCATCACTGGGTGACACCCAGTAACTAAAAAAGCAGCAAAGAAATTGTAGAGGAAGACTAAAATTCCAGGTGAGCAAAACTAACCTTGGATTGCCACTTATTCTTTTTTGCCAACTGGCCAATACAGCAAAAAAACCTAGCCGATAAAAAAAGTAGCAGTTTAAAACTCTGACTAATTTTTTTTTTCACAGGTTTTCTAGTATGTCGTTCAATTTCCAGATTAATCGGACAATTGAACTGTCACTTTTTGTTTAAGGATCAGTTGGCATTAACTGAAGCTAAAATGAATCTACTTTGGTATTATATGGTTTCTTTAAATAGAAAACTTAAGTGCCGGAGTAGCAAAACAGTAATAGAATGGTGGAAGGCAAAACAGTGTTTCCTTTGCTTTTGCCGTCACATTTTTAATATAATAGGTTTCAGACAGCTTTACCAGGAGTGCCTGTTAGTATGAAGGAGACTATAATTGCATTGTCATAACTATATATTTAGAGATAGTATGCAGATAGAACTGCCCATATATTTACCATCCTACTTGATCAAAAGTAAAACTCTGATCAAGTATAAACAATATATGCAGACTCTGTAGAGTTTGCATATATTTATATATATATATATTTTATCTTAGTAGAGAAAACCTGTAACCCACACAAACAATATCCCGTTTGTCTACAATTGTTGGTTCTAACATGTACCCTTTAAATCCCTGGGGAACAATGTTGGTTCTGTTCTGACATTAATCCGTAAACTAAAACAGAAAATCCAGACTCTGTGAAGTTTATTATCCACTAACAAGTCAGCACCGCTTTTTAAACATGGCGTACAGGGTTGCTGGTAGGATGCTGAATCAATATCCTTCAATTAAAGTAATTTGTTAAGAGGCAGTATCTTTTTGAAGTGAAGTCAGTGGTGACATTATTAACTCATTAACCTACCTTTGCTGCCTGAAATGGTTACATCTACGGTTTGTAGCATGCCTACAGTAATATCCAGGTCTTCATAATCTGTTTTTGGCTCAACTATGGCAACATATGGGATTTTAAATACGGGAACTTATTGTAATGATTGTAAACAATTTATTTAAGGTTCACGGTACACAAACTGGTTAATAAAAAAAAAATATATATATATATATATATATATATATATATATATATATATATATATATATATATATATCTCACATATATCTCATATATATATATATATATAGCACAGATCTACAAAGAGCTTGTTAATTTTGTTTTGAAATTAAAGGAATTATGTGGATAATAAATACAGCGTCACTTTCAGGATGCTGTTGAGATGGAACATCCATCCATTTTCTGTACACCCTTGTCCCTATTGGAGTCGGATGGGTCTGGTGGCGCCTGCCTCCAGCTTACAACGGGTGAGAGGCAGGGGTACACCCTGGACAGGTCGCCAGTCCATCGCATGGCAACACAGAGACAGACAGGACAAACAATCACTCATACACACACTCACACCTAAGGACAATTTAGAGTCCAATCAGCCTAACAGTCATGTTTTTGGACTGTGGAAGGAAGTCGGAGTACCCGGAGAGAACCCACGCATGCACAGGGAGAACATGCATCTCCTTGCAGAAAGACCCAAGGTGCAATTGAACCCAGGGCCTTCTTGCTGCATGGCAACAGTGCTAGAATTCAAATGTCTTTAAGAATATGTTTATATATTTTTTTTCTTTGGAAAATTTGTCTTTGATTCACTCAGTATTTTAAATCTTTAAATACAGTAGTATTCTTTGATTTTATATCTTACTTAAAATTTTACATTAGTCCATTCAAACATCTCTTGTGTTTATGGCTCTTTAGAAATCCACACGGAGGGCACCGATGAGAAAAAAAGAAAAACGTCTTCCACAAGTTAAATCTGACAATTCAGTTAAGCGAAAAAATGTATTAATCGCCCAGCTATGTCCCAGTTTTATTTCCAACCCAAACTGTTCTCATCAAAAAGGGAAACAATCGAGACACCAAAGGTTTAAAGGTGCCAAGCTAAAAGAGGGTGGGACACTAGCGTCACTTCACAGAATGAAGTGAGTTTGACATCATCATGTACCACGAGAGAATGACACTTTTCCAAATTGTACACCTTTTAGTTCAATTCAATTTGGACATTTTTTTTACATGGACAAGCTAAATTTCTTCTGAAGAAATGCTCACAGACTGACGAGACAAAAAACTAGCTGTTCGGCCTTAGTGAAAATGAGCAATCATACATAGTGGTGGCTGAATTGTTCCAAACTTCTGTTTGATTGGCCAAGACACTAAGTGGATGGATTATTAAAATGAATGTTTATCTTTATTTTTAAGCAACTTCTATAGTATTTAAATTTGGAAAATAGTTGGGCGTTTTGTCAAAACAGTCATCTAATCAAACAGCAGAACAGATTTTGGTGTTGACCCCAAGTCACGCGTAAAAGAAAAAAAACAAGTCTAGAATTTCTGATTAAAGTAGTGGACGAAAACCAAAAAGAAATAAGCCACCAGGCTACAAACGAATTCAAATGTGTGAAAGCAATTTATTTTACTTCAAATTTTAGGTTAATTATGATATAATCATATCACCCTTTAAAAAGTCCAAAGGTGTATTTGAAAGCCTAAAATCCATATTATAATTACCATGGTGGGTGTATATTAATCTCTTACTTCTTCCAGTTGATGTGTGTTAATTTAATAAAACAAAATGTATAAAAAAATGTATAAAACATTAAATTAAAGGTGATTAATAAGTGTTTCTTTCCATAAGAGAACCAATACGTAAACATTTACAATATAGCAGTTTAGTACCCCTCAGAGTTTAAAGATTTTTTTAAATAATGTTTATGTTATATACCCAATTGGTGATCAATTATTGTGCGATTCTCTAGTCCAATTAGGAAGTAATAAAAAAAAAATATCTAGCAAAAGAACCAACACGGGACCTGAGAGATACAGTACATCATATTTTAGATGATGAAGTAGGTTAAGTTCAGTTCTGATAGGTCTTTAAAATTGATTTTACCGATACTAAACTACAAATGTCTGTCCAACTGTGTTACTTTTGGTTGTTTTCATTGATTCCCCTCAAGAAATGGAAAAAAAAGTGGTATAGAGCGGATAAAGATAAAGTAGGTTATTTGCTGAGCATGTTTCACTTCCTGATAGTAAAATACAAAAAAAGAAAAGTAAGTTGTCTCAAGACGTTTTTAACAAAACATTAATTTTGCAGGTCCAAGTTACTCGTGCTCGGACAGAAGGTGTATACGCATCAAATCTGGATTAAATGAGATTGTGGCTGTCGGAACATTATTTCCACTTGAGCGGTCCTATGTCCCAGAAATGTCTAAGGAATATCTTTCGTGTTGGTTAACCCTGTCACAGTAAATAGACCCAAGATTGAACTTTATTTTTCAAATTGCAGAAAATATCATGCAGTAGTTACAATAATGTGGTTGAGTGATGCTCGTATGAATTTTAGCTGTATGTTCCCGCTTAAAGCCGGGCTTGCGTCACGAAGATTGAAACGTTTCACTTCACCATCTGATGCTCGGCTCTGAATGCCTCATTTCCACACAGTGTATGTGTGTTGAAATCCAGCTCTGGCTGATAGCTGCTTCTTAATTTCCTGCTTTCTCGGAAGTGTGATGTTTTATTTGGGGGGGGTAATGAGAAGGAACAGGTGGTGTATAGATAATCACCACCATGTGTGTTGTGCAGCCTGAGCTGTTGTCATGTAGATACAAGGGAGGAAATAAAAGCTAAATAGTCATTAGGTACCAATGAGCACACGTAAGGCTGATTAGTTTCAGCATCCTGTGTTATAGTGGATACATGCCTCTTGGCTCCTCGTATGGGGTGTCTGGCTTTTCTCAACTGCGACCCCTTTACTATTATTGCCCAGTCAAATGTAAAAACGGCATCTTGAAGACACTGTTGTCTGTGCTGCTCTATAAATCACAGTACTGGGACATGCCTGCAATTTGGAGTTGGCCTGGATCTACGGTTTTAAGAATAAAGTAGGTGATATGTGACGTGGAAACTAGTAGCGGCGGGGGAAAAATCTCCTTAGGCAGGATGAGGGAAGTATCAGCCATGAGATTAACCATTGATACTTGTGCTGTGCAAGAGTTTCTTCAGATTTTGCTTCGAAGGAACCCTGTATGCAACATTTTCTGGTTGTATTTTTTCATTTAGTAGTTTCCCTGTGTGAACATCCTCAAAGGGTTTTGGTTTGTAGAGCAGGTAAGCACCAAATTACAAACTATTCTTGTAAAAAAAAGCCCCAAAACTTGAGGGATGAAGCGAAGCTATGTTTGTACATTTAACAGAAACTCATCAGGGAACCTTTTTTTAAAGTGGATCTTTTGCGGCCTGTCACAAAGGCACAATGTGTTCCAATTTTTTAATTGAATCCATGGAAAATAGAAAATTAATTAATTAATAAAAACAACTAACCGAACAAACAACCACACAAAAAAAACCCCAGTGTAACTGACAAAATATAGTGATTAGGCCAAAAGGGGAGATTTTTATCACTAATAATAAGAAAATTATAAAAGATTATATTGATATCAAGAGTCTTTACATGAAAACGTTTCGGTTTTGTGTTTCCTGTTATAATTTTAAGATATGCTATAGATGACTAGCCAGGAACTAATAAAAGTTGACACAAAGTAGAAGAAAATGACACTGAATAAAGACTTTTGCACATCACTTTTATTTAGAAATGCACTCATTGTAGATATCTGGCAAAATCCGATGTCCATGTCTTGTAATTCTTTGAGCAGCTCAGACAGATTTGACCCAATCAGAATTCACCTTAAAAGGGACGCATAATGCAACAATGACTTTTTTTTTTTAGCTTTATCATGTTATAATCTCATTATCCGATCAAAAACCTTCGCAGAGTACTGATTTTGTTTTTTCTTTTCTTGTCCTGCCCTGAGAATCCTGTCTTAATCAAATAATTTATAATCCAAGCAGAGTTGTTGTTTTACCAGATGTGTAAAATAACAATAGCAGGAAAGCAGGGCTTCATTGTTTTAAAATAGATAAAATGAAGCCATTTTTAGCTTTTTGTGATTATAAGAGCTAAACATGCCTAAAATGTCAAAGAGAAAATTGAGCAAATTTGTTGTACTCAGTTTAGCCTTCTTGTTACCAGCTGGAACTCTTGATTTCCCTGTCTCTCTAACTCATCTAAGATATGCTTTAATATATGTCTCAACAAAGAACCGAGAAAGTACATTTTCATTTTTAATCCCTTCCTGTCTGTGTTGTTCAGAACCCTTTTCCTGGGAATGGCTAAGACTGTGTGCTTTTTTGATTTTCTTTCTTTCTTGTCTGATAAACAAGAATGTTTACAAGCATGCATTTGTGTTAAAGGTTTTGTTGCTTAAAGATGTAATATCTTAAACTGACACTCTCAAGTTGTGGTTGGATTATGTCTTGTTGTTTAATTCTTCTTAATGAGAAGGGACTTGATGTTTTAGTGTGTGCGTATTGCTGTGACTTCGGTCCTATAGGTCAGGAACGTTTAGCCTCCCCGAGTAGAGGAGTGAAGGTGAGGCTGAAAGAACAGGGAAGAGGAAAGACGATGATGCTGTCACATCTCCAACCCCATTTACACACACACACACACACACACACACACACACACACACACACACACACACACACACACACACACACACACACACACACACACACACACACACTTTCTCTTCCGTGGAGCTATAAATAGCACAGGAGAGCAGCTGGAATGGCAAGTGGGGAATACACACACACACACACACACACACACACACACACACAGTGCATTGAAATGCACAATGATTCCCATTGCTGTTTTCCTCCCATCTCTAACTCCTCCCTTCTTGCTCATTTATTGAATCTGCTGCTGGGCCATTTCCCTCACAATGCCTCCTGCTGCAACATTATTATTTTTTCCCCCCGTTATCACCAGTTCTCTGTTAATATCTGATGCCAGATGCTCCTTTTTGAAAGCCATTTGGGAATAGAAATCACTTGAAAAAAGTGAGAAAATTATGATTTGGCTCCCAGCATCAACGTGCCCTCTGCTCTAAAGCAGCTTAACAATCGCGTCTTTTCTGCTTTACATTATGATTCCTCCTGACTACATAATGTTAATGTAATGAAGAAAGCCTGCCTTTGTTGCCCCCTTTCCTTTGGATACCCTTCAGAGCAGTCCTTGTGGACAACACATCTATTCACAGCTATAAATAACTTTCCTTCTCCCCTTCTGTCTTTTTCTCCTCACCCCCACCTTTTCTTGCACATCCTCGGGCGCAGACATTTTTTTTACTGGACTCGCTGTCTGGGGCTCTCCCTGCCGTCTCCGCAGACCTCCCTTCGCCTCACCGGCTCCAGTTTATAACCTGACGAGCATGAATCTGTGCTCCGCCATTACCCGCCGCTTCAGATTGCTCTCCCCGCGCGCACTCAGAAAAACCTGCTGCCTTACTTTCTGTTTTAAAGCGTTTTGGGTACGCAGTGTCACGGCTGTGGCTCAGAGAGGAACCGGGAACTTCTCCGCTTTAATTTAAAGAATGATAATCCCATTACGAATACAGAGGTCACTCTTACAGTGTGACATTTCCCGTAATCACCATCCAGCATTTCCAGTATTTTTATCCCTTCTAGTAAATAGATTTAAAAAAAAAAAACATTAAATTACTTTTAGCATTGTTCATAATTTGTATGGTTTGCATAATTTGCCACTTTCAGAGTAAATTTTTTTACTGTATTCTACCTTAGAAAAGACCACGTTCGGCCAATTTAAAGATAATTTTACATTGTTGACACATGTATATAAGTCGCATATAAAAAGGGTCTCCATGGGAATTTATCAGAATAATACCTTTGACTGAAAACAAATAGTAGGACTGGTTTTGCTACTGTTGTCAAGAGATCATAGATGTAACTAATAGAAGTACCGTTCGCTATAAAATGCAGACCTTTGATTATTAATATTGCACAATTGTGTACCATCTCTGAAGAATTAAATAGAATTTCATGTGCAAATCTAGGAAACCTAAAGTGATAAGTCCTATTATATGTTGTTAAAAACACACATTTGAAGTATAAGTACGTTGGGACCTTTGCCCACATCTGCTATGAGGGTGGAAATACAACATCACTGGTTCAGTGTTTCTCTAAGTCTTTGAAACGTGAGATTGAGGTGGTCTACCAAATGATTCAGTGGAGGGGTTTTTTCACCGATAATTATACGGATGACGTTTTAAAACTCAGTTTCTGCTGGGGTAATTTTATTTTTGTGGGTCCTTAGTAGGACCTAAAATGGAAATAGAGCTCGAGGAGAAATGAGATTGAGACTTTAACGAAAAATAAAACACAAAAACTTGCATGTGTTAGGGAAACGGAATACAAAGACTCAAGGAACAAAGGGATGAGGGAGCAGCTGGAAAAACCAAAGCCAGGAAATCGGGCACGGAGTGGGTTAAAGAGAGAGATGGTTAAATACCCGGAGCTTGACTACTATAAACAACAGACCGGCAGCAAATTACTAATAGTGTTCAGGTGAGAGGGGAGAAGAAAAAGAAGCTATAAGCGCAAGGAGGAAAAACAAACTGAATAAAAGGAAGATTAGGAATCCGAGGCCTTGTCACACGTAACCAGGTATCTGGGAAAACAATTTTTTATGCTGTTTGACATTTTATCCAAGCAGTTTTACATCACTCTGCAACAAATAAGGCAGCATAAGCCTCGCACGTTGACAAGGTTATCACATGTTCAAACTTTTCCATTTTTTTCTTGCTTGTGTGTTTTTAGCGAGCCCAACGGCTAGCAAAACGGCACACAGGAGACGCCATGTTTCACTCCTAAGAGGAAGTCCTGGCTGGTTTAAAGGAATCTGATTGGCTGACTCCTTGTTTTTTTACTAAATGTACATGTACTACACGCGGGCATGACCCGAATACAGAAGCACAAAGAGCAACAACCTTGATCTAACTAAAATAACTAACAATAACGTAATCTAAAGTAAAGGAGGAGCAAACTGATATAATAAAAACAAACTGTTAAAAATGATCAAAAACAATAAAAAATAAACCAGTTATATGAATCTAAGCAACCCAATATCCTGTCCTGCACAAAGTCCCTCCGTTGCACCTTTTGTTTTACATGTTTCTATAGCAGGGATAACAACAAAAGACTTTGCTTTCTCTTTTCTGTCTGTTGATACTCCTGTAGATACTCCATCCTGGTCGTGGTTACCCCAGTTCTGCAACCTCCCAGACCTGCGTCGCCGAGCCCAGCTAAGACAGCTGGAGGACTCCAGCGGCAACATGGTCCACATCAAGCAGAAGCTCTACCACAACGGCCACCCCAGCCCTCGACACCTCTGACTCTAGACATCGAAAAGGAGGGGGAAACAAAAAAGGAAAGAAACAAGAAAGAACACTTAGATCTTCCCCCTTAAAATTTCTTGTAGGTCCTACGACACCTCCATTGGTTCTTGCCGAACGTTCCCCCGGCCAAACGTTGCCTCAGAGACATGTGAAACTGCCCTCCCAGCGTTCACAGCGCGGCCCTCCTTTTTTGGACCCGACAGGACTTCCTTTTCACCCAAAGTCTCTGTCAGCACTTAAAAAAAATATAAAAAATCCCAAAAAGGAATGAGATTTTACGTTCTTCCCACTAAAAAAAAAAAACCTCGTCTTAAGTCTTTGTCCGCCACAGTGGAAGGAAGAAAACATTTTTACGGGTGTTTTTTTTCTTTCTGTATAAAGATATTTTATGTGTTTATTGTTAAACTTGGCATGCTCTTTTGGAACAGGGTAAGACGTGGGAAGAGTTTGGGATGGGGTGGTGAGACTGGGGATTTTTGTTTTGTTTGTTTTTTTCCCTCTATCAGGTTGGACTTTAATGGTGTAGGGCAGGGAGAATGCAACCGGTGGGTGGGTGTTTTTGTTTTGTATTGTGATGGTTAGACTGCTGCTTCTGTACATAGGTGAAAATACATGATTCAACAGACGCGGATGCCGACAGTGGAGGGGATTATTGTGGAGGGGGGTCTTATCCGTAGAGAACTGAACACTGGGCTATGTGGGGTAAAATTAGTGGAAAAAGGAACAAAGTTGAGTCTGTCTGAAAACTGGATGTGAAACAATGTGATTTATGCTGAAAAAAGACAAACACAGATTAATTAGCTTTGTTACTTAGTGAATTAACTGAATGTATTCATTTTTCCTGTAAATACGTGAGAGGGAGGAGGTGTGTGTGTGTGTGTGTGTGTGTGTGTGTGTGTGTGTGTGTGTGTGTGTGTGTGTGTGTGTGTGTGTGTGTGTGTGTGTGTGTGTGTGTGTGTGTGTGTGTGTGTGTGTG
>JAVLVB010001056.1:457289-519883 GCA_032876305.1 Orestias chungarensis | reverse complement strand
TCAACACCATGATTCCTCAGACTCTGATTAATAAACTCTCCTCACTTGGACTGAGCTCTTCCATCTGCAACTGGGTCCTGGACTTCCTGACCAACAGGCCGCAGTCTGTGAGGATTCACAACATTTCCTCCCCCACCATCACCCTCAGCACTGGCTCCCCTCAGGGCTGTGTGCTGAGCCCCCTCCTGTTCACACTGCTAACATATGACTGCTCTCCTATCCATCCAGGCTGTCATATTGTGAAGTTTGCAGACGACACAGCAGTGGTTGGATGCATCACAAACCGTGATGAGTCCAGCTACAGCCAGGAGGTGGAACACCTGGAGGGCTGGTGCAAAGAGAACAACCTCTGCATTAATGTTAAGAAAACCAAGGAGATGATTGTGGACTTCAGAAGGGGCAAGCATGCCCACCTCCCCCTGCACATGGGAGGATCTGCGGTGGTCAACAGCTACAGGTATTTGGGTGTACACCTGAGTTACAACCTCACCTGGAGCAACAACACTTCCATTCTGGTCAGGAAGGCGCACCAGCGGCTCTACTTCCTAAGGAGGCTCAGTCGAGCTGGACTCGGGAGCTCAGTCCTCACTTCCTTCTACAGATGTGTGGTGGAGAGTGTCTTGTGCTCCAACATCAACGTGTGGCATGGAAGCTGCTCTGCTGCAGACAGAAAAGCTCTGCAGAGGGTGGTGAAGATCGCACAGAGGATTGTTGGAGTCAGCCTCCCCAGCACCACAGACATCTACACCTCCAGATGCAGGAAAAGGGCCTCTGGCATCAGGAAGGATCCCACCCACCCAACACACTCACTTTTTGTTCCGCTCCCCTCAGGCAGGAAGCTGCGGAGCATCAAGTGTAGAACAACCCGTCTGAGAAACAGCTTCATTCCTGAAGCTATGAGACTCTTGAACTCCTCCTGAACAAACTACTGCACGGACAATGCATAATTGAACACCTTCCTATACCCGCACTGAGACACTTTATTTCCGTATATTCTGTATATTTTCTGTATATTCTTTGTTCTATTTTATTTATTTTATTTACTTTACTTCTATTTTATTTATTTTAATTTTTTAACTTTATTTTATCTATTTTAATATTAGCTCTTGGGTGGAACTGGACCGTGAGAATGTAATTTCGTTCCACCTCATGTACCACATGTTTTGAAATGATAATAAAGTCTCCTTGAATCCTTGAATCCTTGAATGTTTGTTAATAGCATTGAACAGTTTTATGAATAATTCAACAGGAGAATATTACATTTCCTTGTGAGCCCGGTTTGGTTTAGATAGGTACCTTCCGTTCATATATAACATAGTCATCTTATTGTACTTACTCAGGCTACCTTTGTCTAATAGTTACATTTAAAGAAGCAAATCTTTAGAAGAAATCTTTAAGCGGATCACCAATGATCCAAACTGCTGATGAATTGATTCATAGTTAATCCCAAAGTTAATCAGCCCCTTGGCAGATTTAAATGAAATTTAACTTTTCAAACATACATTTTGTTTGACTGGAAAGGTAATGCTGAGTACTTTAGTTGTCATTTTTTTATGTGATTTTTTGTTGTTGTCGCAAACATTACTCTTGTGACATATGGTTCAAATCCACTGACATTCAAAGGCTTATAAAACGTTCCTAGATAACATCATTGCTGGCCCTAGGAGCCTATGTATAGATCTATGTAACTGACCCTCATTCAAGCAATGAGATGTGAAATATGTTGCCTTCAATATGCACCGGAAATGGTGTGTATTTATAAATGTTTTAGGTTTAGTAAGACAGCAGAACCCACTTTGGTGTGCAAAGTGGAGGATGAATCTGTAAGAATAACAGACTGTAAAGATACTCACTACAGATGCATTTTTTTTTTTATTACAATAACCTGATAGATGTGTTGCGGTAGTCGGATGACCGAGGCGAAGATTGTTGCGTGAACGCAACGTCAGTGACGCAGCCTGCGCACGCACTCAGAGGGCGTGGCCTCGGCGCACAGTTCAGATCCAGGCTGCGTTCACTGACTCGTAAACATAGAGCAGTTGTTACTGTCGTACACAGATTAGACTGCTACTTTCTGCGTGTCTTTGAATCTACCAAAGATGTCCGTGGGTTGTTTGAGCCGAAATGTCCTGGCTTTGAGGAGGTCTGGTGTGATGGTGGTGAGTACGAGCAGTTTAAAAGTTTATTCTCATAATACTTTTCTCCCAGGGACACGAGAGCCTGTGGTTCTTTCACTGTTTTACCTGTGATACGAAAAACTCCCTATTATCAGACTAAAAATGTTGGCGTGTGTGTTAATATATAAAAAACAAAGTATGTGTGTAGGTTTTAATTTAGTTGAGTTCTATGATATCTCCTCTTCTCTCTGTAGTGTTTTTTCAAAATTCATTATAAGCTACAAAAATACCAGCATTCTCGTTAAAGGGAAGCTTAAACATTTTAGCTTTGTTACCTAACATTATTTTCAATTGTCCTTAAGGGGTCAGTTAGGTAACCATCGGACAACCGTGATGTAACTCTGCCTTGCAATTCACGCCTGGTACCACCAGGGGGAGTCTTGACACTTTGCAATTGAAGCATAGGACATTTTTCCAGAAGGTGCAAATTATTTCACTTCTGATCAGTTTCTGTCACGATTAAGATTGTAACACTGAGCCAGTATCTTGTCTGAAACGGATTCGGGTATTTATGAAATAGTTTTTCAATGTGGAAACACAAGAAAAATGACCTCTGATGTTTTGCCACCCCTGCAAGAGATTTATAAAAAATAAAAAGAAAAAAGCTTTGAATAAAATGTGAATTAACACAGCAGCAAAACACTATGCTAAATATATTTAAGACATATAAGCGGGTGAAAGAGAGACCCATTAAAAAAAAATCTATATTTATAAATTTGAATAGAATTACTACAGAGGGAGTTTATTCAACAGGACAAAGATTTGTGCTGTTGTGATAGACTGGATTTATATCCGTTGGGCCGATTCTGTGTTAATTTGGCAGTATGTTTGGACAATTGTCCTTATTGATTTATTTAAAGGGAATTTTATTTCATCAATCTATGCACTGTTTCCCAGTGCTTTTAAAGTGAATCATACCCAGAGCATCACAGGTCCTCCACCACACTTAATAGTGGTTATGAGCTAAATTTGAGCATATTCACGCCTTTTCTTTTCACACCAAACCTACGTGGAATGTTTTTTGACCAAAGCACACAGTTCCAGTTGTAATTTGTAAACCTCGGTCTGCATCTAGGTACACGGGTATATATTATGTTTCTCATGAAGATAAGATCACCTTTTTTCTTTCTTGGATTTATCATTTTTTAATTTCAAACTTCTGCTTCCTCTGCATGATAAACTTGGATCCTAATTCGGCTTGGTGACCCGTAGCTACAACTGACCCTGGTGTTAAATCAAATGTTTGTCCTACAGAAGGAAAAAAGTTTACAGTAACCGATAAGAAGATCCTAAAACATCAGATGAACCTAAAAACAACAACAACAACAACAAAAAACATGGAAATTTGAACACACTACTTTTTTTTCGAATAAAATGAATCAACATAGAGTTTGGGGTAAAACAAATGAGTGCGAGAGGCTTTCACTTTATTAAAGAAATGCATCTAATTTAGGGCCTTGACGCCTCCTTTTACCATTATGATATTAAATCACTGATTCCTACTGCAACTTTTGATTACTACCTGTGAGACAGGTGGTGCGTTACGCTCAGACTGCCGCAGCTCCGGCTCCTGAACCTAGGATTAAGAAGTTCCAGGTGTACCGTTGGGATCCAGACACCCCCGGAGACAAACCCCGGATGCAGACGTATGAAGTAGATTTGAACACGTAAGTCCCGACTGGTTAAATAGATTTAAAAAAAACATGATTTTAAGTGTGTGAATGTTGTAACATTTTCTTTTTTCTTAATTCAGCTGTGGTCCAATGATTCTGGACGCCCTCATCAAGATCAAGAATGAAAACGACCCGACGCTGACGTTCAGACGTTCCTGCCGTGAAGGTCGGAAGTGAATCTTGGCTGATGTTGGGTTTAAACTTGAAATGACGTTCTTGCAGATTGATCATTTACGAATCTTCTCAGGTATCTGTGGTTCATGTGCCATGAACATAAACGGAGGCAACACGCTGGCGTGCCTTAACAAAATTGATACGAACACAAGCAAAGCCACCAAAATCTACCCGCTGCCACACATGTACGTCGTCAAAGACCTGGTGCCGGTGAGTACAGCTCTTTAGCTTCTTCTTCTTCTTTTTTTTTTTAGCTGCAGAACATTTCATTAACATCAGAGATAAGATGTAAACCAGGTCTGTTTTCCTCTCCCCACCAGGATATGAGCAACTTTTACGCACAGTACAAATCCATCGAGCCGTACCTGAAGAAGAAGGATGCGACTCAAGAGGGGAAGACGCAGTATTTGCAGTCAGTGGAGGACAGGCAGAAACTGGTAAATAATCAGGCCTGGGACACAGGAACACATCCACAGCAATCAAAACAACGGTTTTCACATCCTTACTGAATCAGCCGACCACTCCAGACCCCAAAGGCAGAGTGAGATTGTGACCGATTTATGTTCACCTCCACAGGACGGCTTGTATGAATGCATCCTCTGTGCCTGCTGCAGCACCAGCTGTCCGAGCTATTGGTGGAACGGAGACAAATACCTGGGACCTGCTGTCCTCATGCAGGTCAGAGAGGTTTTATGGGAGTCATACCTTTTCTATTATGCAGACATTTTTGTTTTTATTTAATTGTAATTCTCAACATGAACATAGCTGTAAAATAACTTTTAGTCATAACAAACAATTTAGTTCGGTAAGCCCTATATGACTAAATCTGTTTTGTCAAGCTCTTTGTGGAGGCAAAATTATATTTTTTCTTTCCTATTTCTACTTTTGAGATGTGTTTAGGTTTTTATCTCATGAATGTATACATTCCCATGTCAAAAGTTGAGAACTATACATGAGGTTATATACAAAATCCAAACCTAACCCACCAAATTTGGCCTCAAGGCTTAATCCAGAGTTTATCTAAGAGCAAAAGAGTCTCTTTTCTGTATACGATAAATGTGTGTGCTAGTGATAATTTAAAGAGGATACAGCAATTAAGATAATAAAATGGTGTCCTAAGATCAGGCTATATAACACGGTGGGATAAACATGGAGGGGGAAACACTTGGAGAGACCAGTTATTGACTGTATTTAACATGAACACCAGTATCTGTTTGTTTTGACAGAGGACACATGTATTAAAACCGTCAGTAAAGGAATGTAGTCTTTACTTGGGGAAACTTTCTGCTCACAAGCAACATCTGTAGTGACCTCAGTGGTCTGCTTGCTGACGTTTGCAGGAATAATCTGTTACTGCGAGCTGCATACTTGGTCATAGTGTTTTGCTTCCTTTCTGATTGCATAGCTCCTACACACCTAATTTTCAAATTTTGATCCAAGTAGAGTCTGTATTTATTTAATAATAAATTAAATCTGTATTTCTCTTATTTGTATTTTTTTTTTCAGGCGTACCGGTGGATGATCGACTCCCGTGACGACTTCACGGAGGAGCGTCTGTCTAAACTGCAGGACCCGTTTTCCCTGTATCGCTGCCACACTATCATGAACTGCACCAAGACTTGCCCAAAGGTACTTACAGAAATAGACAAACGCATTTATCTAACAGAATTAGCAATTTACACGTCTCTTTTTTTTTTTTTGCTCCTACCAACAGGGTCTCAACCCTGGGAAGGCCATAGCAGAAATCAAGAAAATGATGGCGACTTACAAGGAGAGGAAGGCAGTAGCTTTGTAAACTATTGTTAACAAACATGGCTCAAGAGTAACCTCTGATACCTTGAACTGGACTTGGAGGAAGAGAAGAGCCAACCTCAAACCTGCTACATTAGCACTGTTTAAGAATTCGAGTCTCTGTTGTGTTTGTGGATTTGTGTGTGAGTGGGAATGTGGAAGGGAAATAAAATGGTAAAACTCAAAGCAGGTCGTCAGATTATACGTCGTGTGCTTCAACATTATGGACCACAGCTTTGCTAATGTGTGTAAACCGAAAAACAGGAGGCTTGCATAGTGTTATATTTAGTCCGGTGAACGTAAATTACGTATACTGTGACGATTATTGCACGACTGATAACGGTCGTTTCCATTGCTTTGGTCAGAAAAGACTTTTTATCGAATGTCGTTCCAACCTAAGCTGCAATAAATGATATCTTAAAGGAAACATTAACATAAAATTGTGTTGTGTTTTTTTTTGTCCTGGGAAAAAATAATCTGAAATACATAAGACTAGAAAAACCTTTGATATGTTTCAGAGATTAAATAAAGGTTAGAAATCAAAATTGTGTTGAATTTATAACCAGCAACAGTAAGTCCACTTAATATTATGAGTACTATTGCTATTTAAAATATACATTTTTTTATTTGGTGACTTTCTGGAGGCAATTTGTTCCACTTGGGTTTCTGATTTAGGAAGCTTAATACAAATATACACCGTTTTTGTTATTTTTTTTTTTTTAAATTGTCTGCTAGACCACAAAATAATGCCAAAAATAATACAAAAGGTTAAATAAGGAACTTTGTTATATTTTCTTTTTAGTGTTGTGTCAGCCGTCTCAGAAATGTATTCAGAGGTCTTACAGTAACAATCAATGTTCTGAATGGGATCAAGGTGGTATTTTTGTTGTTGAAATACTTACTTTTTCAGCCAAAAAAGCCAAATCAAAATGTCAAATATTCAAATCACATTTACTGTACCTGTAGCTTTTAAGCAGTAATATCTGTCACACTGCTGCCAAATAGATGTTAAAAGGCAATAAACCCAAGCAGGCTGTTAAAACGTCACAGGAATGGCAATGATAAGACACATAAAATGATGTTTAAATTAAGTTTATTTTAAAATGTAATAATTTAAATAAATATATATTAAATACTTTGTAATGTCTATCATCCCTCCAACTTTTTCCCCAAATGATCACCTAAATAAAATATACCCAGCTTTAAAGGGAGGAAACAGAACGCGCTCTTCAATTGGTCCGCTCGTTACCACTGGTTACGCGCATGCGGGCGTTTTTGGCTGCTTCGACTTGCCGTAGGAGAGCGCTGCGGTGTGTCTGAGCTACGGCACGTTGTAAGGAAGACGTCGCGCCGCAGGACGGACGGCCCGTGTTTCCCAGCAGGAATGTAGAGACTCCGGCAGGGAGAACCGAGGATGAACAGGAGGGGTGAGTCTCGCTGTTCGGCCGTTTCTTCCTCAGACGGCTAGCGGCTAGCGGCTAGCTTGAGGGCTTCAGCGTTCCTACTACATAAACAAACACATCTACACCTTCCTTGGTTGTTGTTGTTGCTGCGGTTATAACCTTTGCTTAGACTTATATTTTTTAATACGGCACTGATATTTATCCCTATAACCATTATTGTGAAATTATCCAAACAAAATTGTACTTTTACTGCAGAAACTATGTAGTGAAAGTAAAAAAATCATTAATAATTAATAGATGGTGTTAAAGCAGTTAAGGAAAAGTTATTAACTTGGCTAAAGGTGCACAGACTTTACTTGAAGGATCATTTAATGACAAATAGTGACAACTATTGGTTTAGATTAGACATAAAAAAACAACCTGAAAAAGTTTCATACACTGAACCATTTTTACATTTAATGTCTTACAAAATACAAAAAAATATCACATTTTTGTTTCGTGTTTAACTAGGAGAGGATAGACTTTTTATATTCTAGTTATGTTTCCTTATATTTTGAATCACCAATTAAAGTTTGATTCATGTTTTGCTATTATTTGCTGCATATGATTACTTTAAAACCTAGAGTTTCATATTTTCTTATTTTTGACATGGCAAACATTTATTATTATTATTTATTATTCCCTGCTTCCATTGTCAGCAACGTGTCAATGATAAAAATCAAGTATTTAAACTTAGCACTGTCAGAACCAACTCATGATGCTGTGGCTGTTGAACCCGCTGAGCTTTCAGCTGTTTGGGGTTAGAAAGTTTTTTTGGGAGTTTTTTCTTTTTTGCTTTCTCAGCTCAGATGACTGTCTGTCTTGCGTCTGTCTCATTTGTCAATCTTCCATATTTCCTTCTTTTTTTTTTTGACACTGCTGACAGTTCAGTCTGTTGTACTAAAGTTCTGGTTCACGATGAAACCGTAGGCCTGGTCTCTTTTTAGTGCTCTCCCTCATCTTATTGAGCAATATCAGCAATATAACAGGTATAAAGTTATATTTAGATGTAGGTGAATCTCTATTTGGATTATTGATTAACCTCTTGGGTGGATTGTGTTTTTTAGTTGTGAGAATACCCAAATATGAATGAGTGAGAGCTGTAATTTGAGAGAACACCACATTTGGTGCTAAATAACCTGAAGTTGATGAGGTTTGAGATTATTTCTGTTGTTTAATTTTTTTGGGGGGATGAAGCAGATGACTCAGGACATTTTGTTTTTGGCTGTGTGTTTTTTTTTTTCACCCCTGCTAGAGACAGAGCAATAAGAGAAGTTCAGGAACAGGATACTGGTACTTCTAAACTATAGTTTGTGTCACTGTGACCTTTACGACAACTCTTATCACCAGGGAAATATTTCCTTTATAGGAACTTGGTGTTTAAACATTTAAACACATGCAGGTGACAGAAAGGTGTTTTTCACTTGCTTATCTATGTACATTATATCAAATGTGTAGTTTTTGTTGACATAAATTAAAAAAAAAGTCACTAAATGCATTATCTGCTGGTGTGTCTTGTTGACTATTGTCAGCTGTGATTTAATTTGGTTGGTTTATCCAAGAAAAGGAGACTGGTTTGTGCTCGCCGTCGCATATTTGCGCCCCAGCCGGTTCAACATGTTTTCTGTCTTGTGTGAGAGACGCTGGAATCGTTTCCTTTACAATCGCAGCCTCGTTTTGACGGTAAGTCGCTTTTTTTCCATCCGTCTGCCGTAAGGAGTTGTTTCGGTGTGTTTTTATTTTTGCCCATAATTAAGAGGCGGAAGTGAGCATCCGGTCAAACAAACGCTTTTATTAATGCCCATTTATGGAAGTCTCCATTGAAACACTTAGTCTAAGACAAGGTAAACGATACCATCATGTTTTTAGCTTGTTTGATTATTTTTAGAGCTCATTTGTGTGGCGAAATTATGAGTTTGCCGCCGCAACGCGTTTACTGACCGTCGGGAAATTTTCACCGCCACTTAATTCTCACACGTTTTAATATGGCGACATAAAAAAAAAAAAATCAAAATAAAATACTCATCACGCTAATATTTCTTAGTTAAAGCTTAATGAATTAAACTATGAAAACATACATCTTTTTATTATTCACCAGTTACAGTCTTGACATTTGATTTTGCACAACAATTAGTTTCTTGTTCTCAAGCAGTGAACGAGCCAATCACATGGCCGTGAAATTAACCGTCTGAAGTTTATATTGATCATTAGAAATCTCATAAACTGCTTGGACTTGTACGGTGCTCTGTGTCAGGTTCACAGTAAATGCCCTGAAAAGGCCGCCATGATGTAGTCTACCTAGAATTGATGTAAACAATATTATCGCGGGGATCCATCCTGCCTCCCGCCAATAATTAAGTTGTGGAGATGTAATATTATGGTGATTAATATCATATTGCCTGCCTGAGTGTTGTTACTCACTGTGTTCATCATATTTGTTACCACAATCGTATATCCTCTTATTATACCTTCCACCATGTTACAAAGCTCAGTTCATGTCAAGCTGGTTTCTGTAGTCTGACATCACGTCTCACCTGTGGTGGCACAGAAGTGTCACAGCAAACCAAAGCCGCAACTCTACAAAATTAAAAAGCCCTTAAACAAGAGCTACAACACTACAAAATAAAAGTCACGACCCCTTAAATAAAAAGCCACGACACTACAAAATAAACCACAACACAAAACAATTCAGTACAACGGAAGTTAGCCTCAGCGTTAGCCACGGCGAAAATTGCAGCCACGGAAGTGACGTCACAGGAAGTAGGTCTTTTACGACATCTATTGGTACCTCGAACCGCCTCGAACGTTCAAAACTCTCACTTCACAGCAATGAACAACCTCTACTACTGCAGGCACCAAAACTAATAAACATCTTTAAATATCTGCAATTCACTTACCTTCTGAGTTTTTTCCCCTCCCGGTTTCTTTGAAAAGGACGGCAAAAATACCTACTTCCTGTGACGTCACTTCCCTGGCTGCAGCTTTTGCCGTGGCTAACTCTGCGGCTAACTTCCGTTGTACTGAGTTGTTTTGTGGTCTATTTTGTTTTAAGGCGTTGTGACCTTTATTTTGTAGCGTTGTGGCTTTTGTTTGATGTGACACTTCCGGGCCACCGTACTCAACGGGTCACCAGAGCTAAATCTAATGGTGCACCTTTGGGTTTTTTGCTTTTTGTTTAGGACCAGAAGGTTCACGTCTCAGTTGTTCGGCCAATAAACCCGCAGCAGTCGTGTGATGCTAAAATGTCAACATGAGCCAGACTCAAACGTGTGCAATAAAGAATGCAGTCCAACCTGATATCCGAACAGAGCGGCTGGCGAGTTTTACGGCGTGTTGGGTTCAGTGCGTGCTGTAATACGTGGCAGCGGCAGAGAGATGGTGTGAAAGCAGTCTGTTTTAAAGCGCACCCGGTGAGAAGTAAGAAAATTTGGTTGGTGACGTTCCAGTGTAAAGCAATGTCACTGTTGTACAAAAAAAATAATAATTCTTGCTTTCAGAGTCTGACCTTTTTTATTGAATGAGCTAAAACATTTAGCCCACATTTTTGATACCAAAAGACGAGACGTATCCAATAAAAAACACCATATATCCATCCATTTAATAATACTAAGCCAGCTCCACTTAGGGGGAATCTCAAGGAATTCCTAGACCCGCCGAGAAAAGTAGTCCGTCCAGCGTGTCCTGGGTCTTCCTCTGAGTCCCAAACCGGTCAGACGGTCCCGGAACGTTTCAACGGGGAGGCGTCTTAACCCAATACCTAAACCTTCTCAGCTGGCTTCTCTCTACATGAAGTAGCAGCCACTCTATTCTTAGGTTGTTAATGGTGGACCGATCTGATACTGATGTGGATATCGCGCCTATATCGGCCTGCATCTATAATCCTCAACATCAGAAGGAGATACATGTTCAAACAGTGTTTGCTAACAAGTTGTCATGAGTTGGTTGTTTAATGCTTTCCATCATTTCACACAACAAAAGTAATAAGCGTATGAATGATTCATGCCAATATCATATCAGGCCGATGTCGGTATCGCGCAAACCTGAAGACTTCATTATCTGTATTGTATTTTAAAATGAAAAAGTTGTATCAGGACACCCCCAGAGCTTCTCACCCCAACTCTTAAGTGAGTGCTGCTTTCCGTAGCAAAGGATAAGATCGATAAAAGTCCCATCGGACGTCTTTTAAGTGTTACATTTTAGTATCAGTGCTCTGTGTTTCCTTTGGGCTTCTGCAGCTAGATTCAGAGTTCAGGTTAAACATCCTTGTCATCGTATGTCTCCCAACGCAGCGATCCGCGTAACTGAATCCGCAAATGGTTGTACACTCAGAAGAGTTTCTTCTTAAAGCTAACAACATCCTGTGGTTTCATACATGGTGTGGTTGTTGTGCTTACCTCACGGTTAGTCATGTATATTTTGAAGGCACAACCGTGCACACAGTTGACCAAATGACAAAGCAGAACATTAGAAATGGGCTTTTAGATGTAGGTTCATACCGCTTGCATTTCTTTAGTTTTTTATCACTTAACAAACTTGCCTATATGAATTACTTGGAGTTTTATATAGTTGTTTAGTAAAAATGAGCACCAGTGAAGTCGATGCTCTGGCTGTATTGTGATGGTTGAGCTGCCTAAAAATAGACACTCCACATGACTTGGGCCAAACTTTTAAACTGGAAAACAATTTTTTCTAGTAGTTTCCCTGCGGCTCTCTCAACAGACCTCTGAGGCTTGAATATCCTTGTGCTTTATTTGCTAATGGTTCTCTGTTGACAAAATGGGAACAACCTCAAGAGGAGTGCGAAGGGATCTATTTAGAAACAGCCGCCAACAGGACCTTAGAAGATACAGAATCTGTAACAAAAGATAGAAATGCGCAGTTTAGTAAACTATGATTTTTTTGTTTGAGGTTTATGTTCTTATTGCTTGACTTGTATGTAATTAGAGTTTTTGTAATGATTTCATCCGCTCTCCCACAGGAAGTGCTGTGGATCCGCAGAGCGGACTCCCTTCGCCCTGTCCACGAGACTCCCTTCTCAGCCCCGACACACACATGGTAAGATCACCTTCTGTGTTTTTGCTAAAAACAGCTTTGAAATATTTGATTTTGTACTTTATTCTGTTCTACTTGTTCTCTTTGCAACTACCTAAACAGGCCCTGCTCTCCCCCACTTCAACATTAAACTAAAATAGCAGAACTGGGTATAATTCTGGATATTATTGCCCTGTGAAAGCGTCTTTACTTCGAATTTTGTCATGTGATGTGATTATACGACCACTCAACAAGAGCTTTGGCGGTTGACCTCGGTGATTAAACCGGATCGTGTGTTTGTGAACAAGTCGCTCTGACTCTCTGCTCCCTCAGGATGTCCAGGGGTATAAGTGGGTCCGCTGGCGGGTGTGGCTGTGTCGTCTAGCGGCGGTGCTGTCCCTGGGTCTCCTCCCGATTGTGTTTCACTGGCGCCCGCGCCTCGGCGTCCTCGCGCGCTGCCGATCCTGCCCTCTGGGTCTGTCGGAGGTCCTGCTGCTAAGAGTGAGGAAAACAACAATGCATGCGTGCAACAAATGTAAATTGAAACTATTGGGACATTTGGCCCCCACTGTGGCATTGGTATCATGTAGATTAAGGAAGAAAAAGTAATATTGGCCTGAAACGATTAGCAGCATGTAGGGATCGTTTTAGGCTGGAGTCAAAATAATGGTATCAGCATTTGGCACTTAAAAAAACGTCCAATTCTAATTTTCTACTGTAATTTCCTGCTTTGTGTTGGTTTTTAACGGAAAATGTACATAAGATGTACAGAAGTATGACTACTTTGCAAAGTCTAATTTCAACTTTAAATTTATTTCAGGTTTTTGATACTAATCTGATCATTTTAATTGCTAAATTATAAGGAGTTTGGTGTTGGAAAGGGTTTCCTAAAACCTAGCTAATGGATTTATTTCTGCTCTTCCTGTCAGGACAGTTTTGGCCAGCAGCATGTTGTGCAGGTGCTAACGGAGGAGATGGAGGCGGGCAGGTAAACAGCTGCATCCCCCTGCGCTTAAAGATCATCTCTGTCTTTAAACCTTCAGCAGAAGCTGCTGACAGAACAGGACAGAAAAATGCTGCCCAATACTGATTTTGTTGTTTTCTCCAGTTTGGACTTGCTGGGGCAGCAGGATGAGGCTGATTGGAGAGATACAGTTCAGCTGCACAAAGAGGAGGTAGTCTGCGTTAATGCTTTTATGAAATGACGTCCAGATCAAGATTCTTCCCATGTGTCATAGTGTTTGTTTTTTTGCTGTGTTCCAGAAAACCCTGCTTCGCTACTACCTGTATGAAGGGCTGCGTTTCATCTGGTGGGACAGGAAGGGGGCTTTCTGTCGTGTTAGGTACTCGAGTGGCCCAAATGAGAACTGCTCGACCATATAATGATTTTCAGGATTATATACACAAATACATTTGTACTGCCTCTCCAAAGCATATTAGATGGGTTTAGCCGTTTCATATTAACCAAAGAATAGATGATGCCTAAAAGGCATAGGATGTTTCCTACTGTGTGAAACATGTATCCCCTGTTTTTAGTATCCTCAATGAGGACTGGACTTGCAAAGACTTGTATAGCTTCCAGAAGGGCCTGACTCCTCAGGAGCAGAGCTTAAGGTAGGAGAAGATGTTTAGCTGGCGATCTTTTAAGGAAAGAATTGGTGATGGTTGATTGATCTTTTTTTTCATCTTTCAGGAGATGCATGTTTGGGGCCAACCTTATTGATGTGCCTGTAAAGTCTTATGTGCGACTACTGTTTGAGGAAGTGAGTTGGGGGAATCAACGTGCACACAAAAACGTATCGCTATCACGGATTTCCTTACAAAAATGATCTTTTACAGGCCTTTTATTGAGTTTCAATGTATACTTTTCTGCTACAATCACTGCATGGAAGAGACGAGATCCCCAAAGAGTAACAGTTTGGGATGTTTTATGATCAGTCGGGTTAATAGCTGATAGCTGAAGACGGCCACTTTCTCCTGTTGGGGTTCAGTTCAGAGTTTGTTAGTTAAAACTGAGATGTGATCGGTAAAAAAAAATGTCTCGTTGTATTCATTAAGTATAAATAAGACGCTTCTGTTTAATCTCTGAATCGGATTTAACCCATGGTGCCGCGCCGTTGGATCGGAAATAAAAATGCTGTAACAAATCAGCAGCTGGAATCTAGACCATCTAAATCACTTACTGTATCTATTTTGCAACAGCAATCTTGACAAACACTTTATTTTGGAAAAATACTTCAACCTTTTCAGTAAAAGTTGTTTTGTTTTTCATATTTAAAAATCTCTCTTTTGCTTTCTGTCTGTTTTTTCCTTACAGGTTCTCAACCCTTTTTACATATTCCAGGTGTTCAGCATCACGCTGTGGAGCATCGACGAATATTATTTCTACGCCTTGTGCATATTTATTATCTCGGCCATCTCAATCAGTCTCTCACTGTATGAAACTCGAAAGGTGAGCCTTAAGAAGGAACATCATGTTTTGTTTGGATGTTCTAGGCGAACGCCTGACTATGATTTCATAAACTTCAACTCTTCCTTGTACCACAGCAAAGTATCACGCTGCGCAACATGGCTCAGTTTATTACAAATGTCACAATACTCAGAGGCTCCGGAGGTAGGTTTGAATATACGACTAACTTACCTCATCATATGAATGGATGTGTTTGTTTTCGCTGATAGTTGGATTATTTTTTAAGAAAACAGGAATACTGCCCCTCCTTTAAATGTGACCAATAAACTGGAAGGATTTTGTCGTATCCTGATAAATTAAATGCTCTGAGAGTTTTATTGGTGCAACATTTGTTTCAAATAAAATATCCTCACAAAAATGTAAGCAAAACTAACTTTACAGCTCCAATTAGAGAGTCAAAAGCAACTTTCGTTTGTTGCCATCACTGCATTTGCTGCTTCTCTGATGAGCAACATTATGTAAACCGTTTTTCTCATCTGTCACTAATGGCGTAAAAGTGCCACATTTGTCGCATACGTGATTCCTTCCCTGCATACGTTACATTACATCCACACTGCGGTTGTCTGTATTCTTAGAGGAAGAGTGTGTGAGCTCTGTGGATTTGGTTCCTGGCGACTGCCTGATCATCCCTCAGGAAGGTCTGGTGCTGCCCTGCGACGCTGCCCTGCTTGCCGGAGAGTGTCTGGTCAACGAGAGCATGCTCACAGGTAACCAAACTCAATCACACCTATTAGATTTATCCCTTCTAGTTTAGGAAATTGTATTTTCTTGATGACTTGGTTGTAAACGTACTGGCTGTTTTTTTCTACACACTTAAATCATAGTTGACAAGATCTCTGCTGCAAAGGATTTTTTTGTCTGCAAACGTTGTTCTGTGCAGGGGAAAGCGTCCCAGTGCTGAAGACCCCGCTCCCAGCCGGAGACAGGACCTACAGCTCGGAGACTGAGCGCAGACACACTGTTTTCTGCGGCACCCACGTTATTCAGGCTAAAGGCGGGCGGCCAGGTGGCAGCGGGGCTGTTGCTGTGGTCGCAAGCACCGGTGTGTTTTCTCGCAGTAAATGGAAGTGAAAAAGATGCTTCAGGACTTTTGAAATGAGGTTTTTGTTAAAGAGGTTATAAGCGGTGAATGTCGGGTATCATTTCTACAGATCTTTTGTTTTATAATGGATTCAGATTAGCTGGCTCTAAATCCTGCAGCTAACAACTGGTGCAATAAAAGCCAAGACTAAACTGAGACGTCTGCCATCTTAAAACAGCTCTAGTCTCAGAAACATAATGTTTGTTCTTTACTATAAAACTTTAAGTTTGCACTCCCCATAATTCACAGATAAGTTAATGGATGCTTATAGTAAAAATGAAGATGAGAGTCTGACTTTTGTCCCCAGTGATCTGCCTTTGGAAACGCGGACTGACACTTTTACATGGTTGTTTTTGTCAGATGTTGCTGTCTGACATGAAATTATTGCAGTAAAAAAGCAAAACTAACAAACTCGCTTAGGTTTTTTTGGCGAACTTAAACATTTCAAACAATGAAATAAATAAAATAGTTTGTTAGCGGACTGTTTGTGTGTGGCAAGTATTCAAACGCCCTTTAAGCTGTTTAGAAATATTTCATGAACAAAATCAAAAATGAGGCTGTTTATTTATTCGTTTCTTATTTTGAAAACCATATCAAATCAAATCTGCAAAGAACAGTGGCCCATATAATCTTGTCTGCATGTGAAGCTCACCCGTGGCGCCTCCTACCTCCCTTTCCTGTGTAAATAATCATCTGCCTCGGTGCGGATGAGCGACAAAGGCAAACATGACGTTTCTCGAAAGGTTCATAATACAGAGTGAGCATAAATTGCTGTGACCGCTTTCAGATTGCACTTGTATAAAACGACAAACGTATATATTCTGATGTCGGCTTCACCCCCTAATCTAGATTTAGACCTAATGATTCAAAGCTGTTCACACTGCTGGTTAGAGATTTGCAGCTTAAAGAATTTTAACGGAACCCCCATTTTAAAAAGCAAGCAAAGAAAATACCTTGCACTGTTTCTTTAATAGGACGCACCTGTTAGTTTTGCTGTCCAAACACACAAAAAAACCTTCAGTACACATTTTTTTTAAACACTAAAGTTAGAGATCTAAATTTAACATGATAGTTGTTGTGTTTTTTTTCCCTGCTTCCTAATTCCAACTAATGCGTTTTTTTTGTGTGTGTGTTTGTGATAAAGGGTTTTTCACAGCCAAAGGTAATCTGGTGAGCTCCATTTTATACCCCCAGCCCATCAACTTCCGCTTCTACAGAGATGCCATGAAGTTCCTGCTCATCCTCGGCGTGATCGGTGAGCTGCGGCCGGGAGTAACCCGCCGACCCTGATCCTGTTTGTCTAAACCCTCGCCTGTGTTTTTCCCTCAGCTCTCATCGGTACCGTTTACATATTTGTGATCCTCTTCAGAACCAACGTAAGTACTTTAAAACAGAGATGATGCATTTTTGAGAGCCGCCGGGGGTCACCGCTGCTCGGCCGTGTGTCCAGGTTACCTGGCTGCAGATGATTATCAGGAGCCTGGACGTCGTGACGATCGCGGTGCCTCCAGCCCTGCCCGCCGCCATCACCACGGGAACCATTTACGCCCAGAGCCGGCTCAAGAAGCGCGGCATATTCTGCATCAGTCCTCCGCGGATAAATGTCTGCGGCAAGGTGTCCGTCTTCTGCTTCGATAAGGTGAGGGTTAGAAACTAATGCGTGAATCTGTACGCGACGTAAACTCATGTCGGCTTTCATCATCTGTGTTCCCAGACAGGAACACTGACAGAGGAGGGTCTGGATGTTTGGGGGGTGATCGAAAGTGGACCCACCGGTTTCTTGGAACTGGTCCCCGAGCCCACGCGACTGCCGCCAGGACACATGAGGTCCGCGCTGGCCTGCTGCCACACTGTTACGCTGCTGCACAGCGAGCGCCTCGGAGACCCTCTGGAGCTCAAGATGCTTGAGTCTACTGGCTGGGTAAAACGCTATACACTTTATTATCTGTATTACTGAAGGACCTGGAACATATTTAAACATATTTTATTTTTTACCGTCTCGTTTGACGGCTGATATCTTTTCAAATTAGTTTGAACGTAATCTGTTTTTGTGGCAGTTAGACAAGGAAAATGTTTCAAAGATTACTTCAAAGAGTGTCATTATCCAGAGGCAAACAAGTCCTGCACTGTAAATTACTGAAAGCAAGAAACCATGATGCAAAAAGGCAGATTAAAGTTTAATATCTTTTGTGATCTTTGAGTTGCAATAGTTTAAGCATCAATTTTTTTTTTTTCTTCTTACTTCTTAGTCTCTCCAGGAGCCAGAGGGAGATGCAGATGTCGCTCACTCCGCATTTGGAAGTCACAAAGTCTTGGCTGTTACGACACCACCAACTCAAAGGCCTCAACCTCAGGTAACCATAAGTGTCTCGACAAGAGCGAGTTCAATTCTTCGGCCGTGTAAGCAGCTTTCACTAGTTGTTTGCACGTCTGTGCGAGAAAGCCTTCGTCAGTCCACAGCTTCAGCTCCATGTTACTGATTTATGATTTATGTAAAACGGACAGATGCAGCTCGGGATCAACAAGCCATGAGCGGAAGAGTACAATTGAACCTCTGATATAAACTAGGTGATATTTCTTTTTATCGTGGGAACATCAGAGGCTGGCAGCCGTTAGATCCGTCACACACAACTCAAACGCAGGTGCGACTCTTTCAGAGCGAGTCCCATTAAAAAGATGATAAACAAGACGTGCCCAGTCCGGTTACAGCAGGATCCTTGTCGCGTCGACAATCATGTTTGGCTCACAGACGCAGCAGCTATGGCGGTTAACATCTGACTTCATCGACTCGATGGTTAAAAGTCAATAGAAAGCTAAAACCAGGAAGCAACGGTGCGTCCACGTGGCTGACATCATTATACAGGCGTTTCATGTTTAGATTTAATGTGAAGGAGTGAAATGTGGTGTATGACCGTTTAAAAATCCATCGTTTTTATTATTCTTAAGCAGTTGTGTTTATAAATTTCCTAGGCGGTTTCAGTTTTACCTTCTTCCCCTCATTGTTTAGGTCAGGGTTTTAAAAGAGTTGTGTTTTAACAGAGCAATTATAGGAAGTGTTGGCATTGATTTATAGAAGTCATCAAACCGGCGCCACCCTCCGCCGACAACAGCTGCTAGCAACATTTGTGCTTCCATGAAATATTAAAAAGGAAAACGGTCTTCCTGGCCACGAAGCCATGAACCTGCTCCAGATCTTACGTTAGCATCATGGTTAACTACCAGGATCACCTTTTAGTCCAGGTGTAATGAGACGCGCAGCATCTAAAAAAAGTTCCACCTTTGCCTCGTAATGCTTTCCTGAAAGGCTCGATTATCTTTTTGTGTGATTATTTTTGCTCAGCAATGTTTTTGTTGTTCTATATTTTCCCCGTTTTTAGAAAATGTCTCTCACTTTGATTGTCTGGAGTCTCAAAGTCTCGTAAATGATGGTTTTAATCCTTTAAGAAATCATTATATTCCAATGACAGGTTTTGACTTTGTTACATTAGAGCACGGTGTGTTACTTTCATCCTAACAGGTCTGACTTACTTTAATTATTTATTCTAATAGGCAGAGATCAGTCAGGTCAGGGTGTTCCTGATGAAATGAAACCCAAAAATGTTGTTAATCACAGTTTATCATTGGTTTGTATAGCCGATGTCAGTAATCTCTCATGGACTGCAGCGCTGTGGTGTTATCTTAGTCATGGGACCCTTATGGCTAGCTTATCAGAAACGCGCTACAAGTAGTTTGTTTGGGTAATTTCAACTACTTTACCTGTCCGTAGACCTGCGCATAGATTAAAGTTGACACCAAATGGAAACATAGAAAAGAGTTCATCATAAAATTACACTTTCTATAGATTTTCTGATGAGGTTTTCTTATCATCAGTACACCAGTGAAGCGGTCGCCATCATCAAGAGGTTTCCCTTCTCCTCTGCGCTGCAGAGGATGAGCGTGGTGACGGTGGCCCATGGGGGGCACTCTGCTGTGGCTTTCCTCAAAGGATCCCCAGAGATGGTGGCGAGCCTCTGTCACCCTGATACAGGTTCAGCCTCCCCATCCTCACGCATTAATCACTTTCTGCTCGTTTCTAATGAATTATAGCTAAAATGCGATGATTTGTTGTTGTTTTTTCCCAGTTCCAGCTCAATTCTCCAGCACACTACGTAACTTCTCTAGTGAAGGCCTCAGGGTTCTGGCACTCGCCTGTAAGCCGGTTGATGTCAACTCGGACTTAGTCAACATCGAACGGTCAGAACAACAACAAAAAAACTTTCTAAAAGTCAGTTGTTTTGTTTTTTTAAGCTTGCACCATGCATGAAGGCAACTTTGTGTTGTTCTGCAGAGAGGAAGTAGAGAAGGACATGCAGTTCCTGGGCTTGTTGATGATGAAGAACCTGGTGAAACCCGAGAGTGCAGAGGTCATCAAAATGCTGACGCTAGCTAACGTTCGCAGTGTTATGGTCACAGGTGAGAAAGTGTTCACACCCTAATCTACTCTGTTGTGTTTCTAGGTTTAAATTGTAGATGCATCTGATTGCTTTTAAGTAAAGTAACTTAAAAAGTGTTTAAACCATTATAACATTTCCTGATTTTTGTGCTGCTTACAACCACAAGTGTGTTTATTGAGAGTTGATGTGGGATACAATCACAGAGCTATGTATGTGTGATGAAAACTCTGAAATAAAATCCAGTACAACTAATTGTTGTCTGACATCTCTTAATTAGTAAATTGCCCCTTGTCTAATTCAATCAGGCAATGAAACCAGTTCTATTAAGAATCAAGAAGAATCAAGAATCAGTTTATTTATATAGCGCCAATTTACAACAGATGTCGTCTCAAGGCACTTCACAGGAACCCCAGCAGATTCATGGAGTCATTGACTTGCAGCATTCACTCCTGGTATCAGCAGACCAAAACAATGATCTTGTGCATACTAAGCATGCATGTAGCGACAGTGGAGAGGAAAGACTCAGCTTTTCAAAGGAAGAATCCTTCAGCAGAACAGGGCTCAGTACAAGCAGCCGTCTGCCATGACCGACTGGGGGTTTGAAGAGACAGAAAACTAAAACAGATGCAGAGGAAACTGAAAAAAAAAGAGTTTAAAGCACCATTTGTAGAGCGTCACTGGCAGCATCTCAGCCCATGTTCTCATCCAAGAAGCTGTCTCAGCTAACAGAACGCCAGGCCAGGTGTGGTTACTATGGAGAGAAGAACACTAAGAGAAAACAAAAGGTTAACATGGTTGAAATAACGGTAACTAAAGCAGATTGTATAGCAGATTATATAGTTAATAGAATTGGGCCAATTATGGAACCCTGTGGTACTCCACAAGTAAGCTTACAGTGTGGAGAAGATTTTTCATTTAAATGAACAAACTGGGATCTATTAGACAAATACGATTGAAACCACACAAGTACTCTTCCCTTGATCCCCATAGTGTGTTCAAGCCTTTTCTATGAGGATATTGTGTTCGATTGTGTCAAAAGCAGCACTGAGATCTAACAGAACTAGAATAGACACGAGTCCATTGTCTGAGGCCATGAGAATATCATTTGTGACTTTGAGGAGAGCTGTCTCAGTGCTATGATGAGCTCTGAAACCTGACAGAAATTATTGAAATAGGTCGTTATTCCTCAGATGCTCTCTTAAATGATTAGAAACAAAAACCTTTTGACTGAGACAGCCGTTCGTCTTCCAAACATGCAGCTACAGTACTGTGCCGTGAATTAGATCAGAGCTTATCCATGTTAGGTTCTACTTCTGTGTGAACTACATTCTGCTATAAGACATTAGTTTTTGGTGTATCGTGAAAAGAAAGAGGTTCAAAAGTAGATAATTTTATGCTGTCTAATGGACTTTGTATTGTCCTTCATCACAGGGGACAATATTCTAACAGCAGTTAATGTAGCAAAGAGCTGTGGGATGGTGTGGTCGGATGAGAAAGTCATTTTTGTCATTGCGACCCTCCACACGGCTGAATCTGCGGCCGTTTTGAGGTTCAGCGAAGAAGACGCCAGGCCTGCTGCTGCCCAAAGCACCAGAGACGTCATTAACGAGGTTAGTCTCTCACGGTCATCAGCCCGGCTCTATCTTACTTTCATGTTGAGTTTTGTTTCAAAACCGAGACTTTTAAACCTGCCGTACTTCCATAAGTAGTTTTAAATGAAGCTGTAATTGATTTAATCTTGAATCAGTCCTGCAGGGAGCATCTGTTGCATAAACATCACTGGATTTACTGTATCATTTTTGTTTTCTTATGTTTAACCTCGCCCCACCAGGGCCTGTACCAGGCTGGTCTTGGCTATCACTTAGCTATTAATGGAAAGTCCTTTGCCGCACTTTGTGACCACTTCCCTGAATATCTTCCAAAGGTAATATAAACCTCATTATACGTGCAACAACAATAAAAACTGTTTCCCGATAGCGGGACTCATTAACACGGCTGCATGCTTCCATAGGTGTTGATGAAAGCCACCGTATTTGCACGCATGGCTCCGGACCAGAAGACTCGGCTGGTGAAGGAGCTGCAGAAACTCAAGTGAGTTTAGCTTTCGTTTAACCGCTTTCAATCCATCCTGGGAATATAATGATGTTGTAATGAAAAGGAGGGAAAAGAATATTAAAATGTAAACTTTTTTTTTACAGGTTTAACGTTGATATTCGAAAAATATTTTTGGTGTCTCTCAGATAAAGTTCTGCTTTGAGCAATTCTGTCTTAAATTATATAAACTCATTCTCTGCGAAGTGTGAATTTGTGAATGCGATTAAATCGTATGGTAATCATTCGTATCATTAATCATTCTGACAGCTATCGAGTTGGCATGTGCGGGGACGGGGCCAACGACTGCGGGGCCCTGAGAGCCGCCGATGTCGGGGTTTCCCTGTCTGAGGCCGAGGCATCTGTCGCGTCACCTTTCACTTCAAAGACTGAAAACATCAGCTGTGTCCCGCTGCTGATCAGGTGAGGTTCGATGTGGCTTTAAAAGTGGGGGAGCTGGAAGAGAAACAGAGGTTGCTCTCTTTAAAACTCAACTCTCACTTTTTGTTTGTGCAGAGAGGGCAGATGTTCTCTGGTCACGTCCTTCAGTCTCTTCAGATACATGGCCCTCTACAGCCTCATCCAGTTCTGCTCCGTCCTCATCCTGAACACGGTGAGTTGCAGTGAAGGAGCTCTACTTATTTATTTCTTTTTTTACTGTAAAATCCATTAAGATGTGTTTTTCTTCTCCTAGTTTGAACACAAACTTTTTTTAAAGTCAAAAATATTTGTCACATTTTCCTTAGTATAAAAGATTTTCATGGAAAAGGTCTAGAAATTGTATAGATACAGTTAACTGTTTTCATGTTGTTTGTTTAAGGGATACCGACAAACTAGGTATCAAAGGGCAAGTGGTGATCACTAATTTTAAATCTCCTATTTGGAACTGAAACCAGTCACATGTCTATTTTTCTTTTTCTTTCTATGAGCTGAAGATGGCTGTGACTCGTCCATACATGCGTGTTATAGTTACACTTCCTAAACGACTGTAAATAGCTGTGATCATCAGACGAAGAGTTAAGAAGTTGTGTGTCATCAGCATATTTGTGATTAAAAGAAATTGCAGTCTTTCTGTAGCCTGAGTTGGGGGAAGTGTGGTACTGAATAAAAATGGCTGGAGAATGGAGCCCTGAGGAACAACAGAATTTATCTTTGTTAGTAAGTTTATATAATTTAAATCAGTTTAAATTTAGCACAATTACCAACAGTCCCATCCAGTTTTTTTTTTTATTAGCTAGTTTGCTAGCTACAAATATTAGCTTTGTAATACTAAGAATTTATTTAGAACTAACAAAACTTTTAACCCAGAGAGAAAAATTTAGACCGTGCATGCAGAAAAAGCCCAGGCCAGGATTCAAACCCAGGACTTTGACAGGGTTCCCACGCATCCTGGAAAACCTCCCTCTGCTTCTCTCTGCCCTGAGGGTGAACCCTAACGGGTTAAACATTTTACACATGTACGTCTATTTTTAGCTGCCTTTAATGGGAGACATTGAGCTTCTAGCCGGCACAGCGCCCCACGTGACGCTACCAAGCATTAAGATTGCATGTTCCCTTAGTGCAGTTCTGCTGCCCAGTGTTTCCATGTGACTTTGTTGCTAAATTTACCAACTTTTCAGACCCAAGTAAGGACTTATTTTCTCCAAAGAAGCGCCAAAACTAGCAACTTTCAGTTCAAGAGTATGGCTGTATCGCTGCATATCAAGTGTGAGGTTTCTCTCCCTATCGCTGTCTCCTGTTGAGTTACAGAAGAGCAGCGGAGAGCTGTAGTGGGCGTGCCGTCACTTTAGGCTGTGCGCCCTGAAATGAAATCCATCTTTGGTTTTAGTAGAGCAACAATGACCAGGACGACGGCATCGTGGTAGTGACGGGTAACAGGTAGTCTTGGGCCACATATCACTCAGTATCTCATACTTGCTCCATTGTCCAACAGCAAAAACAGAAAATATTTCAATGAAAAACGCATAATGACCGGCTGACTGGCCTGATGTGCACAGAGAGCAGGGCCCCAACTTTTTATGCAGTTTTTAGATACTTTGCAATGAAAGTAATTTAGACGGCAACATCCAAGTGAGCACTTGTATATCCATCAGCCGTTTCGCAGATACGCTGGCTGGCGCCGCCATATTGGGTCGCGCAGAGGATTGTTTGGGGACAAACAATCCGGAGAGCTCAGTTTTCCATAGTTTTGAAGGAAGAAAAAAGTAGTCGAGTCGACCACTGTGTACAAGCACAGATCTTATTTTTTCACTAAGGGATAAGTGCTGTATTTAAGTAAAAGATATAACAAGTAAAAATGATTGGAGTTGTTAATCTGATCATCACTGGCCCTGATTGATCAACCAAATTGGCTGAGCATAAAATTTCGTTTCATTGTTAAATCAACTGCAGGCGTCTGATTGTTTGTTTTTGCAGACCTGTGAAAACACTGCTGCGGTCATGAATGTGATGAAATATAAATGCACGGATGTTTCTTATGGTTATAGAATCACTAATTAGACTCACCTGAAAAAACAACCCGCAATAACAACAAAAACAGATTAAACAGATAAAATCATAAACCATAAAAATTAAAAGAGCAGTAAACACACTAAAGCAGAATAATGTATGTGAATAAGTAGATATAGGGATAAAGAAAAAAATAGATTTTAAAAAAAATGTTCTGACCGTAAAGAGAAAATAAGTTTCCACATAAATTTTTATAATTTTTTCCAAGAAAAAAAGATTTAAAACAGGAGAACTTTTCTTTAGTGTTTTTGGTCTTAAATGGTCTTTGTGGTTTTGTTTTCTGTCCCTATATACATTCAAAATTAAATTACAATTCAGAAAATTCCCTGGTTATAACTTCTTGGCAATGATCTAAACTGCACCCAGCAAACAGTCTGGACAAACATACAGGTAAAAAATAAAGGATCCAAAGCCTTTTACCTTATCAGATTAACAACTCCAATCAGTTTTACTTGTTATATCTTTTAATTAAATACAACACTTTAAAATCTTGAATTCTAGATATTTATCCCTTGGTGACAGAATAAGATCTGTACACTGTGGTCGCCTCTGCCCATTTTTTTCTTTCTTCAAAACTAAACAGACTTAAAAATGCATGTTCATTTCAACAATATTGTTAGCATAAATGAATGGGATTAAACATTGCTAAATTAATAAATAGAATAAATATAAAGTGATAACAATACAAATATAATAATTAGACACCACATAAAAGCCAGACTGAAAAGATAGCTTGCAATATTTATGTCTGAGAGTTAGAAATAAATATATTTAATACTACTATGATGCTAGCTAGAGATATTAGTCATCAACCCTGAATCTTGTTTCTTAGATGACTACAGTAACCTTATGAGCAATACTGGGTATAATATGCAGTTAAGTGCCACGTGGTAAACATACTCATACTATAGCAGCTGAAAATGTCCTGGAAAAGTCCTGGTGGGAACCCTGTCTGATAACTGCACTGGGTAAAAAAAAAAAACGTTTGTATTAAACGCGTTCACTTTGATTCACAGGTCATGACGACCATGGCTGACCTGCAGTTCCTGTTCTGTGACTTGTTCCTGGTGACCCTGCTGGCCATAGTGATGGGCAGAGGGGGTCCCAGTGAGGAGCTGCACCCCTGCAGACCTCCGGCCAGCCTGCTGGCCTTGCCCGTGTTCGGCAGCCTCTTCATTCACACCTGCATGATCATCCTGGGCCAGCTGGCTGCGTTCTTCATCACCACCACGCAGGAATGGTCAGCCATTGTTACCCATTAAAGTTCAATACGCCACAAGGCACTGTACAAGAAAGGGGTTTTCTCTATTCAGTCAACCATAGATTCCTGTTGGCCATAATAATCAATAACATTAGTCCGAATAAATATTAGATTTTTGCACTGGAAAAGATTCAGAGGTTTGGTTTTTTTTCTAAAGATATTTTACATTTTTAGGTACATTCCACTAAATTCAACAGTGTTTGGAAAAGAAAACCTACCCAACATGGAGAACACGTGTGTGTTTGCCTTAGCCGGCTACCAGTATATCATCGTGGCAGTGGTGGTCACCAAGAGCTTTCCTCATAAGAAACCTCTCTATCACAATGGTGAGTGAGCAGAGAAGTGTTAGAACTATGATGGGACAGAACAGGTCACTCTTTTAGACCTTTTCCTCTTCATCCTTACTGTTTATTGTGTTGGACTTTCTATTTCCATCCCCAAAACTGTGTTTTTCCTTCCCCCGTTTTCAGTGGTCTTCCTCTGTCTGCTGCTGATCCACCTTGCCGTGATGACCTCGCTCGTGTTGTATCCGGGTCCTTTCTTCAGGCGAATATTTGAACTGTACGACTTCCCTGACATGAACTTCAAGTTGCTGCTCGTTGCCTTAGCGGCTCTCAACTTCTTGGTGTGTTTTGTGATAGAGGTAGGTCAACACGACGGTAAGCAGGTGGTGCGCCATTATGCTTTATGGAATTCGCTGTCGAGCATTTACAATGAGACACACACAGTGACTGTCAAAACTTTACACAACTTTGCCAAAAGTGACGTTTTTTTTTATTACCTTAAACCAAGATCACAGGAAATGCTTTTTTTAAACTTGGTAAACCTTTCTGCGTGACCTCTAACCTTTGCATTTCAACCTGAAATCGGTAAATCTGATGGGTATAAATATCCTAAAAAAGCTATAGGACCCTGGACAAATCCATGTGGACATTTGAAAACTAAAACATTCCTTAAAATCATCAGCGTTATGTAAAATACGACAGTGAGGGCATCGCGGTAAGGTGAGATCACAAAATGATTATTCATCAAAGATCGATAGAAAATTTTTTATAAATTTTTGGATCAATAGGAAAGTCACCTGACTTTCGCACTGGTGGCCTGGGTTCAAATCCAGGCCTGGGCTACACCAAAAGCATTTAGTGTGGGTCCTTAGGCAAGACCCTTTGTGCTACTGCCTACTTTGTAATTCGCTTTGGATAAAAGTGTCTGCTAAATACATTAACATAAGTTATTCAGTTTTTTTCTTTTTCCACACTGTGGCTTTTTTTTTATTTTCATAACAAACCTTGAAGAAAAAAACCTATTCTTAATGATTTGATACGCATTGTTTTGCCTCCTTCAGCTGCTGGTAGACGTGGGCCTTTTGAACTGCCTCCGTTTGCTGCGAGGGAGTCGTCCGTCCAAGAAGCAGTACAAACGTCTGAAGGCGCTGCTGGCTGACTCTGCGTGGTGGCCACCGCTCAATCAAACCCTTTTTCCCGCAGACAGTACGGTCATCTCCTTCAGCTAGCACTGACCTGGACCCAACAATGGACTCGATGGAGCTCAACCTCATAGGATGTCTGAACAGCATCCCCTCACTGCAAAATAAGGCAATTTTTACCTTCCAAATAAAAACTATTTTTATGTACACCTTTGTCCGAGTGTTACGAGTGATTATAACATTCATCGAAGTGTCTTTTTTATGAAGCCAACTTTAATTTATACTGTTGGACTCTTCTCGGCTTAAGAGGATTTTTCCTCCCATAACAATTGACTAAACTGAACAGGACATTCGCTGATCAGTCAATTGTAGCACATCTATGGTTGGAGAAATTTAACCCACTATTAACTATAATTGTCTTTTTACCAAGTGCGCTGTGAGATTTTCTTCACTAAATGGTCAAGTCATGCTTAATATCTAGGAGGAACGAATAATTTCCGACAACGGAGTGGTTTCCATTCCAACCTTCGGTATTTTACAACCACTAGAGAGAGCTTAGATACCACACATGGTTTTAGTAATCTTATGTTTGGAAAATTTTAAACGTGAAAAATATTAATATTTTGGTACTTTTATGTTAGAATCAGATATTTATCACTACGATTTTATTTGCAGCGTGAATTTCCCCACACTGGCGCAATATAGGACATTTCTATTCTAAATATTTCAAGGCACTTAAAAATAATAGAACCACCAATTTTAGGGTCTTAGACTTCCAAAAAGTTACATTTGAAAAATGTAAGTAACTCAAAAACAACTGCAATTATTTCCTGGGGGCTGAGTGTGCTGGATCCCAGGAGCTGGCCTTAGTCACCGTTTTGCAAATATCTCAAGTCTTTTGAATCCAGTCCTAAGTAAAGCTAGTAAACCTTAGAAGATCAAACGGTTTTGTAGGACATGAGCAGAAAGGTAACCACACTTATTATGGTCTGTCAGAGGTTTACTGTTATTGAAAACCTTCATTTTTAAGAATAAATTAAGTAGAAAGTGACTTTTAAATTTCGTTGCTTGGTGCTCAGAAGAATTCCGCTTTACATAAATCTATTTTTTTAAATCTCATAGCTGCAAAGTTAATTTCTTAATAGCATTTGAAACACCTTCAGTTAAAATCTCTGTCATCAAGGGTTCTGGATCTTTTTGGGATTTGTGGTATTTATTTTATTTGAGCAGGAAGAGGGTTTACGTGCTGATTGTCAGCGAAGTTATTCTCTTCTTGGACTTCAGAGTTTTCTTGATTTCCTGCTATATCCAATACTACCAGCCTTTAAGTCTAATATACATTTTATGGCATGTGTTTTTTCATAGCCTATGCAATGGTTACCACTGTAGGGTTCTACTGTATCAGTTTGTCAACATGAACTAGATGCATCCAGTCAACTCATTAGTACATCAGGTTTGATTTCAAATGAAGTTAAAGTAGTTTAGAGATTACTGGCAGGTATCAGACAAGCCCTGGTGTCCGATGGAGGCATAAAAGCTCAACTTTAGCTTTGAATGGATCAATTGGATCCTTCACAGAAGGATTTACCTTAGACACCCCTGAATTGGTTCGTTTGGTTTGCGTGTGTCTATGTGTGTGTTTTGTTCTGCTGGTTGTGTCTGACCCATCCGTAGAGATGATACAGCATTTCCCGTTTTCATCCCACAGAAGCTTTAATTTTGGGATGAAACTGAAAGCTAAAGTAGATCTCAGTTTTGCTGTCATGCTTAATGTGGTCGGGGTTTTGTCTGCAGTCGTAAAAACTTGGCCTCTAGCTGAAACTGCTATCAAGGTCAGCAAAAGTTTCTTTTCATAAAAATATATTTCATAAAAATAAATATATATATATATATATATATATATATATATATATATATATAATTTCTTATTTCGTATTTACAAAAATAGGAAATATGTATCAGATTAAAAAGTTAATGCAAAAAAAAAGGAAACACACAATAAACTGAGCCAGCAAATCTTTTTTTAAGCAAATAATCCATATTTTCTAGTAGAGATATGTCTAACTCTGTAGACAAAGTAAAACTGGTTGTTGTCGGTCCTTTTCAGCTCAGTTACAAAATAAGTGTTAAAACAGAAAACAGTCAATGATCAGATACATTTCATTATTTCTTTGTTTGTTGTTACATTTTTTGAAAAAAAAAAAAGTTACACAGAAATTTTTAATAAAATTCATTTGAAAAGATCCTCTTTAGGGTTTTTTTTTTTCCAGCCCCCAAGGTTCAATGTATATTTTAAACAAAAGGTTTGTCTCATAGGATGGGACAACAGAGAGTACCACGTGATCTTTAACCATGGATTTCAAAGTCTTTTTGTCAAATATTGGACGTTTACAACATTTGCTGTAAATTCTGCTTAATTCCCCTAAATCAATGTTTTTACAATTTCTGAGTGATCCTCAGAAATATGTAATTTGCCTTTATGAACCGTCTATGGTTTATTTATTTTGTCTAAAGGCTACTGGAGATATGGAGCAGGTCCCTAACTAAAATTCAGGGGAAAAGCAGGTTAAAAAAATACATGGACAAACCTTTTAGGTTTTTTTTTTCTTCTGAATTTCATAGAAAAACAATCAGAACAAGGGTATACAGTCTAACCAGCATTTTTGACTATGCTTGTAGGCACTATACGGTATCCTGTTAAAGATGTGTTATTTGAGGTTATGTGTTGTTTGTGCTTTCTCAGCTGTGATGACCAGGTTTCTATCTGTGTCATCATTTAACAATAGGCCATATTTCCTTTTTTTGCACATTTTCGTTTGGTATCATAATGTGGCTTCAGCTGATACATAAAGTCTAAAGTCTGATTAATCGCTGGGGTTTCATTCCCAAATTTGCTGCATTTCTCTTCTTTCCTTGCCTGAAATCTGGTTAAAGCCACTCAAAAAAGAAACTAAGAAACAAATAAATCAATGGAAAATGTCATATTTACCTGTATAAATGATGAATGTTAATCTGAACTTGTGAGCAGCAACCTTACAGACAATCATGCTGGATGGTTACTTTAATTCATACAGTGTTTAAATCTGCCACTTTTTTAACAGTGTATATTATTAAGACTTTGATAACAAACAGCCCTGCAAGGACATTGGGTTGTTTTATCAAAAACTGCATCAAACAGAGCATAACATTATCAAGAACATAGATTATGAATAAAGATTAATTATCTTATTTTTTATTGGTCCTTGCGAAACACAAAAGCAGTCATTAAGCTCAACGGCGTTCCATAAAAAATCTGGATGATTCACACAGTCATTAAAAAAGGGTTGAATGTTTTATCAGTTTGTACTAATATTTTTGTATCATTACTGTTTAAAAAACGTATCTTCCCTTTGACATTGTAAATGTCTTTTTTAACTATTGAGAATAATGCATTATGCCAGTCATAATAGATTTGTAAAAGTAAAAAATGGAAAGAGTTAAATAGTCCAAGGGTGTAAATACTTTTATAGGAACTTTAAATCCACTTCCTTCAGAAGAGGGCAATAAAAATAGCACAGCACCTGAAGGCTGTGGTTTGAATTGAAAGTAAAAGTAACATGAAAGCTAAACATTTAAAAGAAAAACACATTATTGTTTCTCCTCTCATGCAGTTTTATCTTATTCGGATAATTGGTGGTATTGATGGAAATAAGACCAATTGAACGCAAATGAATACAAAGATAAGAGCAAGTTCTTGTTTTCCATTTTGTTTGTCCCCCAGGATGTCCAGGGGTACAAATTTGTCCCCTGGCGGGTGTGGCTCTGTCGTCTGGGGTCTCTGCTGTCAGCCGGTTTCCTCCTGATGATCTTCCACTGGCGTCCACGGCTTGGTGTTCTTGCTTGCTGCTACAGCTGTCCTAAGGCACATTATTGTTTCTCCTCTCATGCAGTTTTATCTTATTTGGATAATTGATGGTATTGATGGAAATAAGACCAATTGAACGCAAATGAATACAAAGATAAGAGCAAGTTCTTGTTTTCCATTTTGTTTATTTTTAATATATATATATTTTTTTTTGAATATTACTCTGCATGTTCACAAATGTTTACAACTATTACACCAATAACAAGTTTTAGTAACTAGAATGGAATGAGTTATAAAAGCAAAACGGAGATAAACCAAACTATAAAATTAAAATCTTTTCTGTAACATTTCAAGCTGGTCTGATCCTGGAGGAGGGGCCAGTTTAAACATCAGCTTTTCAATCCTGCTGTATTTTCTTTCGTCCTCAGGTCATGACAACGGTAAATTGTTGGCTTATTCTCAAAACTTCAGGCTCCATATTATGTTGCTTTAAAAAAAATATGCAAGCCCTATTTCTCATTCATACTGCATTAAGTATGTCTGGAGCAGAAACTTTCTATTGCTTCTGTGATTTTCCTCATTTAGTTAACGGTGACCTGATCATTTAGTTTGACATAAAAAGTAAAACCTTGAGAGTTTGCAAGATGTTACCTTTATGTAAAATTCTATTCATTGATTTAAAAAGGATAATTATTTCATATTTATTACAAATTATTATTATTATTATTATTACAACCTTCAAAATCCAAACAGCAATTAAATTTTTTTAAGAATAGGATTGTTTACTTACTTTACAAGCCACTTCATGATAAATTATCATATTGTAATGTGCATGTAATTATTGGACTGAAAATGAATGTAAAACAGGAACCGACGTCCGTGTTTTATTGTTGTTGGTTTGCCTTTAACGTCAGTCTTCTGATCTCAATGGTTATTGCTTTGTGGAAATCTTTTTGACAGCTATCTTACTCCATACATTTCGGGTGGATACAGTTTTTGTATGTCTGTAGATAAAACCATGGATTCCATTTTGTAAAGCCCCTGCTAGTCCTGAAATGGTGTAATTTTCCTCAGGTTAACCTTGCTTGCCGTCGGACATTAGTTCACAGACATCAGCTGGAAAGAGGATGGAGAGGCGTAGCAGCTGTTTACAAAATATCCAGGAGGATTTGACATAGCCAGCCAATATGGGAGCGGGATTAAGAAAATCTCAATTGTTTCGGTCCAGGCCAACACTGGTTATTTACTGTCTGCCTTAAACTTCTACTTGGACTCTCATTGGCAAAACTCCAATCATCCAAATCTGTTGGTCATTTCTCACCTCACCGATCATACAACCTCTCCAAGGTCTATTCCATACCAGCAGCAAGCTCGGAGGCCACAACTTGCCTAAGATCAACAAAGATTGCTTACAGTTAATGATGCTTTCCAATAGTGAAGAAAAATCTTGTGATCCATATATGTATACATCTTCCACATCCTCAAATGATAAGACTTTAAGCACTTAAAAGATCATTCACATGCCATTACCTTATATGATTTACTTTATCTTAAAAAGTTCTTTGAAATTGAAATATGTCAGGTTATTCATTTCAGTTCAGTTTATTTATATAGTGCTAATTGACATCACATCTTGCCTCATGGCACTTGTCAAGAGTAACCATACGATAGTTGTACCCTATAAAATATTACTGGGGCTTAAGTTTGATATAGGCTTCATTTCCTTCCAGCTTGTCAGTTTCTCTAACATGCATGTGGCATACATCATTGTTTCTCACCAGTGTGCCATTAAATCTCCTTCTATGAGTATTGACATTAAGGGTTTGTATTATTGCTGGAGGTTTGTTCCTGTTAAAGGGGAGTTTTTCCTCTCCACTGTCGCTACATGCATGCTCAGTATGAGGGATTGCTGTAAAGTCAACGACAACACAAGCCATTGTTTCTGTCTGCTGATTCCAGAGGAGTGAATGCTGCAAGTCAATGACTCGAATCTGCTGGGGTCCCTTAGATTGGAACGTTTTTCAAATTGATTTGTTTATGATGTATCTTTGGTTTTAATTGATTTTCTTGTAATGTGCCTTGAGACGACATCTGTTGTAAATTGGCGCTACATAAATAAACTGATTCTTGATTCTATTATGCTGAATATTTTTAAATTTCATAATCCTAAACATAATGTATTCATACGTAATCTTTGTTATTAGTGGATTTGCTGAGCAGACCTCAACCATCTATTCCACAAGACCTTCTCCTCTGTCCTTGTCAGCGATGGTGAGATTCTCCTCTATGTTTCTGCTACATTCAAATTAAAGTCCATTGTTGTGGAAGATTTTCCCAAAAAGTTTTACTTTGAAAAGCAAACCAAAGAAAATCCTTTGCTGTGCAAGTTGTGGGTGAACATACCAAAAAAAATGTAATAATTTCTCATTAAACATAGAGCTCCTAATATGACATTTTTTTTGTTTTGTTAAACAATAGAAAAATCTAAATGCAGACGACTTATTTTACTGTATAATAGTTTCTTGAATAACTAAGTGCTGGTTGTTAGTGACCTTTATTATGAAATGAGTATGTCTATGGTTTCTATGATTTCCCTCTGGGATTAATAAAGCATGTTTGATTGATTTGATTGATTGAATGTGCCTGACTGTTTGTCCCCCATGATGTCCAGGGGTACAAATTTGTCCCCTGGCGGGTGTGGCTCTGTCATCTGGGGTCTCTGCTGTCAGCCGGTTTCCTCCTGATGATCTTCCACTGGCGTCCACGGCTTGGTGTTCTTGCTATCTGCTACAGCTGTCCTCAGGCTTTGGCAGATGTTTTGGTGATAAGAGTGGGTAAAAAAGAAGACAGTGGTATAAAAAAAGCATTTACTACCTTAGAGATTTCTATTTAGTTTGCTTTTTTTTTGTGTTAAACATACCGAGCTAACCTAGCGTCTTGTTAAATCAAGAATCAGCTTCAACAAATCCCCTTTTTACTTTTATTATCCATACCCTTCCAGTTGTTAAGAATATCATTATTAATGGTTAATTTTTAATGTCTATCCACCTGCTTAGTCAGACCTGTAGTATCAATAAATAATTGAATGTATTAATATATTTCAATAAGAAGCACTATAAATAAATACAATTAAACACAGAACACCTAAAATGTGCATTTCAAGGGTGACAAAGGTGTTTTTTTAGGAACCCAACTAACCACAGTGAGGTAGATTATCAACAAGTAGATTACCAACGAGATTATCACCTGGTTTGGGGCCAAAAAGTAGAATAATGCTGTGTTTTCTATATTTTCTAACAGGACTCTTTTGGCCAGCAGCATGTGGTGGAGGTGTTTATGGAGGAGATAGAGGCGGACAGGTCATCAGCCGCTTTTGCTTCTAGAGTATTTCCTGATATTATTGATTCATGTGAATAGAAACGAAATAAAACCATCTGCATACGTAGGGAAATGCGCTCACTCAGCTGTTTCCTCCAGTTTGGATTTGTTGGCGCAGCAGGAGGAGACACAGTTCAGCTGTACAACCAACAGGTCATGAAGGTTTTTTTTTGTTTGTTTTTGTTCATTTGTAAAATGTGATAATCAGTTACGTGGAAAGTTTAGGTTTAATAAAATTAGGTCCAGCGTTATAGTCAGTCTAGGTAATTGTTTATTTTTCTGGGTTTCAGGGAACGCTGCTGCGCTCCTTCCAGTTTGAAGGTCTGCGTTACGTCTGGCTGGACAGGAGAGCAGATTTCTGTCTCGTTAGGTACAGAAATAGGAAAACCAGAACCAGTTAGAACCATGACAGATGGATACCGTACAGGTTATGCTTCAATTAAGGGGGTTGGACAGTAACAGTGCAATGCAAATACAACAAACATACTTCAGTGTTCTCGTTGACAACTGGACTTGTAGAGATTTAACTGGTTTTCGATAGGGCCTGAGTCGTAAGGAGCAGAGCTTGAGGTACACAAACAAGTGAATACTTTTAGTGATATATGTTTTGAGCTGCTCTGTTTAAATGATATGGTTGCACATTTCTCTTTAGGAGATGCATGTTTGGGGACAACATTATCGATGTACTTGTAAGGTCTTACTTCAGACTCCTGCTTGAGGAAGTAACTAACTATTTTAATGTCAAATAGCTTAAAAAAAACCTAAACATAAAGTCAAATAAGTCATTTTCCGCCTCTCTGATTGACCTTTTGTTGTAACTGATGTAATAACAGTACTGAAATACCTTAACAGAGTGATTTAGCTACCCTAAAATGTCACAAAAATAGAAATAGATTTGCCTGGTATTGTTTGTAAAACGGATGTAAGTACTAACCAACTATCTGGGTATCGAGTTGAACTCTTCTGAGGAATACACAGAAGATGTTTCCGCTTAAAAAGGCACCGCAGTGACCATACATCTGTTGGTTTTAATCATGTACAGCCGTTTTTAACTAACTAGCTGCTGAGATGTCCTGAAATAAATGAAACGTCACATTAATGTTTGGTAAAAGTAATTTTAGTTTTACTCATGTGGGACCGTAAAGATTTTTGTGTGAACAGAGATTACATATTCAATGTTGTGGATAATCACATTTAATTTTTTCCCTCTTTTTATGCCTTTTTTTTGCAGGTTCTTAACCCATTTTATATATTCCAGCTGTTCAGTCTCGTGCTGTGGACAACTGATGAATATTATTATTATGTTTTATGTATATTCATCATCTCCGTCGTCTCCATCAGCATTTCGCTCTATGAAACACGAAAGGTGAGCCTTTTGGTCCAATTAGGATATACGCATTGTTCCTAAATAACACTTCATAAACTTGTTTTTTTGTTTCTCCACAGCAAAGCATAACTATTCGCAACATGGCCCGTTTGGTTACAGACGTGACGATACGCAGAGACTCAGGGGGTGATCTCATGCAAACGTTTTCCAATCGTAGCTTATTTCCGTTTAAAGGGCATCATAATTAGATTTTGTAAGGAGTTTTATGTTTTAGATTGTTTCTTTGGTGTGAACTAAACACAGTAAGACTGATTTCGTCAGCTTATTTATGAATGTCCTTCTGTTGTCTCAGAGATAGAGTGTGTGAGCTCTGTGGAGCTGGTTCCTGGCGACTGCCTGATCATCCCTGAGGAAGGTCTGGTGCTGCCCTGCGACGCCGCCCTGCTGGAGGGGGAGTGTCTGGTCAATCACAGCATCTTCACAGGTATTCACAAATGACCAACAAACAAAGCCTTGTTCTAACATTTAGTTTTAAAGCAAACATGCTGTTTATTTGGTTTCACCATTGGGGTAATTCCCCAAAATTATTATGGTTATTTCAGCCACAGTTTAGGATTTTTAGCTCACTTTAGAATGGTAGTCATTCCAAGATTAAATTTAAAGCTTTTTGTCATCGTTGTCGTGTTCAGGTGAAAGCCTTCCAGTGCTGAAAACCCCTCTACCCACTGGTGACAGTGCCTACAGCTCAGACACTGAGCGACGGCACACTCTTTTCTGCGGCACCCGAATCATTCAGGCCAAAGGTGGAACCGCTGTTGCTGTGGTGACAAGTACTGGTGAGTAGTAAAAAAAAATAAAAAAATAATGACTTGTCTGCATTTTAAATTAAAAAACTCCTAGCCTGGTACATATCAGATATGAGATGTGTGCAAATATATATAGCATTTCTCTGTAGTCACAAATAAAAGTAGATGTTACTCTTCGTCCTTCGAAGTAAATCCAGTTCTGCTGCTCCTGTTTCTGATGTAGGGTTCTTCACAGGCAAGGGTGAACTGATCAGCTCCATTTTATACTCTCAAGACACCGGCTTCAGTTTCAACAAACATGCCATGAGGTTTCTGCTCTCTCTTGGGGCCCTTGGTAAACTTTAATTGTGAATTCATTCATTTTTATTTCAACACGGGAAACATGTATAACATTTCTTCTTCATGTTAATGATTTAGATTGTTTTTTTCTGTGTTTTTTTTTTAGGTACTGTTTACATTTTCGTGACCCTCTTCAAAGCAAATGTAAGTGCTATGAAACAAGCTCTGAACAGAATTTACTGAAACACAGTTTTCTAACTCCTGTGCCCGGATGTGTTTCCAGGTGACATGGGGACAATTGATTATTTGCAGCCTGGATATTGTGACCATTGTGGTTCCTCCTGCCCTGTCCGCGGCCAACACCACGGGAACTATTTATGCCCAGAGCAGGCTGAAGAAGTGTGGTATCTTTTGCATCAGTCCGCCACAAATAAACGTGTGCGGCAAGGTGTCCGTCTTCTGCTTCGATAAGGTGAGGCGTCACATGTAATATTTCACAATCGTCAGCAACCTTGGATGACTGAAAAGCCTTAAAATAAACACATTTTTAATTTCTCTTTCATAGCCCTACACAAAATTCCTTGAATTTCCTCTAAAGATTTTTAATGTAATTTTTGTTTTTTTCCAGTCACGCTTGTTTTTCGATTATGGACAAATGTAATATGTAAATGATTGAATTTATCCAAGCTTTCCAAACCAATCCAGCCCCGAGTAAAACATCTGGTTTAAACAACTGGTTGTGTCACCACTGACAGCAACAATGGCCACTAACCCGAGTGCTTTGAAGCCTAAACGGACTATTTAAGGTGAACCAAATCTGATCAGTATCCAAATTTGATTTAAATTTGACTAGACCACACAACATTTTTTTTATTTGGTTTGTTTTTACTTATTAAAATTTAGACTCAGTATTATGCTTCGGATCAGTCTTCTGTTGAATGAACCAGATGTACTCGAGTGTATGGGCATCAGTTGATGATGGTCAGATGTTTCTGGGTTTTTAATTAAATAACGATGTAGGTCCTTAAGCATCAAACAAGGACCTGTTTTGTTGTTAGTTTTAAAGACCAATATAACAAGATATCCAGAAAAGTAGCTTGAAGATGAAACCCCAAGGCTATTTAAGTGTTTTTTTTGTTAGTTTGTTTTTGTTTGCTCAGTGCCTTTGCGTTCAATTAATTCTTTTTACAAGGGAAATATGAATTAAAAACATGCTGTCGACTCAATGTGAGACACAGAAGTTAAACAAGACCAGGCTGTAGTAATAGGTTGTATATAATCTCACTGTATACAGTATACAATAAATCCAATTAAATAAATACTTATCAGTGGTTTGATATATAATAATGTATATAAACCCTAACTGAGGAGGATGAACGCTGAGGTGCTAGAGATGACGTTCTTGTTTCTGATCCGTCAATGCAGTCTTGGAGTATTCCTGGTCAGTTCCGGATCAAATGGCGTCCTCGAAGTAAACTTTGTTTTTCCCAGACAGGAACTCTGACTGAGGAGGGTCTGGATGTGTGGGGGGTTGTGAATACTGGACCTACGGGTTTCTCAGAACTGGTCCGTGACCCAACACGACTGCGTCGCGGCCCCATGAGAGTCGCGCTGGCCTGCAGTCACACCTTTACACGGCTGCATGGTCTGCCCATCGGAGACCCTTTGGAGCTCAAGATGGTGGAGTCTATCGGCCGGGTATAAATGCTTTCTTTTTTTTTACCCTCATCTTCCATCCCACCATTATAGCATGTGTATAGTGGTGGGATGCCTATAGCATATAGTAGGCTCTATAATTTAAACACTCGAAATATGATAAGATGAGGGTTTGGTTGTTTTACAAAGTGTGCCTTCATTCTTCCTTGTCAACACTTAAAGGATGATGTACATCACTGAGCTGGTAGAATACATTCAACAGACCTCTTCATTTTACAGTTTTAGATCAAAAACAGCCTTTTTAATGTCATCCCGCAAGTTTTCTATTGGATTAAGGTCGTTGGATTGAGTTTGTCATCTATTAAAGTTAAAACCCAAAATTCTGATTGAATATTATTAACATTCGTTTTCCTTGATTACAACAATAGATATTCCTTTTCCAGAGATGACGACGATGGTGATATATTCAACACTGTCTTTGCAGTTATTGATTTAATCGCACTGATTCAGCTTCATGCATATCATGATTGTTTGGTCTGCTGAATTTCTACTACCCTGCTACACATACCTGTACATTATTGGCCATGAAGAAATGTAACAAGATACTTAGGTGATCAGATTAGGGATTTTGCACTGTAAAAAATTGCAACTACGTAGCTAGTTTTCTTTCAAATTTCTCAATCAGATTCTCCAGGAGCCAGAAGGAGACGAGGATGTTTTACACTAAGAGTTTGCAGGTCACAAGGTTTTGGCTGTTATGAGACCTCCGACTGATCAAGCAAGTGAGCGTGCCCTCATTTCTGTCTTGAACTAGCTCATAACGTTCCTGTTCTACTTCTGTGTCTCAAAAAGCTTTCCTATTTGTTATTCTGTGGTAAAACACGAAAAAACAACTCCCGTAGAGTCGTAATGACTGACTATATCTTGTATAAAAGGAACAGATGACTTAAATAAACACATTATACAGAGACTTCGAGAGACCTGATATGGAGTAGATGGACATTAGGCACTTATCGAAAACAATCTATTTTCGACCCGGAAGGTGTTTGCATCCTTTGCAACAGGATAAAATTCAATCACCACTCACTAAAGATGTCACTAAAAAACAGATTGTTATTCTAAGCTTGCATTTCAATAGTTTACCCAACAAATAACTACAGTATTTAACCTATAGGGTACCTCCTTAACACTAACTTTAGCTTTCAAAAACAACAGCCCTCTCCTATCTTATTGTTCCACATAGTCAGGTGGTGTTTTTACGCCTAGTTTGATAGATGGCAGAGGCAGAATAGGATCACGGTGAGGTTCAGGGTTTTTATGGGCAGCATTATCTGCATCTTGAAGCCTTTGTACAGTAATGTTTTAAAAGTACCTGTAGAACTGAACATTTATGCTTTTTTTCCCCGGTTTCTCATTAGTCCACCAGTGAAGCTGTTGCTGTGGTGAAGAGGTTTCCGTTCTCATCAGCCCTGCAGAGGATGAGCGTGTTGACGGTGTCCCCAGGGGGGGCGCTCCGCTCTGGCGTTCCTCAAAGGCTCCCCAGAGATGGTGGCCGTTCTCTCTCGCCCTGACACCAGTGAGTCAGAAATGTTTCTGTCACTGACAAATTTGATTATCGTTTTGAAATACATAAAAATCTTAAGAGATATTTATAAAACAAGGGCTCATTGCTGTTTGCAGTTCCAAAAGATTTCTCCACCATGCTCCACAACTATTCCAGCGATGGCCTCAGGGTTCTGGCGCTCGCCTATAAACCAGTAGACATTAATTTAGATTTTAAAAATACTGAACGGTGAGAAAACGATTATTTATTTATTTTAATGTGTTGAGCAAAAATCGTAACCCTCTATTAATAGAGATTTGCTCTGCAGCGCTGAGGTAGAGAAGGAAATGCTCTTCCTGGGATAACTGATGATGAAAAACCTGGTGAAACCAGAGAGTGCGGAGGTCATTGACATCTTGAGATCAGCAGATATTCGCAGCGTTATGGTCACTGGTGAGAACATATGAACTGTTTTTAAGGATAATAAGGTTTTAGAGAAGCTTAAGGCATTGTTTTGATGTCTTATCCTGTTGTGTTTTCCTGTTCCTCTTACAGGAGACAACATTTTAACTGCAGTGAATGTAGCAAAAAGTTGCCGTATAAAGGGTCCTGATGACGAGGTGATTTTTATCCATGCAACCCCCAGCACAGCAGAAACCCGCCCCACACTGAGGTTCAGTCTGGAAGATGTAGTTGGCTCTGTTACCCAAAGCAGAGGAGACGTCATTAATCCGGTTTTTTTCTCAGATGTTGATCAGTTTACGACACTTTATGATCGTGGATTATGCTGACGGGTGTTCAAGCCCCCCAAAAAAAGAGTTACAATTTATTATGGGTGGTGACAAACATCCTTCTATTAAGGTTTTCTCACATGTTTCATTTGTTTGTGACTTGGGTTGAAAGTGTAGAGCTCCCTCTTCCCTTTGGAAAGTTTTATTCCTGCTTCCTTCCATGCTTGGTAAAGCACCTATCCCAAACTTGCACACCAAGCTTTGTATCGTTGCATGTGAACGGGTGAATGTGGCTCTGGTGTATATATTCCGGTATAATTGGAAAAGTGCTGGAAGAATTTGGTCCATTTGCCAATTTTCTGCAGGACCAAACCTCATGTAAGTGGGTCACTAGCAGATAATTTCACTCTTTATATTTAAAGCTTTAATCATAGTATTACACCAACGGGGTAAATGAACACCAATAAACTGCCAAAGTTTATTGTCCAATAAACACTGGTCATGATAAGTTTTCCAAGTTATTTGTACTGTGGTTTTGATTTTATTGCTGTAGTTTGGCTGCTGTCATTCTTTTCAGTTCCTCTCTCAGGGTCTGCATCGGGCTGATTTCGACTATCAATTAGCTATTAATGGCAAATCCTTTGCTGCCCTCTGTGACCACTTCCCTGAACATCTTCCAAAGGTTATACAATTATTAGGATTACAGCAAAAACATTTTATGGCTATGGACATAGTTGTTGTTTTTTATCATGCATAAATCTTTACACATATATGTTGCATTGACAGGTATTAATGAAGGCAGCAGTATTTGCAAGGATGTTGCCTGACCAGAAATCCCAACTCGTCAAGGCGCTGCAAAATCTGAAGTGTGTCTCGTTTTTTCTTTGTTTCTTTTCTGAAATCTAACAAAATGGAGACATACATTAGGAATGTACTGATAACAAATTAAATGTTCAATTTCCACAGCTCATGGAATCAGTATAAATGTATTATGATGGATTATGTCTTATAAAACTATGTTGTTTTTCTAAATATTCACTGGTTTAAGGTATTCATTCAAATAAGAGCATCTTCAGCACTTAGTAAACTCCATGAATCCAGTAGCAATGAAATCAATTGGCAAAAACCTCAATGTTGTGTAAATTAACGTACTGCTGCAATTTAGCATCTACAGTCAGTTTGCTGTGTCTGGTCCCAGCAAGACATTAAGTCAAGAATCAAAACTGTCACACGAGAAATTGTGAAGAAAAAAAAGGAAGTATTGATGGTTGCATTATTTTTAGCACCCACTATTTATTCTGTCTGGATGTAAAGAAACAATGCAGATTATGACATTTTTAAAGGAAGAAATACCCCATGACCTAAATGTTTTCATGTAAATTTCTTGAGATTGAATCTTGATACAAATCTACATTTTTTTTTGTATGAGTGGTTATGTTAAAGTTCTCTCAGCAATACTTAATACTAGCCTGCAGTATGTAATTATTAAACAACATGCTTGACACCTCTGCCAGCTACTCCTGGCTAAACAGCAAACCTTGCTAATTTTACAGGTGGAAACTTTCTGGGTGTCTCTTTTTCATTTTACAAAGCTGACTCAAAAGCCCACAGCATCATCTGATGCATACATAAGGCAATTTTATTCCAAACAGTTTAAATCAATGAAACAATGCAGTCATAGAACATGTTGGAAAACGAATATGACGCTTTAAAACGGTGGTATGCCCAGAATTATAAAATGGATGCAGGAGGAAATATATGATTTTTTTTTTACAGAGAGGGAAGATGTTCTCTGGTTACATCCTTCAGTCTGTTTAGGTACATGGCCTTATACAGCCTAATTCAGTTCTGCTCTGTCCTCCTCCTGAACACAGTGAGTAACAGTTATCCTGTGTGACTTTAAACTTCACCTTGTTTCTAATTTTGAAATCTTTGCTTCATGTTTCAGAATTTATTTCTTTTTTGTGACATTGTTTGGTATTTTAGTATAAAACCAAGACAAGACCAACCCCAGACTCGCCTTAATGTAGTAAAGCAGTCGGAGTACTCCTACAATCCTGTTTTGTGGGGCTTTGGACCATGGTAGGGTCTAACATGGCAAAATTGTAAAGAATGATAACCAGTATATCTAGTTCAGAATAGGGAGACTGGTGAGGAAAAATTGGTGAGGACTACTAGACCGCTTGTGCTCCAAACAGCTTATCGGCCGCCAAAGCCGGCACAAGGCACAAGCAAACTAAGCACCGGCTTAGGGCCCCCAGGCCACTAGGAGGCCCCCAAGAGCAGTTTAAAATAAGTAATTTATTTGTTATTTTTCCATGCATAATTAAAGATCATTTTAAGTGACTTTGCATCCAGAAAATCAAATCAAATCAATAATACTTCATTTATCCCAAAGGGAAATTAAATTAAATTATGTGCCAGGAAGCACATGTTTTAGGAGTGGGTGGAATATTGAGGGAGAACTAGGGTACTGGAAGTCAAATGTGAGCAATAATGGAGTTTATTTTCTGTATTTTTCTTTTTTTTTGTCCTACCTTGTTTCAGGTAACTTCATTTATATTATTAAGTACTTGGGTCATATTTATTGTTCATTTTATTCTGTTTTTGTGTTTTGTACAATTTAATTTTTTGCTATTTTTGTATATCTAAGTGTTATTTCTTGTTTTTATTGTTTTGCTGTTACACTTTTTTTAAACCAAAATGTTGGAATGTTCTATAAAAAACTCTTGTAGCTTTGTGTTTTCCTTTAACTTTAATAACCATTTTTTTACTTTATTCACGGAAATAGAGGGCCCGCAAAATCAAATTCTGCTTAGGGCCCCATGAAGGCTTGGGCCGCCACTACAATCTGGGGAACTTGTTGGTTCTTGAAGGATTTCTGCGCTGGACTCGCCGTTTGACCTGCAGGGTAATGGGGTCAATTGAAAGAAACGCTGCGCATCCGACTTCTATACTGTGTAGTGAGTCGGGTTCAGACATGAGTGGTGAGGGTGAAATTCAATGCCAATTGGAAAATCTTCACCGACGCATCGAAACTGTAATGCAGGGTACTCTTTTCTGTCTGTGAATGTTTTATTTCAGCTTAGATTACTCTGTATACAGCTATTTGTAAAAAAAAAATTAATAAAAAATGTTTTGTCGCTTGTGTCCAGGTAAAAACCACTTTGGGAGACTTCCAGTTCCTTTACTTTGACTTGATTCTCGTGACTCTGCTGGCCATGGTGACGGGGAGAGGAGGTCCCAGTGAGGTGTTGCACCGCTGCAGACCCCCAGCCAGTTTGCATATTTCATTACCACCTCACAGATATGGTCAGTTAAGCAACTTGTGTTTTTTCTCGGTTACCTTTTGAGAAATCTGCACTTAGCTTCAAATTCATCTCTGCATAACCTTATATTTTGTAGGTACATTCCACTAAACTCAACGGTGTTTTGAACAGACAATCTGCCCAACATGGAGAACAACAGTGTATTTGACATATCTGGTTTTCAGTACATCATGTTGGCAGCGGTGGTCACCAAAAGCTACCCTCACAAAAAGACACTTTGTCACAACTTCGATAAATAAAATAAAAAAATGGAATATCATATAAAATTTTGAAACTTCTGCCACCTCATCAGCTTAGTTCATTTAAAACATAAATCAATCTGAACCCGTTAGAAGCCTAGTATGACGTACTGTTACAATCTTTCCAGGGATCTTCCTCGGCCTACTGCTGGTCCAGTTTGCCACGATGACGTGGATTGTGACATATCCTTGTACTTCCATTAGTGGGATACTTCAACTATATGACTTTATTGATATGAGTTTTAGGATCCTGCTTGTTGGTGTGGCTGCGTTCAACTTTCTGATTTTCATTCTTGTGGAGGAGAGTGATATCAAACGGGCACTGTGGGTTTTCTATGGGATTATTGTTCGTGACAATACACTGTAAATACAAACTCCACATCCGTCTGGCTTCCTGAAGAGGCCTCTATAGACATGCAACATACCATTTATTTGATCTTTTTGTATTTTAAAATGATTACGGCTACTTAGAATCACATAACCAGTAAAAATCCCACTATGCTGCTGTTTACTAGTAACAATGTTTAATATTAACAATCCTAACTACGGTACAGGAACCGGTTTGCCAATTTCATCCTCTGAAGATTTTGTAAATAAAAAATGTTTTGCCTCCAGCTTCTGATAGATTTGGGCGCATTGAACCGTCTATGGTTGCTGCAAGGGAGGCGTCCCTCCAAGAAGCAGTACAAACGTCTGAAGGCAGAGCTTTCCCACATGGCCACCGGTTGATCCTTAACCCATCATCTCCTTTCCGCTAGTATCTACTGTAAGGTCCATAAATATTTGGAGAGAAACAATTTTTTTGTTTCTCACTGGTTCTGTGTTTGGTTTGAAATTATTAATTTAAAAAAGCCTCCATGGAAAAAGAAATCAATTTTCACAAGTTTCTAGGGATGCCAGTTGATTGGGATTCATCTACTGTAATGGTTCTCCTGTATCTTACGTTTGCTTTTGACACTGTAGATTTTTTTGATAAACTGTCTATAGGTTGCGGGTCTAGATTGGTTTAACTCTCGCTTTTCAGACAGAAGTTAAATCATTCTAGACAATTCTTTTTCCTTTGTACATTTCTCTCCGAGGCCAACTACTCCGGTGTTTTCTGAAACTTATATCTATGCTGATATGTTGTTCTGGTGGGCACCCCCCCCCCCCCCCAACTAAATATTAAAACTTATTTCATCTTGGCTTGATTATTGTAATCGTCTATTAAGGAATTTGAATGAAAAAGATTGCAAGAGTATCCTGTCATTTTAATATTGCTGCTGCAAGTCTGTTAACCAACACATAAAAGAAACATATTACTCAATTTTTAACCCCTTTATTGTTTGCTACTAGTACATTTCGAAATGTTAGTTTTTACTTTTAGACCCTTGTGCAGTCGAGCTCCTGCCGTCATCTCTGACCTTCTAGTCACACAACTCTTATAATGAGATCTTCCAATTAAAAGGACAGTAAAGCATCCTTGAAAAAACCAATTTAAGTGTTGCATTAAAACCTTCTACATCTGTCCCTATGCAGGTTTCCCAGGTATTTTTCTTTCAACTTTTAATTGTTTACTGTAACTTATGTCTTTTTCTCCCCAGAGTTGGCCAACAATAACCACATTAATAACATAGTCCATTGGTTTTTATCCTTATTTATAATCACCATCACTGAATTAAAAAGCACCAGTTTTCACATGTCCATACATTACAATGCCAAACCAAGGAAGCATTTCCTGTCTGTGTTCTGGACATTTATAAATGTCACATGTCAAGCTCAGCATGATGCTTGTTAAAATGATTAAATATGAACACAAAGTCAGATCTTTAGTAAATCATTTTATTAAATCAGTATTTACAGGCAGTTTGTATTCTGTGTTCCTGCTCTGCCACTGGATTTCCACAACTAAAATCTCTTCAACAATATTGTGAATTCCCCCCTTTAAATATACTCTTTTTTGTTGTTGTTGTTGTAAAAACCCAAAGAAATAAAAATAAACAACCAGGAAGTAAAGATAGGTATACAGGAGGCACAAGCTGAATTCACCCATTACCAACAAGAGTGTCTTTAGTTGATGATCTTGCACCACTAAATATGGCTTTGAGATCTTCTGCGAACAATTAAAGGTGAGAAAACAATTACTGGGCACAGCGGTCCTGGAAAGCCACGTGGTCGAGTTCTCCGCTCGGCTCACAACCTGCTGCACTGCTCCCATTTTATCAGAGGATCCTCATCATCACCCTGCAAGGCGAGGCGCCACGGTTCTGACACCAAGACGCAAACATTTAAAAAAAAACTAACAACTAGAACGACTTAACCTCGAGACAGCAACTCGGTTTTCTTTTTTTCTTGTTACATTAAGCTCGACAGAGCACGTTTCTTTAAGTGCCAACCGTCAGTTAAATACGTACAATTAGTCTTTTGAGGAAAAACAAACCCGCAGGAAAAATACAATCTTTGTTCATATCACTTATTCATTCACATGGACCTGAGTTCCTAAGTTTTACTTCAGAGGACGGTGTGAAGAAACATCACTGATGGGTAGGAAACAGGACAGCAGTGTATTTAATAATAATAAAAAAAAACATTTCACTTAAAATTCCTGCTCACAACATTGTCCAATCATAAAAACCCAGCTTTATGTCACTTTATTTTTCAAAAGGAGCTTTTGGTTTCTTTAAATACTGCTGTCATTCCATATAAAAGGGCGGAAAAGCTACTCGAAACCTGACGTGGATCCATTCTCGCCTTTTCACTCGTGTTTAATCTTAAATAGAAAGTATGCAACTGCCGCAGGAAGACAGCTAAAAGCTTTTAAAAATAAAAAAGTAAACAAAACTTGTCAGATATATAACTAGACTAACAGCCCTGACCTCTGATTTAAAAAAAGGCAGTTTTTATACTATGGTACGCACTGATACTTTGAACAGATCCCAGCATATAATACATTTTCGACACATTTCAGAAAGCTTGTTAAAGGTTCAATCCAACCACAGGAAGGTGGAGAAATCTGATTTTAATTCAGGGGTTTAAAGTTTAACACCGTTTTAATAAACAGACACGGGGTTGTTGTTTTTTTAAGAACTGGGATCTGTATTCAGAGGTATTAGTCCATACCTAAAAACAGGTGATTAAACAGAAAGAAAACAAGAAAATGTCTGGTATTATTGCTGGGAAGAAGCTGCTGTACAAGAACCAGCCGATCTGGTTTTGATATGACCCCTTGTTTAGCCTCATCCTTGAACTGCTCATGCTTGAGTCTTTGTTTCTGCTCTTCTTACATCCCTACACACACAAAAAAAAAGATGGAGGCTTGGGGAGGGTTTCCTCTTAAAGGGGAGAGGGGGGGATCATCACAGTGAGTCCAGAATAAGTCCATAATCACAGTGCCAAAGGAGCCTGAGCAGGGGAGACGGCCAGACTTCCTCCTGGAGTTCCTCGTTCCCTGACTGATTGGTCTGGCTTTGAGAGAAGGGAAACACGCCGCTGCAGCCATACTCGCAGCCCGGATGATATGAGGGAACTGCAGGAAGGGAGTTTAAACCATAGGGAGCCCTGCTTGATCTCAGGTGGCTGCTAATCTGTCCCTTGCCCCTTTCCATGGCTGGGACGTGGCCAGAGACCCACTTATCTGTGCTGTTGGAACCCCTGGGTGCCGTCTGGGCCGGCGGGCTGCCGGACAGTGTGATTGTTCGATCTGGTGTCCTCTGAAGGCATTGTGGAGTTATTGCGCACCGGCCTGGGGGAAAAAAGAGGACAGGACAAAATTAGAACCAGCTGGGTTTTATGCATTAATACAGGCAAGTCGCCCATTTAACTTCTTTACCCTCGCCAAATCTTTTAAATTGTTGCATTAATCTGTATCTGTCTCAGGCTGTCTATTTTTTTCAAATTGTTTGTCGTAGTTACTCGAGTTTGATTCCCCCCCCATACTTCTGAAGGATAGAGCTCATAGACCTGTTACATTAAAGGTTTCTCTAAGAAGAATGTATCTAGCCTTCCACCAGAGGGCGCAAATGTACCAAAAGTGCTCCTCTACGTCAAGACAAACCGATTAGTAATAAAACTAATACCTTAAGCCAGAATCAAAAGAAAACCAGACTACGCTAAAATTATTTAATATATGGTTTTATTTATTTATTTTTTAAATACTTTTATGTTGTTCTCCTGCTAGCTGACTTAATACTACAGAACTCTAGGGTTCAAATCAGTCCGAATGATTTCCTCTGATTCAAGAACGTGATTAAAGTTAAAAGGTTTGTAGAGGTTAGTAAGTAGGAAGCTACAATCTAGTAGCGCTGGGATAAAAGCCCATCTCGTAACAAGGGCTCCCACTAGTACGACAGAAAACGGTAACATGTCTTGTGCGTGTCTCAAGCAGTGATGTTTTCTGTCGTAAAATCAATGGATAGAGCAGTACTGATGCCAGCAGTTCTATCTTAATCACACTGTGTTTTTGTTTAATGGACCAACTGCGAAAGGTGGGCCAAGCATGGTGTGGAGTGGGTTGGTTCCTTTTTACGAACAGATAAAAAGCATTAGGTGTAAATGAGGCTCAAATCTTCCTAAATTAAAATTAGTAAATTTTACCTGTCAGCGTTTGGCTTTTCCTGAGGAGTCTCCTCTGGGCAGGCGCTGCCCAGTATTCGCTTCCTGGCCTCCGCATACTCGGCCTCTCGCTGGGCCAGAGACTTGACCTGCGGTGTCGGCTTGTTCGGATTCAAGGGCGAAGCCAAAGAGCCGTTGTCTGCTGGCCGCTTCAAAATGCGGATCTGAGGCGGGGGTCCTGCAGGTAAAGCGTTGTCCTGAATCACCATGGCTGTCTTTAATGGTGATCGGGAAGAATTACTCGACTCCCTGAGAGGAAAAACAAAAAGGGTGCACAGTGGTGGCTGAAACAACCCAAGAGCTGTGTTCAATCTATAACTCCTTAGATTCTGTTGAAGGTTAACCAAGCCCAATATCAAGCAAACTTTAAACACAATTGCATCCTTGGGCCCTCTATTTCAGTATTTACGGTTCTTACTGTTCTCTCTGGCTGATCCGAAGCTTCTCTTCCAACCGTTTTTCCATTTCCTGGGAAGAAAGTGGGGCAAACAGGAAATCATGAAAACAAAAACTAAATTGATTTGGGACAGGAAAAGGTAAAGCAGTTAGTAAGCTGGGGAGAGGATGGAAAGTGGGATTCTGTTAAGAGCTATTTATAGACAAGGGAACAGCTGCCAAGTCATACACCGTGTTCAGTTAGCTAACATTGGATAGAGCACTGATTAGACATCATCCTAAAAAGGACTTATGTTAGGTAAATACGCATTTAAAAATTATCTCAACTCCAACAAACACGTTTTCCTACCTCCAGTGACCTTTAAAATCAGTAGTTGGCAGAATAACACTCATTCTTCCACTTTTCCATCCAGATCAATTAATGATTTCATTACAGACTTAATTTATGTATTCAAATGAGCGCCATGTTTTCTTTAAAACTCCTTAAATGTTGAACCAGAAAGCAGAAGGCACATTTCCCTAACAAGCATTTATTGGCTTGAGGCAAGTCACAAAACTGCTAGACGAGAGATGTTTCTTAACAAATAAACGCATAAGTACCTTTTTCTCCCAGTTTTAGTTCTTTAAAACCGTTTACAGCAGCCACCCTTTTACTGGGACCATTTTTGACCGAGCGTTGGCGAACGGTAGATGGTGCAGGATCATCCTTCAGGTCTTGAGTCAGTTCTTGGTTGGTTGATGTCCTATTTCTAAAAGAGAAGAAAATTCATCCCTAGATTAGGTCATGGTTGCGCATAAGGGGGCAGAAATAGACAATTCTATATGTTGTGCAGTTGTAAACATTCAGTAAACAAGAGGACGAGCTAAAGGTGGGAAAGTCTGGGAAAACCAAAGTTACGTTTAGGGACAGCAGACCCCTTCTCAGACAAAATTTGATTAAAACGACCTAACAGTACTTAAAACAGTATTGCAGCACACATGTGCTGACGTTAGCTCAGTGTAGAAACCTACATGTTTGGGAACAAAATAGATAAATTAGGTAATCGACATTAACTTCAAACCTGGCCAAACAGAACCATGTCTGGTTTACGTGAAAATGATTCAAAACAGGATCCCCTGATGTGTTCAAGTATCGATAAATCAAAAATTAAGTGATTCAATTCATTAACACTGGTTGATGGAGGCCAGCAAAGGTCAACACCCATAAAAACGCTTGGATAGTTTCATTCCATCTTCACAGCGTAACAATGTCTACTTTGAAATGGAAACCACCCAGAACGCTTTTGTCTGAGAGCAGAAGCTACGCCGCAGCTATTTTTAAAGATTACAATATCAATGACTGTAACGGGTCATTTTTAATACGAACATGGAACAAAATTGAATTTAACCCTATTTTTCTGAGTAATGAACAGTAATTTGAACTAGACAGTAAACTCAGCGTACATTTATTAGCCCAGTAAACACAACTTTAAAGTGTCAAGACTGTTTAACCCACATTCATGGCCTTGGCATAATTTTAAATATGGCGTGATAAAAGTTTGCCTTTTTGAGGCGCACATCAGTTAAAAACGTTAACCTGCCTGATGGTGTCTTGCCTTACTAATGCACAGCTATAAATATTTTAAATGTTTATGTTATGATGATGGATAGTTTTGTAGTATTTCATTTTTGTAAGTAGACATTAAATAAATAAAGTGATGTGAAAAAGTGAAGGAGCAGTTTGGTAACTCAGTAGGGTCACTCGGGGCTGCCTGACAGCTGAAGCTGGTTCCTGATTAGATGACAAGGCTAAAGGGCGGTTCCACCTAATTTCTCACTATCCTAAGTATATTTCATCCACTCTAGCTTTAAAAAAAAAAAAAAAAACTACAATATCAGACCCTTCAAACCAGGACTACATTAGTCTACAATTGCAAAAAATGTAAAACTTTGTATTCTGTAAAATGTTTAATGTCAAATATTTGTATTGTTTCATAGAAGCTCCGTAGGTCTGGGGGACCTGGCGTGACCTCATGTCCTCGGTTCGTCGCTCGTTGCAATTAAACTTTACATCTCAGAATGACCTTTGAGTTAGAAATCATTTCTCCATTGTGCAGAGAGGAACAGAAGACCTGGAATCAGAACGGATCCTGTTCAGGACCTCCATTGCAGATGTGGGGTGCAGGGGTCAAATGCTTGTTGAGCTGAAGACATTTAGTTGAGGACCTGAATTGTAGCAGGGTAGGCCCACTAGAGACGGCCCTCTTTATCCGGTCACCGTGTCCTCCCGGAGCAAAGAGAACTGAAGGCTCGAGGAGGAAGCGATTTTCAGCTCTGTGGTAAAGGTCGCAGAGTTAGTCAGAAACTCCCCAGCTCCTTGAGGGGTGAAGAGTTAGTCTGAGATTTTGCAGACCGCCAGTAGATATTGCGGTACTGTCAGGGTTGACAGGCTTGTACAGTGTTGCATGGAGAACAGTGAAAACTCAAGAGAGGCCTCTTACAGCTTGACGGAAAGAGTAGGTCTACCGGATCCCCAAACACATATATTTGAACCTTTTTGAGATTATATTAGGATTCCGCTCTACTAGTACTAAACATTTAGAACACTTAAGTAAATAAATTCAGGGATTTAATGTTAAAAAAAACAGGCCAAACAGAGCAGGCTTACCTGGCTGTATAATAAAACTTGTTTCTGATCAAACTATTTTTAAATACTCCACATTAGGAGAAGAATAAGTTAGTCCTGGCTTGACGTTTCATCCAGATGCATGAGGTACATTGAAATTACCCACACGAATCATAAACTGGGCTGTAATTGATTCTGCTATAAGAGTGGAATAAGTTTGTCAACGTTTGAACCATCACGAGGTCGGCAAGGCACTACTTGGCGCAGTTTACCCACTATCGGGGTTAGAGGCCCCACATCTAGCTCTTCGGCACGCATTATCTGCTTCATAGGTGTGGAACCAAAACACTCTACATACAAGTAATCCAAAAAAAGCCGGCCTGCACCTTTTTGTTTGCACCTATTGTTCCACTTTGCTGGGGCAGACACCATGGCTACTAGCTTGTCTACCGACTGCGTTTAGACCACGGTGATTGTTTATTTACTCACTGATTGAAAATGATTGGGCAATCGGTGCATAGCAGAATGTTGATTTACATTTTAGCCTTTCCTCAATGGGCAATAAGCATGTAACAGGACAGAGAGAAAAACAAACATGGAAACAATTGAAATTCAGCCAGAGTAGCGCCAGTAGAAAAGGGGCAAAAGGATAATTTGAGCTGGATATTCCCTGTTGTGTTTGCCATGAATAGAAAATGTTGAAATCTTCCTTTACTGAACTTGCACACATCAAATAAAGGTTCCAGACACTAAGTTTGAATGATTCTGCTATTAAAGCTGAGTATGAAGTCTGAAACTATTGGTGTGTGTCAGCCGGAGACATTCTAGTGTGGATTAGATGCAAAAGTAATTAATGACCATTTGTTGAACAAAAATTCACTTTAAACGTTCTGTGGAATAATCTACTCCGGGTTTGAAGCTTTTAAGTTTATTCATTTTTAAACTAGAGCACATTAAACATATTACGGGTAGTTTAAAAAAAAAGAAGGGCGGAATCGCCCTTTAGCCAATTTCCAAATCCGTAAATTCAGCCAGAAACCAACTTCTGCTCCGTAACTCAGTCATAAACCAACTTCTGCTCCGTAACTTCAGTCAGAAACCAACTTCAGCTCCGTAACCTCAGTCAGAAACCAACTTCAGCTCCGTAACCTCAGTCAGAAACCAACTTCAGCTCCGTAGCCTCAGTCAGAAACCAACTTCAGCCAGAAACCAACTTCAGCCAGAAACCAACTTCTGCTCCGTAACTCAGTCAGAAACCAACTTCTGCTCCGTAACTTCAGTCAGAAACCAACTTCAGCTCCGTAACCTCAGTCAGAAACCAACTTCAGCTCCGTAGCCTCAGTCAGAAACCAACTTCAGCTCCGTAGCCTCAGTCAGAAACCAACTTCAGCCAGAAACCAACTTCTGCTCCGTAACTCAGTCAGAAACCAACTTCTGCTCCGTAACTTCAGTCAGAAACCAACTTCAGCTCCGTAACCTCAGTCAGAAACCAACTTCAGCTCCGTAACCTCAGTAAGAAACCAACTTCAGCTCCGTAACCTCAGTAAGAAACCAACTTCAGCTCCGTAACCTCAGGGTTATTCAACACTCTTTACACGTCCAAGCACTCCGGGGATATTTCGCCAACTTTATCAAACACAAACGAATAATTTCATTAAAACTTTTACTGATCCGAGGCTCGTTTATGACTTTATTGGGAGAGAAAATAACCAGCTTCACTCTTCAACGGTCGTTAGCATTAGCTCATTAGCCGCTTTAGCCAAACTCTCATTGCGTTTTTATTTCACCTATTTCACCCAATCTACATAAAATGGTAAACAAACAAACAAACAAACAAACGTCACATGTTGAATTAAGTCGGATACAGAGTAAAACAAGTTGGTGGCGAATGTTACTCCACTAGCTAAGTTTCTTGGAAGCTAACATTAGCTGTAGCCACATTGTTGGCCCGTGGGAGTCGCTGACACGGAGCGGAGCCGAGTCAACTTGCACCGGGAAGGGCGTCCGGTTCACGGAGCTCCGCAAACACATACAACACAAGAAAATACAAAAAAACTTACTTAGTAGAACGTGTTTAACTATTTACCCAGGTACGGGCAGCTTCCTCCCAACTTTCGGCGAGCTCCTCATCCATGTTTCGTTTCGCTCCGACACGCTGCGGAGTCGCCCGAGAGTGTAGCTGCTCCGAAAGCTCCTCCTCCCGACGTCTGTGCGTCGTGACGTCATTGCGTCGGAGTTGCCTGAGAGTGTAGCTGCTCCGAAAGCTCCTCCTCCCGACGTCTGTGCATCGTGACGTCATCGCGGCGGAGTTCCCAACAGACACAGGAAATGGGAGATAACCAATGGGAGCGACGTGTTTACGTGCGTGCAGCAGCTCCAGGTGCAGTTTGGTGAGGTGCGAGTTTCGTATCGGAAAAATGAAACATTACAAAGAAGAAATTGAAACATTAAAATAAACTTTGAATTTAAAAATAAATAAAAATAAAATAATAATAGTAATAATATTGTCAGTTGCTATATGCACAGTTAAATAAGGCTGTTTTCAGCCTGGATTTAAAAATCACCAGAGTTAAAACCAGTCTCACCTCTTCAGGAAGACTGTTCCAGATTTTAGGAGCATAAAACTGGAATGAAGCCTCTCCTTGTTTGGTCCTGACTCTGGGCACCAGCAGGAGACCATTACCTGAGGTTCTCAGAGTCCTGGCTGGTTCATATGGCTCTAACATGTCAGATATGTACTTTGGGGCTAAACCATGAAGAGACGTGTACACAAGCAAGGCTGTTTTAAAATCTATTCTTTGAGTGACAGGAAGCCAGTGCAGAGACTTGAGGACTGAACTAATGTGGTCATATTTCCTGGTTTTGGTCAGAACTTGAGCAGCAGCATTCTGGATGTTCTGAAGCTGTCTTAAGGCGCGTTTAGAAAGCCCAGTGAGCAGGCCGTTACAGTAGTCTAACCTGCTAGAGATAAAAACATGGATAAGTCTTTCTAGGTCTGGTTTAGAGACTATGCCTCTGATTCTCCCAATGTTTTTAAGATGGTAAAATGCTGCTGATGATACTGATTTAATGTGGCTGTTGAAGTTCAGGTCAAAATCCAGTATTAAGATTTTTGACATGATGTTTAGGTTCCAGAAAGAGCGTCTGAAGGTAACTAATGACACTCTCTCTTTGTTTCTGTGGGCCACAGACAATGATTTCAGTTTTTTCTGAGTTTAACCGGAGGAAGTTGTTCTGCATCCACAGACTGATCTGTTCAATACAGTGACACAATAAATCGACAGGCCCATGTTCTCCTGCTGTCAGCGACACGTAGATCTGAGCATAGTTGTGGTAGGACACATCATGGCTGCGTATTAGCTGGCCCAGTGGAAAAATGTAAAGATTGAATAAAAGGGGTCCCAGGATTGACCCCTGGGGAACCCCACAGGTCACAGTGAAGCAGTGAAACATCAAGTATTGACAGGATGAGTCCAAAAAGAGGGAATTCTTCAGCGTCGGTAGGTGCAGAAAAGAGGGGAAAAGTGGTGAAAAACTCGGATGAGTCTGAAGAACAAATGGAGGGGGAAATAAGGGACTTCAAGGTAATTGTTAGAGTTAACGAGGAGAAGGCCTTGCAAATGATCAGTCCAACCAAATTATCCACGATTCTGAAGAATCAAGAGGGAGACATTACTAATGCAAAACTTCAAAGAGATGGAAATTTAATGATAAGTTGTAATACAGAAGAACAAAAAGACAGAGCATCCAGGATGAAAGAGATACACAGGAAGTAAATGGAGGAAGGGAGTGATTTGGGGGATCCCGATTGAGGTTTCAAATGAGGAAATAAAATAAAATCACAGAGGAGGAAGAGTCAAAGATGTAAGAAGACTACAGACCTTTAAAAATTGAGGGTAAAATGAACAGTGAAAGCGTATTTAATAGAGTTTGATGAAGAAAGACTTCCAGAGAGAGTCTATTTAGCATATTTGTCCTACAATGTAAGATAGTATATCCCACGACCGATTAGATGCTTTAAATGTCAAAGATTTGGCCATACAGCGCAGAGATGTAAAGGAAAGAGAGGATGTGCACGATGTGGAGAAGATCATAGATATGAACAGTGCAATAAGAGCAGGCAGCCAAAATGTTGTAATTGTGGTGGCAGCCACAGTGTGGCATATGGGGGCTGTGAAGTAATGAAGAGGGAGGTGCAGGTTACACAATTTAAAATACGCAACAAACTATCCTATGCAGAGGCTGTTAAAAATCGTAAAGCAAAAAACAGAAGGTGGGGTGGAAAACAGGATGAACACAGAGTTAAACCAAACGAAAGAAAATAAAGTGTATGTGGATTTAAAAAAGCCTGTGATATTCATTGCAGGGGTTATAAATGCAACAATGGAAATTAAGTCAAAAAGAATTCAAGTAATTGTGAAAGCGGCAGCAAATAATCTTAACATTAATGAATTAACATGGGAGGAAATGAGGGATGACCTCAGTGCTCAGGCCAGTCTGGAGGCAGCATGGAAAGGAGAGTTACACTATGGTCCTGCTTCTTCAATGGAATGCAGGAAGTTTAATATCAAATGGACAGAAATTAAAGCATTTTATTGATAAATAAGAAGAAGCTCCAGAAGTAATTTGTATACAAGGAACATGGTTAAAAACCCCAATTAGAATTAAAAATCTTAAATTATTCTGCTATTAGATCTGATCGGATTGCAGGTAATGGAGGGGGATGTGCCATTTTTATTAGGGAGGGGTTGCCATTTAGAGTGGTTAAGAGAGGAAAAGAAGATTATTACAATCCATGTAAAAGATTAGAGTTGGATAAATTAAAAGAAATTCAGGGACAAAATAGAAATAAAGTCATTTGGTGTGGAGATTTTAATGCTCATAGCAATTTATGGGGAGCTGATACGACTGGAGATATAATAGAACAGTTGTTGGAAGATAATCAATTAGTGTGTATGAATGATGGGAGGGGAACAAGAATAGATGTGCATACAGGAAATTCATCAGCTATAGATTTAACTCTGGTGTCCAGAGATTTAGCTGGATTTTGTGAGTGGGAAATAAAGCAAGAAAAAACAATAGGCAGGGATCATTTTCCAACTTTTTGTAAAATCCTTATTTCTATAAAGAAGGGAGTGGTATAAAGGCAGCAAAGATGGATATTTAGTAAGGCAAAATGGAATATATTTACATATATATGTGGGAAATACATGGATGAAGTTAATTTAATTCTAGATAAAGAAAGTAAAGAGGGAACGATTAGGAAAGTTATTTTAAAAGCAGCAAAAATAACAATTCCTGTATGTAAAGGTAAGGACAAAAAGAAACAGGTACCTTGGTGGACACAAGAGTGCAGGGAAGCAATAAGGAAATTAAATCAAGCTTTTAGAATATTGAAAAGAACACATAATTTTAAAACTGTAATCGAATATAAAAAAGATCAAGCGGAGGTAAGGAAAGTTATTAAGAAGGCAAAAAAGACAAAATGGAGAGATTTTTGTGATTCGATAGGCAGAACAACTCCTATAGCTAATGTTTGGGGACTGATTAAGAAAATGAGGGGAAATAGACAGGAGAGAACATTCCCAATTCTAAAACATGAAGAAGGAACAGCAGTAACACATGAATAGAAAGTAGAAGTAATGCAAAGAACATCTGCAAAGATCCATAGTTCAGATAATTTAACAGAACATGGGAAATTTAGGTGAGAGCAGACAAGAAGAGCAAATGATTTCATTTTAGAAGGTGAAACAACTACAGGTAATGTCATTTCTTTCTCAATGCAAGAAATGAAGAGAGCAATATTTAGATCAGGATTAACAGCACCAGGAAAAGATCAGATATGCTATATTATGTTAAAACACTTAGGGAATCAAGCTGAAGAAAAACTTTTAGGTTTATATAATGAGATCTGGAAAGAGGGATGATTACCTACTAATCGGAAGGAAGCAATTATTGTGCCAATTATTAAACCAGGAAAGGATCCAACAAACCCTTCAAGTTACAGACCAATTGCACTTACTTCATGTTTAGAAAAGATTATGGAAATAATGATAACGGAAAGAATTTCATATTATGTAGAAAGTAAAGGACTTTTGACTTCACGTCAAAGTGGTTTCAGAAAAGGAAGGAGTACAATGGTTCCAGTTGTGTGTTTGGAATCAGATATTAGAAAAGCTCAAATTGATAAGGAAGTGGTGGAAGCAGTATTTTTTGATATTGACAAAGCATATGACAAATAGTATGGAAAGATGGGTTGCTTATAAAATTATATAAAATGGGGATTACAGGAAGAGCTTATAATTGGGTTAAAGATTTTTTTTAAATAGAGAAATACAGGTACAGATGCCAGTCACAAGATCTGACAAATGTAAAATTGATAATGGAACTCCACAGGGAAGTATTGTCAGTCCTTTATTATTTTCAAACATTATTAATGATGTTTTTTACAGGAGTAGATCAGGATGAAAGTTGCGCATATAACTGGGGAGTTAAATGCTCAGTAGGTAAAACAAAGACGGTTGTATTCAGTAGGAAGAAAATTTAGGAAATTGATTTAAAAATGTGTGGGGGGAAAATAGAAAAAGTAAGTCAGTTTTGTTTTTTAGGAATCATGTTTGATTCCAGGCTTTTATGGGGGGATCATGTAAAGTATATTGAAGGGAAATGTAAAAGAGTTATAAATATAATGAGGTGTTTACCAGGATTAGATTGGGGTGCAAATAAAATTGATTTTAAAAAGATGTATGTTGCCTTGATCAGATCAGTGTTGGATTATGGATGTGTAGTGTACAGGCAGGCTGCTAAAACAATAATTAATAAATTAGAAGTAATTCAGGATCAAGCTTCGAGAGTAGGCTGTGGAGCTTTGAAGACTTACCCATCTTTGTCAGTGCGGGTGGAAATGGGGGAGATTCCTTTATATTTAAGACAAAAACAAATTATGTTAAATTATTGGGCGAGTTTGCAGGGCCATAAGGAGGAGAATAATCCTGCAGTAAGAATCCTGAGACCCTGCTGGGAGAGTGGAAAAGCTAAAATAGACGGTTTTGCCTGGGCAGCAAATAAATGCGTTAAAGAAATAGGTATACAGGGAAAGAGATATTGTGCCGCGTAGCCTTATCCAATTACACCTTTTTGGTTGCTCCCCAACGCGAATGTTGATCTAGAGGTTTATAAAGAAATGCAGGTTAATAAAGATAATAACTGGGTAAGTTTTGTAAATGACAGAATTAAGAATATGTATAAATATTTTACAATAATATATACAGATGGTTCAAAAGATTTAGTTTCAAATAAAACAGGATTTGCTTTTGTTATTCCTAAACTAGGTGTATTTATGAATCAAAGAACATCTGACCATTTATCTGTGTATACAGTGGAACTGTTATCGATACTGATGGCTTTAAACTGGGTAGAGCAAAATAGAATTGAAAAAGTACTTATATGTTCAGATTCATTATCATGACTAATGTCTATTTTAAATATTTCATCTGAAAGTCGTATGAAGTTGATATATGAAATTTATTAATTTATATTTAAAATGGCACAAACTCAGATAAAGATTAGGTTTATGTGGATACATGCTCATGAAGACATAGAAGGGAATGATATGGCGGATCATTTAGCTAAAATTTCTTTAAAACAAAGTGGAATTATGAAAATAGCGTATTGCAAATCTGAACTAAAATCAATTAAGAGCAAAATTAAATCTGAATGGCAACAATTGTGGGAGGAAGGGATTAAAGGTCGTCATTTATTTCATGTACAAAAGAAAGTCGGAAATATGGAAATAATTGAAGAAAACCGAAAAGAACAAGTAGCAATGACAAGACATACTGGGTTAAATAAAACGTTACATTTGATAGGCAAACATCCAACAGGTAGTTGTGAGTGTGGTATGGATATGGAAACAGTAGAACATGTAATAATTAATTGTGAAAAATATACAGTAAGTAGAGAGAAGCTAAAACAAGAAATTAGGAAATATGATATAGAGACATTAAAACTTAATAAGATGTTAATTAAACATAAAATAAATAAAGCATTTATAACATTTGTGAAGGAAGCAGGATTATATGTAAGAATTTAGAGTAAATGGAGATACTCTGGCTCACACTCCAGCATAGTATATGGCGATAATACATCTTAACGTTAGATGTCACCCGCAATTAAAAATCACAAAGAAGAACTGTTTGCCCTGACTGCAGTCCAAGCATGATGGGGAGATTATTTTTTACAAAGACGAGCATTTGGACATGCTCAGGTGTCGGCCTGCTCCTGTGTTCATCAATGATGAGTGAGACTGAGCTAAACAGCCTCTCGTCTTTTTCGTCCTTTAAGGTAAAATAATCCCACACAACTGACATTTTTACCAATAACGTTCAATTTACCTGGCCGTCTTAACCCTTTCGATGACTGAGTTTATTCAAGAAAATATTCAATTTTGATATCAAGGTGTCAAAAGGCTATAACCTTGAAATGGTTTGAGATGAAGGTTTACTGTCAATGAGAAATATCTTCAGTATGAACCTAAATTTGGGATAGAAGTAGATTTTTCATCTAATTAGATTATTGTGACATCAACAGGTGTCAGCCAAATTGGAAAATCTCAATTTATCATTCAGAAAAAGAGAAATTAAATCAATGGGCTCAGAATTTGTCTGACCGTCTCCACAATAACCAACAGGCTCATCAAAACTTTAGGATCCACTCTTCCTCTTCCCTCAAGAACTGCCAGCCATCATCATCATCATTTACGGCTGCTCAGATTACAGGCACATATGTCCCTTAACTTCTGGTGAAAGGTAGTAACAAGATTCGACACCACATTTATAGATAGAGCCCTGTTACATTTAGCAATGTTGTGCGCTGGAAAATGCGGACCGGATATCAGGGAAAACAAAGCAAAAACTGGAATGGATTATCTAAATCGGTGCGCTGGACAACGCGGATCGGACTTTAAAAAAAACTGGATCGGGAGTTTGGAACGGAATGTTCTCGTGTGATAGATGAGGTGGTGGCTAAATACACTGGTGGTGACAGCTGGATGGAGATGTTACTAAAGTGTTGGAGGCTGCGTTTATGCCTGAGTAAAAATACTGGCAAAAAATAACATCAACACCATGCACTTAATATCACAGAGAAGCTGGAAATGCTACTGGGTCACTAAACTCAGTAAAGCAATGAAACAAACAAATCACTCCGAAAAGTCCCCTCAGATCTGTTTCTTTCAGATCACAAATATAAACCATGTTGTTCACCAACTACCCATAGAGCTGATTTTCAACAAAACCTGTAGCCTCTAACTAGCGCATTGTTTTGTTTAAATTGAACCATCTCTGATCGGATACTTTACTCACAACATGCTGTGTTGGTATACAGCGAGTAAAATAAATCATTATTATAAATCATACCTGTTGATGTTTCAGTTTTGTTTCCATCTCCAAGAACGAATCGGGAAAACAGACTATTTTGGTTATATAATCCAAATGATATGTGTAATCAGATATAATCCAAATGACATAAAGTTAGCAGCTAGGTCTGTTGACAGTAGTGAAGGTAGTTAGTGGTGATATCCGGATGGACAAATGTCCCAAACAAGAGAAAATTAAAAAGAAATAAAGCATCGTTCCTAAAAGTTGCCTACAGGTTCTGAATCCTGCTTCAGTTTTTGTATTTATATTCTCCACTGGGAAATATGTTTTTATTTACCAGGGCGAATAAAAAAACGTATAAAAACTTGGCTAGTATTTGGATTAGATCAATTTGTGACAGTCAAACGGGGTCGTCAGCACAGATGCTGGACGAGATTATGTGTCTGTGTCAATTCCTGATTAAAAGTTGGTTAACGGAACTAAACAGATCAGAAAACTTCTTTTCCATCTGTAAACTCCATTCTAAACACGTATTATTAAGATTCCTGTAGTTTAACACTGCGATATGATTATTTCACATCAGAATCAGAATCAGGCTTTATTGGCCAAGTCTGCTCACACATACAAGGAGTTTGTTTTTGGTGACACAGATGCTTGCAGTGCACGAAAAATACAGTAAAGAAACATTTGTAACATTTAGCATGTGTAATTTATATTGCAAAAAAAGGGCAGTTTTGTGCAGTATAAAAACTATAGAAGTTATAAAAATATATAAATAAATTGTTCAATTGTTCATGAGAATAATGGAAGTTGGAAAAAAGCTTCTCTGTAGCCTGGTCGTACGGGTCTTCATGTGGCTGAAGCGTCGGCCTGATGGAAGGCACCGAAACAGGTGACGGCCAGGGTGAAACGGGTCGGTGATGATTTTCTCTGCAC
>JAVLVB010001056.1:405806-443534 GCA_032876305.1 Orestias chungarensis | reverse complement strand
CAGTGCCATGGGCTTTAAACTTCTTGATGACACTGCGCACGGTAGACACAGGAACTTTCAGGTCCTTGGAGATGGACTTGTAGCCTTGAGATTAATTACGCTTCCTCAGAATTTTGCTTCTCAAGTCCTCAGACAGTTCTTTGGTCTTCTTTCTTTTCTCCATGCTCAATGTGGTAACACACAAGGACACAGGACAGAGTTTGAGTCAACTTTAATCCATTTTAACTGGCTGCACGTGTGATTTAGTTATTGCCAATTTAAAACAGATGTCGTCTCAAGGGACTTTACAAGAAAATCATTTAAAATCAAAGATACATCATAAACAAATCAATTTGAAAAAGTTTCCAATCCAAGGAACCCCAACAGATTGCATCGAGTCATTGACTTGCAGCATTCTCTCCTCTGGTATCAGCAGACCAAAACAATGGCTTGTGTAGTTGTTGACTTTACAGCAATCCCTCATACTGAGCATGCATGTAGCGACAGTGGAGAGTAAAAACTCCCCTTTAACAGGAAGAAACCTCCAGCAGAACCAGGCTCAGTACAAGCAGCCATCTGCTATGACCGACTGGGGGTTTTAAGAGACAGAAAACTAAAATAGATTCAGAGGTTGCTGAAAAAAATTGTTTATAGCTGCAGTTGTAGAGCGTCACTTGCAGCATCTCAGCCCATGTTCTCCTCCAAGAAGCTGTCTCAGCTAACAGAACGCCAGACCAGGTGAAGACGAGAAGAACAATAAGAGAAAACAAAAGGTTAAAAAGGTTAAAATAACGGTTACTAAAGCAGATTGGACAAAGGAAGAAAGTAGCAGAGAGAGAAGTGGTCAGATTGTCCTCCAGCAGTCTAAGCCTATAGCAGCATAACTATAGAAAAGCTTAAATAACCTAAGCCTCTAGAGTGAGACATGAAGAAGGTAGAGCAAAGGAGAACTGTCTGTCAAGGCTGAGTTCCTCTGCCAACCCGATATGTAGGCAAAATGTTTAATAATAGTGCACCATACCTGAGTGCTTACTAAAAATTGTGCATATGATTCAAATATATTCCAAAGTCATAAGATCATGATTTTTTTAGAGAAATATTGCCCACCTCTCGTTTCCATTTTCCCTTGATGTTATTGTGGATTTACTCTGTAAAAAACACCAAACCAAAAACGCAACAACTGAATCATTTTTGCTCTATTTTATTTTATTTTTTTGCTCCTTCTGATCTAAGCGATTTGCTTCTTGTTCGTTGTTTCCAAACTACAGGGACCGTCTAGAGCAGCAGGAGCGCCAGCGCGAACGAGACCGAAAGATCCGCGAGCAACAAAAAGAGCAACGGGATTTTAAAGACAGAGAGAGAAGGGTCGACGATCGACACAAAGAGAGAGCGAATCGACGAGAAAGTTAGTTTTTTTTGATAACTGTGTTTTTAAGTTATTTATTTACCATTTAACTACAGACAATCTACAGTTTCAAACAGAAATTTACATAAACAAACAAACAAAAAAGACATGTACTTTTCCGCCTTCACAGTCTCTAAATCAGACCAAACTTATATGGTTTAAATTCAGTTAGGATTATAAAAATGATTACTATTAGCTAAATTAGCTAATGAGGCCACAACTTGAACACACTACTTTGTTGTTTGACACAATGTGGAGGTCAAAAGGAATCACCCAACAAATCGGGATCCTATATTGTTGAGCTTCACAAATCTGGCGCATACTCGGGAACAATTTCTGGATGCCTGAAGGCACCGTGATCATCTGGTCAAACAATCAGACGCCAGTAGCGTCACTATGGGAATGTCCGATGTTGCTCAGGAAGGAGTCGCGTTCTGTGTTTCGGTCAAAATTGTGCAACTTAAACTAGGGGAGAGGTTGGCTGAAGCTGGTGAAGACAGTCATTATCCACAGTGAAACAGGTTTTGCATCAACAGGGCCGAAAGGCAACTCATCAAGCAGGAAGGCACTACTTCCAATGAAACATGACAAAAACAGACTGCAGTTTGCAAACTGACACCTTTACACTGTTTGCCCATAATAGTCATAGTTTCATCAGGAAGAAGAAGGCTGGTGCTTGTAAACCTGGGAACACCGTCTCAGCTGTATAGCATTGAGGTGGCAGCATCATGTTTTGGGGATGTTTTGCTGCTGGAGCAACATATATTAGATGTTGAAAGAACATTATGTGGAAATATTGGAGCAGCATCTAAATACCTATTAGCCAGGGAGGTAGAGCTCTGGTGCAAATGAGCCTTCATAATGGACAGTGACCAGAAGCATACATCCAAGGGGGACAATGCCCTGATTTCAGGCTTATCTAGAGTTTATGGGCAGGTCTGAAAAAAGGCATCTGTGAGCGAGGCAGGTTACAGACCTGACTCAGTTCAGCCATTTCTGTCAGAAAGAATAAGCCAAAACTGGTCTGAGGGGAAACCCAAAACATTTGATCTAATCACAAAGTACAAAGACGATGCTCTCACTGATCAAATTTTTAAAGACTAGCTATCAAGTTGTAAGGTCAGAAAGGACCATAATTATCTCAGGATGTCATTATAAAACCATGTAAACCCTCAGATTCAGTATTTTGAATATGAAACGATCTCCTTCCCAGTACCATCTCACCATCGCATGCTACGCGACGAGTATGATGAAAAGTCAAATCACAGCCAACGCAGTCGCAGTCCTACCCGTGGTTCCAGGGACAGGTCTGAGCACAGTGAGCCGCAGAAAGTTCCAGGTGAGGTTGAGTGTAAAACCCTTATTTGTGAGATTATCCCTTCCATGTCCGCTCTGTTTATTTATTTTTATATATATTTAGCATCAAAAGAGGAGAGGCCAGATGTTCAAGACCTGCTTTCAGATCTCCAGGACATCAGTGATGTGGAAAGGAAGACCAGCACAGCAGAATCCTCCATAGGTAATTAGTGATGTTTAATTTAGTGTAGCTCCAGTTATTCATTACATTCTCCGGCTGACTTCTCTCTGTCTTATTTAGCATCCGGGTCGGGCTTTGAAGACGATGAGGAGGAGGAAGAGGAAGGAGAAGATCAATCCAGTAGCCAGAGTGAAGTTGAGGACGAGGAGGAGGAAGATGAAGAGGAGTCCGCTTCAGCTTCCGGGCGCTCCGATCAGAGTGCTGGTAAAACATTTCCATTTTCAAAAGGTTGCAAAAGTCTAAAACTAAAGCTGGTTAACACAAAAACGTTTTCACTTGTAGAGGATGTGAGTGAGGCAGAGCAGTCAGAGGAAGACTTTGAGGAAGAGAGAGAAAATGGAAAGCACATACCTGCAGGTTGGTCAAACATGGATTCTCCGCCGCTGTTCACGTACATTTTTGTCAAGTTCACAGGATTCATGGAGAAATACACACATTCTTTTAAAATTTCAGCAGACATTTCCATACTCCTGTTCTAAGTTGGTGTTTCTTTTCAAGAATCAAAAATGCGTTTATTTATTTAGCCTATATAACACATGTACTCAACAACACAATCATTTCAGGCCCTCTAGCTATTAAGTCCAGCTAGTATTAATGTTGTTCCCGACATAAATCCCAGTTGCTACTACAGAGTACTAGTCTTAACGTTTACATTTCTTCAGTTTTCCAGTGAACTCTCGTCCGCGAGGTTCCAAATCTCTTCGGTCTGTTTTTCTCGATACAGATACTTTGTCCCGATCTGCTTCATAGCTTTATTACTGTATCTCTCATAGCTTTATAATTCTGTGGGGGGGGTTTTAAGTTCAGGTTAGCGTGTGCATAGCGTAGCTAAATTATTAACTGGGTCGTGCAGCTACACAAACTGTATTATTATTATTATATCAGCAACAGATATTATGATAGTAAAAGTAACTTTGGTAGCAATCATTTGAAAACCAAAAAAAGAGTGAACTGTTGACATGAAAGAACATTGCTGAAAAGATTTGATGATAAAACAATTTAACAAAATCTTCATACAGAGAGGAGCCGTCTGCACTATTCCTTCTTGAAGTTTGAGATCAAATTCGAGGAATGTTAAGTAGGTTAAACACAGACTTTACTTCTGATTGCGTTTTTTAGTCCATTTTAATTGATCCATTGTGAAAATACAAAGAGAAAAAAACGTGATCCAGTACGGATGTAAATAAACTTTTTTAACTGTACATGTTGACATTTAATTTGTTCCTCACTTGCTTGATGTCTTGGGTTAGTTGAGGTTAAAAAACATGTTTCCAGTTCTTGATGTAAATATTTAAAAAAGTAAAGATCTAAATTTGAGGCAACAGTGCAAAATTTAAGGTTCCCATTACATAAGGTAAGTCTGACATCATTTCCACAGGTATAACAGATAACCCTGAAAAAAAAAAAAATTAAGACACATTATTCTTAGTTAATTAAGAGAACTTTAATGATCAAAATATGAGTTTTTTTTTTAAAAGACATACATAAAACAAAATGTGATTTATTTATTTTTTGATTGAGGTTGTATAAAAACAACAATTTACCTATGTATCATTTATATTTATACATTTTGTTTTTATTAATCCAAAGTAATTAAAATCAGCTCGATACATATATAGATTGGATTTATATAACATCTGCAATGAGGAAGAGGACGATTTATTATTTGTTTTGCAGAGTCACTATATTGATCAAGCGGTTTTACGATTTCTGGGCTCTTATCAAAAATCCGTCATCAAATAGTTTAAACTGGCTCACTCCTTCTGCACCAGTTCCAGAGTCCCGTTTCGACCACGATTCGGAAGAGAGCGGCGAGGAGGAGGACGATGAAGAGGAAGAAGAGGAGGAGGAGGATGAAGAGGAAGGTAGAGAGGGCGAACCCACCCCTCAATCCCAAACTCATTCCCGCTCCCCCACCCCAGAGGAAAACTACATCCTAGATTCTCCACCAGTCTCACCTGTGGAGCTGAAGAAGGAATTACCTAAATACATGCCAGCCTTGCAGGTGAATGTTAGCGCTATAAATAAACCCGCTGTGGGCTAAAATCAAACTATACATCGTCTTTAGCAGCTACGGTTGGACCTCAACCATTTTTTATAACTCACTAAGCCTTTCTTAAAAATGCTTAAGCGTAATGTATTACTGTAACTCTTAATATGTTTGTGTACAACACTTTGAGGCTTAGTAACAGAAATTATTAGTTGCTAAGCCTGGCTTGACTGTGTGGGCAGCAGGCCATCTAAACGTTTCACTAGGGATGGACCATGTGGATAAAAAACGATATCGTGTGGTACTTTCGCAATAACTACAAAGTTAACACAAATTCTGCTCTTGAAAAACATACTTGTTTAAAATGTTGTTATTTCTGACACCAGATACACAGCAAACTGTTTTTTATCACTAAACTGCTCAAAGTAACTGCATTTAATTACATTTTCTTAATTTATTATTTGCTTTAATTGGCAAAAACAGTGGGAAGAAGTCTTCAAACGTCTCAATGTATCATTGTGACGATAATGTTGTTCAGGGTTGCCGCAGTGTTGAGGAGTTTCAGTGTCTGAACCGAATAGAGGAGGGAACCTATGGAGTGGTGTACCGAGCCAAGGACAAGAAAACTGGTGTGTGCAGCGACTTTTATGTAAGTTCTGCTTAACCTGTTTCTGCAACAAAAATCCTGTATTGTCTTTTCAGATGAGATCGTTGCCTTGAAACGGTTGAAGATGGAAAAAGAGAAGGAAGGCTTTCCCATTACATCTCTAAGAGAGATTAATACAATCCTAAAAGCTCAACATCCAAATATTGTCACCGTCAGGGTGAGAGAGAAAAAAGTGACACACACTTTTGACGTATTTCTGGAATTCTGACGTTTTGTCCATTTGTTTCTTTGTCCTTGTCAGGAGATTGTTGTTGGAAGCAATATGGATAAAATCTACATCGTGATGAACTACGTGGAGCATGACCTGAAGAGTCTTATGGAAACCATGAAGCAGCCTTTCTTACCTGGTAATGGTGCACAACGTTTTTTATTTATTTCTCCTTTTAGTTAAAGTCAGTTCAGAATTTGAATATAAGCTTTTTAACTTTAACTAAACTTATGCAAAGAGGGTACGCTTTTTCTTTTAGGAGAAATAAAGACTCTGATGCTTCAGCTGCTCAGAGGGGTCCGACATCTCCACGACAACTGGATTCTTCATCGTGATCTGAAGACGTCTAATCTGCTGCTGAGCCACAAGGGGATCCTCAAGGTAACCTGGTTTTGCAGTTCTTACGTTAATGTGCTTCTTTTTTTTTCTGTGTAGTGGCTTAATGATCTTGTGTTTAGAAGAAAAGGTGAAAATGTGTCAAACATGTTTAAACAAGATGCTATATCGCTTCGTGTGTTACAATAAATTTACTTTATGGAAATTCTGGGATATAAGTTTATTACAAGCCAAATTAATAATTTCATAACTTAGGACGTGAATACAATTGAGCTCTTAGAAATCAAAATGGCCAAAATGTGTGCGTTGAGTGTTGGGACTTTTTTAGGGAACCGGGTTAGTTTTCTGGGGTCAAAATTCTCTCCTCTGTTGGATTTAGAATCTGTAAAAATGAAAATCTGTGAAAATGAAAGCTGTCCACTCCACTAGGATAAGTTTGGTAGTGTAGAAGTAGTTTCAAATCACAGCAACTAGCTCAAGGTGCGAAATCTTTAGAACCCTGTCGCCTATGTCTTTTTCTCTTCAAAAGTGCGGGCGTTCCCCTCAAACTTCCTTGCCACAGCTCGTTCCGTGGAGTTCCAGTAACCGCGAGAGTTGGAAAGTGTAATTTTGAATTTAAAAAAAAGTTTTTATACTTTCCTATTGTGAGTCTTTTATCCCCGGCGCGTTTTTAGTCTAGCAATTGTGGACATCATTTACATGAACAGCTCTGTCTTGGAAATCCACCGTGGAAATGCACACAAGAACCGAGCAGGGAAAACCAGAAGGTTCCAGGAAGGGAAAACATTCAGGGTCTCTCAGTCAAAGAATAAAAAGGGAACTGTAAATGTCTGTCGTTAAAAAATATACATTTATTTTATTTAAAGATGGGTTGAGAGAATATACAACAGCTGGTTAGTATGTGATTAAAGAAACTTAATATAGATGTGTTATAGGGCGTCTTATACAGGATAAGACCTTTCTAAACCACAGATATCGTACGGTTTTCCTTTTTGTGTCCAATTCTCTAGATTGGGGACTTTGGTTTGGCGCGAGAGTATGGGTCACCCCTGAAGATGTACACCCCTGTTGTGGTGACTTTGTGGTACCGATCTCCGGAGCTGCTGCTTGGAGCCAAGGTGAGATTTCATGTTCGCACCGTCCACCCAAACCGCAGGAGTGGGATCGATTACCAGTCGTTAGAGCGATGAGCTTTCTCGGGCCCGGGTTTCATCATCTTGAATGTTAAACCTAGAGATATGTTTCATTTAAAAGAGAACATCTGTAAAGCATTTGGCTTGTAAGTTACCAAATACCACAAGTTGTTACAAGAGTTGTGGAGTGTAGGCTTCATTGAGCCAGACGGCAGAGGCCCAGAAAGCTATCGGAGAACTTCCACTCCCCCCTATGGGATAAAGTCGAGCAGATTTTCACCGGGCAGACCGTCTGCTCCATGTTCCTGTGGATTACCGCTGTGTTTGTTCTGTCTCCGCAGGAGTACTCTACAGCTGTGGACATGTGGTCAGTGGGCTGCATATTTGGCGAGCTCCTCACCCAGAAACCTCTCTTCCCTGGAAAATCTGAAATTGACCAAATTAACAAGATTTACAAGGTGAATGCCATTATTTTTTCTTTAAATTTAAGCTAAATTGTAATTGCAAAGAGCAAAATTACCTTGTTTACTGCCTATAAAGTAAATGGGAGGGGATATTTTTTTCTCTGGTGTAATAAAATGTAGTTCAGTGGTTCAACTCTGGGAGGAGCTGTTGGCAGAAAGCTGACTGGACCAAAAAACGTTCAATATTTCGTGATTCTCATATTGTAACGTAAATACAGACATATATACTAATAATAATAGTTTTTGAAGTGACAAATTAAAGATACATACTTGATTTCTCCCAAAAACTGAGGAAAGCAACCAAAACTCCCGACATCCATCTTATGAGTTGTCGTGCGTGCTTGTGTCTGTGTTACCTCTAGGATTTGGGTTCACCCAGTGAGAAGATCTGGCCCGGCTACAGTGAACTTCCTGCTGTGAAGAAGATGAGCTTTACAGAGTATCCCTACAATAACTTGAGAAAGCGCTTTGGAGCCCTGCTGTCAGACCAAGGCTTCGACCTCATGAACAAGTAGGGCTCCTTTTCTGTGGTTCAAATATACATTACGCTTCATCAAAGCCTTAAAACTCTTTCTCTAATGTAGCATAATTCCACAATGATATTGATTAAAAAACATCCAACCTACAATTTATGGGTATTTATTCAAAGGATAAGCTAACCCTTAAACTCCCACAATTATAACTGTTTTTGTACTTAATCACTCGTCCAGTTGCTAATTTTCCCTTTAAAATACACTCATTGATCAAGGAGCCATAGGACCTCTGAATTACCCATGCATTTCTCTTTCCTTAGAGTAGAAATATAACCAGGACCACTTGCCAAAATACACATATTTTGGCTTTTGCAATGAAGTCTAGAGTCACAGTTTTATTTAATAAAAAGTAGATCTAGAAGAAAAACAGAAGATTTCCAAATAGACCTCTTTTTACAAAAATAAAAAGTTAACATTTAATGCATGAATGTGATTCAGCGCTCGCCGATTAGCTCCAGAAATCCACTTGAATTATTCCTAAAAAAAGTGCAGGACCGATTGTACGATCCTGCTACATAATCATGGTGTAACTACAAATTAGTTGTGGCGGTTGTACCTTTTTGATTGTTTAAGGCATTCAAGGAAAAACTTCAGCTACACTTGCGGCTGTCCTTTGCTTTCTGTTTGAGGCGTTATAGACAGGACTTCAGGGTTTGGTCGTGAAGAGAAGGTGATTTGGTTTAGGCCCACCATTGCTTTTCACAGATGGTCTGGTTCTTCAGGGCCGTGACCTTCTGATTGAAACGGAGCGGTGCACTGCTGACTCTGAAGTGGATGGGATGAGTCAGTAGTTTGCCATTACAGAAACTGAGGAGGACCTAAGTTCACCTTAAAGATCCGTTAACTCTGCTTGTTGGTTGTGAATTTCCCCACTGTTGGACTAATAAAGGATTATCATGTCTTGTCTTGTCTTACAGAGCATGTTAGACATTAACCGGCATTAGCGTACTGTAGTAATTATTAACTATTTATTAAGCTGAATCCGGATTTTTTCTCGTGTCCGAGCGTTCCTGGCCAGCCGATATGAAAGATGACAGCAGTGGCGTGTTGGTCATTTATCAATATGCGTCAGTGAGAGTCGTATCCCAACCACATGTTCCCGTTTCGCTCTGCAAGGAAGTATTTGGATAGCACGGTTCTTACGAAAGCCATTTTGATCTCGCAGTAATGGGCTCCGAATTTATCTTCAGCGGCCGCGGGTGAGAAAGAGTCCGTACTGATGTCTGCACCTTCGGTTTATCACGGCTGCAGACGACACCGACAACATGTTCGCTGTGCTGCCGCGGGGGATCACAGTTCAGTGGAAGTCTGGCGCGCAGCTGCAGAAACTCCCCATCCATCATAAAGCACTTTACTTCTGGACTGGAGTGTGCGCATAAGTGGCTGGGTCAGAGTTGTTTATGGAGAACAATTCTGGGCAGATTTTGTTGGATTTTAGCGTTTGACATGTACACTGTGTTCCAAATTATTATGCAAATAATATTTTCTCAGATTTTCCAAAATTACCTATATGAATTGCAGTCATTGTAATTTTCCAGTCATCAACTATTAGAGTACAATTAAAAGGTTTTTGAACAAACTGCAAATGATAACAGTATATTTAAAAAAAAATAAAACACTCAAAATGCATGTTCCAAATTATTATGCACAGCAGAGTTTTCAACCATTTCATTTTTATAAAGAACAAAAAATTGTCATTTGTGAAATTATAAGCATTAGCAGGTTATTACAAACTGAAATCAAACAGTTTTCAAGTCAAAACTTTATTCTAGGTGATGTTACATTTGCACATATGTTCGAAAGGAGCTTCTGAACTCTCTCGTCCATTGAATTTATCAGGTTTTGGATGGTATCTGCTTCAATTGTTTTGCATGAGGACAGAATACCCTCCCAGAGCTGTTGCTTAGATGTGAACTGCCTCCCACCATCATAGACTCCATTTGATGATGCTCCAGAGGTTCTCAATGGGGTTGAGGTTAGGGGAGCATGGGGGCCACACCATAAGTTTGTCCCCTTTTACGCCCATAGCACCCAGAGATGCAGATGTGTTCTTTGCAGCATGAGACGGTGCATTATCATGCATGAAAATGATATTGCTGCGGAATGCACGGTTCTTCTTCTTGAACCATGGCAGGAAGTGCTGTTTGAGAAACTCCACATACATTATGGAGGTCATCTTCACACCATCAGGGATCCTAAAGGGGCGACAATCTCTCTCCCCATGATTCCAGCCCAAAACATTACTCCGCCTCCTCCTTGTTGGCGCCGTAGCCTTGTTTGGATGGGATGTCCATCAACCAGCCATCCTCCACTCCATGCATCTGGACCATCGAGCGTTGCACGACACTCATCGGTGAACAAAACAGTTTTGAAATCAGTCTTCATGTATTGTTTGGCCCACTGGAGCCGTTTCTGCTTGTGTGCAGTGGATAGAGGAGGTCAACAGGATGGCTTACGCACAGTTGCAAACCTCTGAAGGACCCTGCATCTTGTTGTTCGGGGGACGTTGGAGGCACTAGCAGCTTCAAAAACGTATCTGCTGCTATGACAAGGCATGTTTGCAGCTGCTCTTTTAACCTGACGTAATTGCCTGTTGGAAAGAGTCCTCAATTTTCCCTTATCAGCACGCACAGGTGTGTGCTCTGAATCAGCTACATACTTCTTGATTGTGCGATGATCACAATGAATTGTCTTGGCAATGTTGATTGTAGTCATGCCTTGACCTAAACACTCCACAATTTGTTGCTTCTCAGCAGCTGACACATCCTTGTTCTTTCCCATTTTGGCTGAAAATGTAGGCTGCTTAATAATGTGGGACAGCCTTCTTAAGTAGTCTTGCCTTTAATTGGACACACCTGCCAAACTAATTAGCACAGGTGTCTGCAATTGCTTTCAGTGAAATAAAGAGCCCTGACACACATCACCATCAATGAGTTTAACTGACAAACAAAAAAATTCTTACCTTATCACTCCTAAACACTTTTTGCATAATAATTTGGAACACAGTGTAGTGTTAAATTAACTGAAGTGTGTTCATGTTCACACAGTAAATATAACAATATATTAATTGGGCGGGTTGTTGTGTGATGTGGCGGTTTTTAACAGATTTTTTGGGCTGGAAAACCTCGACCCTATCTGGCAACACTGCTCCCAAACTCGAGACAGTCACTCTCAGCAGCAGCCTCACGTTTACCGACGGGAGCAGTAATGGCATGCTCCAAATTTGCTCCAAAAAACTGGACAGCAAAAACCGCCAGTTCCAACCAGAGTGGACAGAAAGGTTTGCGTTCTTTTTACCACCGACCAGCACTCGCCCTCTGTGCTTAATATGTCAAGAAACTGTCGCGGCAATAAAAATAAGCAATGTTAAGTGACACTACGAATCAAAATACAAGCATTTTGAAGAGACATTTCCGCGAAACTCAGAGATAAGAACAACAAATGAAATGCTCTTAAAGCATCATATCAAACATCCAACAGAATCCTTCACACTGGCTAACAAGTGGCCATTTCTCCCAAAAAAGGGGACATGTGAGAAATGGGAAACAGTTGTTGAGATGCATAGTTTGTTAAACGACGCACAAGAAATGGGCTCCATGAAGGCTTTTTTTTAGATGTTGAACAGGGTTATGTTTGGTTTTATTTAGTTATTTAAACATATGCCCAAATTAAAAATCTATTTTTATTTTATGTATTATTTTTGTTTTTAATAAAAAGGACATGTTATGTTATAAAATATGTTATAAATGTTACACATATGTTATATTGTTGTAATACGTTGTCATACACGGTCCCAATAAATGGCCCCTTGTCTGAAAAAAAGGGGCCCCTCATCATTTCTATTTGAGTCCCCCTGGTCTATAGGTTGAGTTCCCATGGGACAGTTTGGAATATCACACGTCCCTGTGTAGGAAGGTGTTTGAATATTGAGGAATTTTCTATCGGACCTGCAGAGGAAATGATTTTCTTCTGAACTTCCTGGGGAAATTCAGCTTTTTCCATCTTCTTATCTCAGTTAACGAAGCCTCATCTTCTGCTGATACAAAGTCTGGATTCTTAGTTATTTTCATTCCTTACAGTGGAAAAGTCTAGAAGAAGGTAACTTTCTGAAACATGAACGACTTGTATTGTTTTAGCTTTGACGTTGTCACATTGGTTTTATCCAATTGGATCCGCAGCACTCTTGAGGAACGCTAAGTCATTTAAAAGAAATCTTAAAAACGTAACAAGCTGAGTCTTCAACTTTTATTTTGGCATTTCAGATCGTGCAGGTTTCTTTAGTTGGTTCAGATCCTGAAAGAGTGAAACATCCCTTTTTTCCCACACTAATCAGAATCGTGTTGCTTTATCATCTGTGTGGGGTTGCCTCGTTTGAAATACGTTATTATTTCTGTTAATCTTTTAGGTATGTTGCTTATTTTAGCACCAAAGCGCAGCGATGATGAGTCGCAGAAATGCGTTAGCTCTGTAATCCCCCTGGCTTTGGATGTGTAGCATTTGGCAGGTAATGGAAAAACAAAGCACTGTGTGCTGAAAGCCATCAAAAGCTGCTTAGATTCTTGCTGAGGGTCGACCCGATCCAGCTGAGTAAACCCATTGTGTTCGGCCAAGTGTTTAGGTTTTCAAACCATTTATGTGTAATCAAATTGGCGGTATTAAACAAATCTCTATTATTACCACGCTCCGAAAAGAGCTACTTAAAGACATTAAAGTGCTGTTTTGTGTTTTTTCTTTTACTAATTACGCTCCACAGACATGTTGGCAAGGCCGTGCCGCTGCTTTTCCGACTGCCGTATTTAGGACGTGATGATGTCAAAGTTTAGGAGTTAACCGCACTCATGACCCTCACAGGATCAATAAGAAAAGGCTTTTTGTTCAGCACCAATCTTACGGGCCAAATCAGGACATGTTTACTTTCTCTTTCTATTCGCAGACCTACCGAGTTTTTAAAACTGTTTGCAGAATATCACAGACGTGTTTTTTTGTTTGTTTGTTTTTATCCTTCACACTTTGTTTTAACTATCTCAGCTTAACTACAACCACTACTACTAGGGATTAACCTAACAGGCTTCTTCTCCTGGCTGATACCAATTTCTGATTTTCTTGGAGTTTTCACCTTCCAAATCTGATGCTCACCAATTTAAAATGTTTTAACCCATTAATAAATAATAATAGAAAATCAAACAAATGTGCTACAAGCATCTATAAAATAATGTTAAACTTTAAAGAAAATGTCTTTAACCTTTATCCAGTTTACGCCAAAGCAACGTTCCTCCACGTACATTTTGTTGGTTGATGCTTTTATAGATGGAAAACGATGGGAATTCTGTTTTATTTATTCTTTTACGAATTTAATGAAAATAGTAAAGCAGTCCTGACTTTGTTTTATCAATTAGACTCTGGATCACAAATCAGATCAAGTCACAGGGAAATTTGCTACACCATCAGTAGTTTGATTGGGTTCTTATTCCATAGATCCCGAATGCTGCTGGTGGACTTTACTATTGAGTGTTAATTTTAGCAGAGGCGGCTAATAAACAAATTTCTTGGTGGGGCTGATGTTTCGTTTGATTTCTCTTCCTAGTCCAGTATGAATATTCAAACAAACAGTAAAATACTGATCAAAATTACACAATATTTTAACACACATACAGCAAAAATAACACAGACTCTAAACAGGAAAGTCTTTTCAGGAACAACAACATCTGTCTCAATAGGTCAAATGTAAAAAGGTGTCAGATTTTTATCTCCCGTTTAAACAAAACGGCAAATTCTATGAAGAACGGAGCTTTGGAGAAACGTATAATGACGCCAGAGAGTGAACGCCCGCCTACCTAGAAGATCTAAAACACACTTTTATAGGTTTAAATGAACACTGCTACAAAAGTAAAAATGGTAGCCAGGCCTACTAAAACATTTTTTTAAAACTGACAAAGTAGCTTACCTGAAAGAAATTGTGTGTTTTTATTCAAGATGGAGAATTTGGTCTGAGCTATCGCCATACCGGTCCAAAACTTTCTAGCATTTTCTGTTGCAGGAACTAAATCTCCAGCGCCCCAAAGACATTCGGTTCACCAATCAAAATATTCAGCTGCATCATCATGGCCCACTTGGTATCCTGCTAAAAAATACACAAAGTGAGATGAGTGTCACCGGCTCTTGTATCATTTGTCGGCCGCTTTCTTGCCACCATTTACTGGCTCTTGCAGAAAAAAAGAGGATTCCTGTGGATTTTGTTCGGCCCTAAAAACTCCTGATCTGTTTTCCAAACCGAAAAACGGCCCAGAATGAGCTGAACCTCAAACCTGTGTTGAAAGAGTCAGGGACGAGGGCAGCTATGCGCAAGTCAGGCGCGCAAAAAATAGTAATAATAATTAAGAACAAACTTAAATGCTTTCTTTAGTCCAAACCTGCCACATTAGCAGTTTTTTCTTCTTAAAAAACAGCCTGTTATATTATCTGATTCGTCTGTTTTCCCAGATTCCTCACCTACTGCCCTGGTAAGAGGATCTCAGCTGACGAGGCTTTGAAGCACGAGTACTTAAGGGAGACGCCCCTCCCGATCGACCCTTCTATGTTTCCCACCTGGCCGGCCAAGAGCGAGCAGCAGAGGGTGAAGAGAGGCACCAGCCCTCGTCCACCCGAGGGAGGTCTGGGCTACAGTCAGCTGGTGAGGACATTAGGGCCGCACTTTCTCCATTACCGGCGGCTACCAGGCTTTCTTACTTCTGTCTGTGTTAAATAGATTACAGAGCCGCGCGCTCCTGCTCTGTGTCCGAGTATTTCCTCCTTGTGTTTTCCAAAATGTGCTCCCCGACGGTTCTAATGTATTCTGCAGTGCTGCCGCTCACCCACAAAGATATTATTGAAAATCTTCAGCAGCAGTTTCGCTATTTTCCACCTTCTGTTGCAAAACGATTGGTTGTTATTCCGGTTTAATTCTTGAAAAACACCCAAATCCAAGACGACCGCGACACAGAAAGATTCATGACTGCTTTATTATATATCATTCTCCTGCCTGCGTCTTTAGTTTAAAGGTGCTCCAGTAAATAAGCAACCAGCGTAATATAAATGCTGACTTATAAATACTTATAAATATTAATTTGCATATTGTGTCATGTTACAAATTTCACCAATTCACCAACACCAATGTTTACTAATTTCAGTGTTTTTCATTTACATTTAATGCAGTTGATTTAAGTCACACAGAAAAGGAAAACGGTGTGTGTTGAACGTATGACTCCACCTTTGCTTTGGGTTTTAGAGTGGGAAAACATGTTTTGAGGAGGTGTAAAATCTCACTGGAAGCCAAACAAATGCATAAATACATATATATAAGACACACACACACAAAAAGATGTTTATGGGATGTTCAGGTGCTGAACCGGAACTGAGCTCGAGTTCGATGTTTTGTTCCCACAGACCTAGGAGATAATAAGCGGGATACACAACACTGGATTATAAACGTCGGGTTTCGAGAGCAACATACAATCCCATGATTAAACTAAAGATCTAAACATTTATTCGTAAAAAAAATGCTTAAATTTGTGTATATCATAAAAACCAACATTATTTAATTCAAGTTTGTTGTTGACTAAAGGTGGAACAAAATCCAAATGATATGAGCGATTTCAAAAGACGCTGTATTTATCAAACCTGCATTTTGTTTCCTTGGTCACCAGGGAGACGACGACCTGAAAGAAACTGGTTTCCACCTGACTACCAGCAACCTGGGAGCATCCGCTGTTGGCCCCGGATTCAGCCTCAAATTCTGATCTGGCACCCGTGGGACATTTTCCTGCTCCACCAAAGCAATAAGTTCTGGGACTTGTTTGTTTGAAGCCGGACGGTTTTGCGACGACAGACCAGATCGGCGTCTGCTGAACAGCTGTTTTCAGATGCTCGGGACTGTCTTAACAGCACGATTCAATTTTAGTTGGAGGTATTTAGTATTCTTCGTGAATTCACAATTTCAAGAGTGACTTTATCAGCTCATCAACAGGAGCCCGCCTTTAGAAATGTAGGTCTCCTGACCTACTATATAATCATGCAGATTTGCTGTATGATCCATCCAGCATTATGTCAGAGATTTCCTGGGGAATCTCATTTGACGTGATGTTTGGTTGACTTGTTTTTCTAAGAAATAAAGTTTGAATCTTTGCTTTGTCTGCTTTTGTCGCTGTATGTATAAATCCTTTCCTGGCTTGTACAAACACAGAAATACAGTCTTTAACTAAACTGTGAAACTCGGTAACCAAAAGTGATGTAATGCATAACTTTCCACACGTTCTCATTTTATTTTTATTTTTTGTTCTCTAAAGTTGCCTTTGTTTCAAACCAGCTTTACGACTTCAGATTTAAACCAATAATTCTCTGATTTAGAGCCAAAAGAAAAATAAACAGTCTCGCTTCGGTTCCTGCAAGACGGCGCGCTGCTTTCGCTGGATCAGGCGTAGAAAAACCCACTTTGTCCCGGTTCTGCTGTAGACAGCCGTAAATGGAAAAATTCATTAATCAGTTTTATCTGTCCCCTGCCGCCGCCGCAGGCCCTTCTGCAGATTATTACACCTGATGTGTTGAATGGGCTTGGAAAGCGCTGCGAGTGGATCTGGCTGCTGAGTCTCTGGAGGCAGACTGCTGGCCTCGTTGTGAGGCTAGTAAAGTAAGCTAGACGTCTGAGATGTTCCATGTGCGGTTTTAAGGTCCAGATATCTCCAAAGGCTGTTGAAATTATTGCTCATTTTGTGCTTCAGCGGCTCACTTTGGTGAGCGTAATTACCCTGCATCTGAGAAAATGGCTACTGTAGGTTTTTCAGAGCCCAAAAAGGAAAACTCATCAACTCATAAATATCAATCACACACACACACACACACACACATCATCTGAACCCTATGGGTTATTTGTTGTTGCTGCAACATTCTGCAACTTTTGTGAAAACTTCGTTGGCAAGTTAAAGAAAAACTGGTACAGATTTCTAATTCTCTGTGATTCTGTCATTCCAATAGGCTTTTGGAGGTGATTATGGACCACGGTGTAATCTAACATTGAGCATGAATAATTGATTTTCTACATGTTTCGCTTTTGCTTCGTACGCAGTTTGTTTGTCTCATTTGACTAAAACCAAAGGTTCCAGATCTAAGTTGGCCTGAAAACACTCCTCTGTCATGCCAAGCACTTGGAAGGTAGACATGTAATGGTTGCTGCTGTAAAGAAAGTCCAGAACCCTCTGCCGGAGTTCAGTAACTGTGATCCTTGCCTCCTACTAACAGTTTGCAGCAAATTAAACTTGAGTCATTGCTTGACGCAGTTCCATTGTATGTAAATGTTTCATTGTTTATCTTACTACACACTCAGCTACCAGGTTAAACTCTCCTTGTGTGTTTACAAATAGTAGTAATTCTTGTCTGTATAGATCAAAAGAAGGAATCAGAAACATCCAGAATAGAAATTGATCCATATTGAGGATGGGAATCTCCTATGCCACCACATCCCAAAGGTTCTCCATTGCATTTGCGTCCAATTGCAGTGGAGACAACTGGACTATATTATTAATGTTCAAGAAATCTGTTTGAGCTGCTGGAAGTAGCCATCAGTGGATGGGTATGCTGGGATCATAAATGATTAACGTCAGCAGTAACACTAGTAGATAGAAAATGGACCCTTCGTGGCCGAGCGGTACTTGGTTATAGTTGGTAAGAAAACAATCTCCATTATAGGTCAACCACCCTGTTAAGCTAATTATTGTTGCAGCTCATACTTATTCTCAGGCGACGTTTTCCTATCTGGTCTTTCTGGGGAGTTTGTATGGATGGAAGCCTCTTTTTCCTGTTCTTATCTGACATGTGCTTCAGTTTCTGCAAACGTCAGGTGAAACGTCAGAGGGAGCACATTTTATAGTGCTATGACAAAAAGCCACAAATAAGCTAAAATCCTGGTTGTTTCGAACCAAAAACATCTGCCTGAAAACCTCCTTTCCACTTTTGGGTAGTATAAAAGGTTTATTGTTTGCATGTACACAAAAAAACTGATTTACAAAATCCCAATCAAAAAGCAAACAGTCTTTATGGACGATACAATATTTAGTTAAATTGAAATATGTGCCCTAGAGTCCCGGGTGCTCCGTAGCGTACGAGGCCGTCAGAAGCGCACGCGCACCTTCCAAGAGTACTTTGTAAGAACTTTGTCCCTCTTCTTCACGATGCAAGTGTACGTGCCTTCGTTAATGGCGTTGGCCACTATGGTGATGTGGTCGTACTTCAGGGAGATGTAGTTTGGGTGAGAGTCCTCCAGCAGCTCTCCGTCTTTATACCAACTGAAAATAAGGAGTCAAGCTTCAGACGGGCTTCGAGGAATGCTTCATCACTGACGACGTGTCACGAGGACTTACTATATGCTGCCTCTCTTTGCTGCGATTTTCTTCCCACAGCGAAAGGTCAGCTTCTTGCCCTCAGTGACCAGCTTGTGTTTCGTCCTCGGCGGAGGCGGCGTTGGCGCTGCAGTGGGGAAGGGAAACTCTGATATGGGAAGACAATGCAGTAGGAAAATTATTTAAATATCCAAACTATTTGGAGTCTTAATATAACATTGCGATTGGCTTATAGAGGACAATTTATGGTGCTGTGCAGAAATCTTAAAATCTATTGTACCTTTGCACCTTTTGTCACATTACAACCACAAATGTCATATTTGTTTGACACACTGGAGCTAGGAGTTCCTCCTGGAACCAGTAGGTTGCTAGTTCAAACCCCTCCCTTCTCTGTCAAAGTCGTTGTATCCTTAGGACAAGACACTGGTGGTGGCCAGAGTCTGGTGCCTGGTGTTTTTCCTTCAGACTCCTGTGACTTCAGTGCAGTGTGCATGATTGAATGCAATCTAAAGCACTTTCAAGTTGTCTGGAATTCATGAAGAGCTATAAAAGTTCAGGCCATTTGCCATTTTCATTGCCGATTTAGTGTGATAGATTAGCATTAGCGACATTGACATCAATTGTACTTAGTTTTCGAGGAAAAATCTATTCAAGTAATATTTTATATTTTCATTGTGCAATTCCAATCTGCAAGTCAGTGAAGATGTATCTTCACTGACTTCAGCTTTGTGCATCTTGAGACAGTTTTGACCAGTCTTCTTTGCATATATATTAAGGGGTTGAAAGTGAATACATTTTCACATATTGTCACAAATTCTAAATTCAATTCCCATTCCAGACCTTGTGACATTCTAACATAAAACCATATTAGACTGGCTTTATCTCTGATGTGATTATTCTGTCAGGAATGTCAGCTGTCAGGAGACTTCTCCCTCGAAGTTTCAAGGAGGCGTTAACTGTAATAGTTTTAATTAAAAAAAAAAGAATTTCTTCTTGCCCCTCTAATATAAGGTCAGATTTGTAGACTGCACAGTAAATACTTGTCCTATCAACACAGTCTTCTGCCTCAGCTGTGGATCTCTGCAGCTTCACATCCATGGGCCTCTTTGCTGTGTCTCTGATTTATCCTCTCCTAGCTCACTCTTTCAGTTTATGGGACAGCTGTTGGCAGGCCTACAGTCGTGCCATGCACTTTCCATTTTTTTGGCTAATGAATTGAACAGTCCTTGGTGAGATCTTGAAGCTTTGGGATATTGTGGTATAATCTAACCCTGATTTAAACTTCATTATGAGTTTATCTTTGAGCTGTCTGCTGTGTACCTTAGTCTTTATAGTACTTGCCTAATGCTCAGAACAGCTGTGTTTATACCAGCATTAAATTACAGAAGTAGACTCTACAGTAGGTGGTAATGATGTAAGCTACGTGTGTGGAAAACTGTACTTTCCGAAGTATATGGTATCAGATGTGTCAGACAAAATTGGGCAAATTCTGGCTGCTCATCCTCTATTCCTGTTTTGAAAGAAAGCAATGATTAGCCACTCTTCACCACTCAGAAATTATCATTAGTTTTTCTTTTTCTTTTTGTAATTAAACTATTTAATTAAAAATGGTTGTAAAAAGTGCATACCTTAAAACACAGTTGACAAACCACCAATGTGAAACAGTTTTATTGAAGATTTGATCGAATTACCCTTAGTAGGATCCACTGACTTTGACTCTGGACATAAAAGGACCTGAATGTGCATGTCGATATAGCCCGGTATAAATGTTTGGCCTGACTCAGTGGTTCTCAAATACTGGGGCGCGTCTCCCCGAGGGGACGTGGTGCGATCCCAGGGGGGGGCGCGTGTGACCCCGGGGAACATGCTTTTATTTTTTGCCGTACTAGAATAAAGTGTAATTGCACATCCACTACAGGATTTAGAATTTGTTATTATTTATTGAATTTATTTAATTTTATTTTTCAGTATCAAATGGTGCAATAAGTCAGTCAAAAAGGTTTACAGTTTAAACAAGGATTTTTTATTATATAATATTATTATATATTAATATTTTTATTTTGGGAAAATCTTTTTTATTACAGACTATAAACTATGTTAATAGTTATTCTTTGTTGTAAATTGAACTATATTTCTTTTTTTGTTGTTTCCTTTAATGTTAATAAGGATATAATTGTATGCAGAGGTGTACTTATAACAATTTTATAGATAAAGTATATTATTTATAGTCGCGGCGGAGAGTGGGAGGAGGGGTAACAGAAAATAATTGAGAAGCACTGGCCTAACTCAACATGGTCTTGGGATCCATTTACAGCAGAAAGAACATTCCATATGTGCTCATCTGACAGGACTTTGTTTCAAATATGAATGTCATTATAGTATTGTGTGGAATTTTGTTGTTCTTATCTGTAACATGTCTGTTGCACACAAACCCGCTGTCGTTATTTAGAAAGGACTCTCCAATGACAGGAAATGGACATAGCTCACGGAAATGATTAGGTCTGAAAATAATCTAATGTAAATGGAAACTTTTATATGTTTTGAATCCCATTATTTCTGTCAAGGTTTGAATGGTGAAAAGAACAGACGACACGTTCAGGGCAAAGAGAAGGGAGTGCTGGAGAGAAATGGTGAAAGTCAAAGCTCCAGGTTCATTTTGATATTTACATAAAAATAAAAAAAGGTATGTGTTCAGCCACACTTTGCAGAAAACAAGGAAGAGCTAATTTTATACTGCAATGACAATTGCTGTATACTGTTTGTTACCATAAACAGATTAGACAATTCCATTTTAACTGACTTCCTCAACAAATTGTAATGGGTTTGCAAGATTATTTAATGACAAAGTTCAAAACATCAACAAAAAAAATGAATTTCCACAACACATATAACAAATCTAGAGTTTCACACCACATTTCACACCAGTCACAAACAAAACAGTTGAAAAGAGTCCATCAACTTGCTGCCTCGGTGAGTTACCCACTTGATTCCTAAAATCTATGTCACCACAACTTGCTCGCCTGGACAACAACACACTTTGGACTGAAAAATTACAAAAGGCCTATAAAATTGCTGTAATTAAGCCTCTCCTAAAGAAAAGAGGTCTTGATATCGCATTACTGAACAACTAATGACCCAATTCAAACCTGCCATCTTTAGGGTAAGTACCTGAAACAATTGGTGTATCAACCGTTTACTGATTCCCTTTTGTCTAATAATGTCTTTAACATTTTCCACTCAAGTTTTAGACCCCTACACAGCACTGAGATGGCACTAATCAAGCTGACAAACTATACATCTGAACAAACCCTCAGGTAAAGTCACAATTTTATTTCTGCTGGACCTTAGTGCTGCCGTTGGGTCAGTTGACGTTGTGATCTTTCTGCTGTGGTTACTGAGTGGGAATGCTATAAACTCTATTATTTCAGTATCCTGTGCTTCTAATTTATTTATTTTTTCAAACACCCAGTCGAACCATGGCAGACGCTGCTTGTACTGAGCCTGGTTCTGCTGGAGGTTTCTTCCTGTTAAAGGGGAGTTTTTCCTCTCCACTGTCGCTACATGCATGCTCAGTATGAGGGATTGCTGTAAAGTCAACGACAACACAAGCCATTGTTTCGGTCTGCTGATTCCATAGGAGTGAATGCTGCAAGTCAATGACTCGAATCTGCTAGGGTTCCTTAGATTGGAAACTTTTTCAAATTGATTTGTTTATGATGTATTTTTGATTTTAATTGATTTTCTTGTAAAGTGCCTTGAGACAACATCTGTTTTAAATTGGCGCTATATAAATAAACTGATTCTTGATTCTTGAATGTCTGGTACAGCTTTAAAATAGTTCAACTCCAACCATGAGGACAAGACGGGCTTTGAAATTGGAAACTGTGTCTCACACTGAATGCATACGATCTGTGGGGTTCAACAGGGGTCATTCCTAGGACCCCTGTTTAATCTGTACCTGCTTCCATTGGAGCAAGTTATACAGAGCTGTATTGTATCCTACCACAACTATGCAAACGACACTCAGATCTACGTGTTTCTGACACCATTACAACATGAACCTAACGTCTTTGAGATATTAAAGCAATTTGGAGCAGCCCGGACTCTGAGAAGCTCACCTTGTGATCTCCTGTTGGTGCCCAGACTCAGGACAAAACACTGTGTGGTGTTTATTATGGTTTTTCATAATTTCTACTTTTAGCCTGTTGTTTTTTGGTGTGCTTTCTAATCTTGATATAAAGCACAGAATTTTCAGGCAAAAGAAATGTGCTATAAAAATAAAAATGCTTCGTTTGAATAGGTGACATTTTTGAGCTAATATGTTTTAGGGCTGTCATATCAATGGGATCAAATACAAATGCCAGCCACGCTGTTTTGTTGATTCAACAGTCAAAGATGTAAAAAAAAACTTTCATTCAACCTTAAACATTGTGTGTCTATCACTCCAGTAATAAACATTAGGATGCAATGTTGTCCTTGAACAAACTGATCTATAATAAAATTTTCCACTGCCCAATCCTAATCTGGGAGGATGATGCTGACTTGTCGCGGATGTGGCAGTCCTGCCATTATAATATCTCCCAACTGCTTTCTGACAAACAGCGCAGCAGTTTGTGATCAGCCTAAGAATCCCTCAGTCTCGTTAATGCCGTAAAAATCCCTATTGACCCTGTAAGTCTCTAACCCTCAAGCCACAGTCTGAAATTCCAGCGGTTTGGAGTTGCTCTGGAATTTTCCACAGCCGTACAGCGTCTCCGAAATCAACAATGAGGAACAGATTCCTGCTGGCCGGGAATCGTATCCTCGTGCCTGTCTCCGAACTGTCCCTTGTTAATTACAAAATCCTTGGAAAAGGCAAAAAATGCAAGGGTTGGGATAGTTTAGAGCATTCATTTCCTGTTTTGCAAGCAGAGCATCCCACAATAAAACCTAGAGGCCCTTGGGCTGTAACCAACAGGTACCTACTCAACTGAGTCTCAGAGGAAAGAGTCCCCCTTTGCAGAAATACAATTGAATCCCCTCTTAAATCAAGCACTTAAAAAATCTCCATCAGAGCTCTATGAGGTTGGACCTGTTGGCTCCAGCTGTTCCATTGGCAAACAGTTCACAGCAGCTCCTTACGCTGTGAACGCTTTCTCTCTTTTTTTTCTATCCCTGGATCGCTACTGCTGCTTTCTGCTGCCTTACCGTAACAGAAATCACAGCTGGAGGGGCAGTGCCTCTGCATCAGCCTGCGCTTGCTGTCGCAATAACCTTTCCGAGCCCAGGCAGGACAGATAAATAAGCGGTCCAAACATCCTGGAAGAGAGGGAGGGATTGGGTTAGGGGAAGCGGGACCAGACAGCAGTTCTCAGTCGGCAGCGAAGAAACTGGATCCCCAATCAGTTTTTCATGCCAACAAAAATGACTCACTGTAATACACACTAATGATGACTCATGAGTTTACACAGCGTGCATAGATGCCATGTTGGCTGTCAGTGTCGAAGGCAAACTCGGTGGTCTGCTATCTTGTTGGTTCGGCTCCAAAAAACTGTCGTTCTATATTATACAGCCGGGTTTTAATGTGTTCATCGGTTTAATTCGTTTAATTCCAGAATCAGATAACAAAATGCTGACACTTTCTAACTTTTTTTTTAGATTAAATATATTATATTGTTCATGTTCTTTCCTACTTTGGCCGACCGTCACAGCAGATTTTTGGACTACTACGAGTTTACCATCTATCATGACAGCTGATTTGACATTTGGAGCAAGGGATCCCTGCTGATTAATAACCCGCAAAATATGATTGTCAAACAAAATAAAAGACTGCACAAAAAAAAAGTTTCTTTTTCATTTTTTTAACTTATTGTGAGTAATCCAACATATCTGCAAGAATCAACCAGGCGCTACTTGGTGATGACTTTTTGGTTCCAAGGCCAAACATCTGTCGGGTTGTTGGCTCCCAGAAGAAGAACTCGAAGTCATGTCTAGGCTCTAATCATTTAAGAAGAATTGCACTCCTGCGTTCTGCCCATGTACTTAGATATATACCTCATAATTTTACAGACAAGGTATACAATTATCTCAAACATTTTTCAACGTTTAATTAACACTATTTGCGACCCTATCCCTTAATGCTCCCTTAGTACCAAGGTTACGCGAGTAAAACAAGCTAATATTACCTGCTCTGCCTTCCGCTACTTTGCAGCTTTGTCATTGTGTTGCTCTACGCTTCGAACAACATGGTCATTTCTGCTCTTCCTCTTGGAAATAATACAAAGGATGTTAAACCGTTAAAGCAACGCTAAAGAAGTTTCAGTTTTGGTTGATTTTGGCGGCCGGCGTGGACAAAAGCGGTGGCGTTTTGCCTGAAGGAACAACGCATTTGCGTAGTGTCATAAATTCCTGATCTCCTGGTTGCCTGCAGTTGGACTGAATTACATTTCTGTTTACAGTGTCCGTGGGAGGGATGAATAGTGATGAGGTAATGAATCTAATTGGGGTGAAACAATGTCGTATGATGATATTGAAAATAAGAAACGGGGGAAGTGACGTATGCCGTAAAGCAGTCAGCACATTTTTAGTTGTTTTGTGTGTCAGGGTTCTTGCCACCCTCCTCAAAGTTGCTTAGTGCCGGTTAAAGCGACACGGACCCCCTCGAGGCCTGACCAACGTTCCCTCTAAGCTGCGCGCCTGCACAATCACGCACTGCTCGCACATTTTCAGCACACAATAAAATCTATGCAGCGCACAAAATAAAATCCAACGTAAACTATAGATTGAGCTCAGACATCAGTTTTGACTATGGACCAATGACATATAACGATCTAACTCGGTGAGTCACAGGTGTCCAGCGAGTGATAGGTAGATGAGGCGTCATGAAGCGTTTCGACACAGCAAAACTGTATTGATACTGTGTCAATACTGTGTCACTGAATACTGACACCCGCTGGACATTAAAAATCCCTACATGCAACGTAGATAGACTGATTTGATGAACCAGTGTAAACAATAACATTTAAGTCCTTGTATGTTTTTGTATATTATATATTGTATTATTTAATATCTAAAGTTAAATAGAAAATATGTGATATTGCTAGATACAGTCAATAAATAATGTGAACATGAACCATAAAGTGAAAATTTAAGTGAATGTGTGTGAAAAGAGGATGCTTGTGAACTGAGGTTTTTCTTCACAAATTTGTATTCGAAAAAATAAGATTTTCCAACGTTTTGAAATTTAGTCTGTTACGCTTTTTCGACTTCAGATGAATTTTGATTCAGATAGATCAAGCAGAAGCTGAAAAGAACCGGATGAAAGAACGAAATGAAGACAATTCTTTTCCGATGTAAGATCAAAATGGTCCCACACTGCGGAAATCATTCGTTTGCCTTGAGGCTCCATAGTTGACGCTGTACCGAAAAAGATCCAGAATGCATCCCATTGACAGATTCGCTTCACTTATAAACACAGTTTGGCACCTCAGGTTCATTTCGAAACAGTTGCTGTATCGGTCACGTGATTTGGTGAAATCAATATGCGCACCGACACGGGTGTTGGTCTATGAGCTTTGATACATGCGCCATTACATCGGTGTTGCCAGACCCATCACTGTGTCCAGCCAATGATACGATACGGTTCACTTACTCTATGCAGCCAATCATTGCATGCTATTGTGTGTACATGCCTTGCCTATATGCGCTGTGTCACCGTGCAGATTTGCTAGGTTGGAAGAGTGCGGCGGAGTTAAGAGACGCAAAAGCTAACACCCTATCATGGCTAAGCGAATGGGCAGTGGGACATCCACTCATCGAGCAAAAGTAAAAAAGAAATGCGCTTCTTTTAAGATGGAATGGCTATTGGAGCTTGTGCAAATAGAACAAGTGGTGAAACTGGGTGAGATTTTTTCGTTTTCGAGTGAGACTCTGCAAAAAAAAAAAAAAAAACATTGTGCAGAATGTGAACGTTTTAATGTGAACAAATGTTATGTCTAAAAGGTGTCGTTTCTCATCATGGCAGAAGCAGGACTCTTACTTATAACACACTAGGCATCTTATGAACAGCAATGTTTTTTGTTTTTTTTCATTTTAAGTGGGGCAAATCACTTATATTAAAAGCTCACTAATGGGAAATGCTGCTGTAATCTGATTATTTTAATAAGCCATGTAACTTTCTATGATCCCAGATGTATAACAGGTGTAATGCTGGTGTGTGGCCATAGTGTGTACACCTGATGTTGCTCACAGTGGTCGTCAGTGTATTTAGAGAGATTGTGCGAATGCCCAGACACATGAAAAATTTGAGGGAACATTGGTCGTGACACAATGATTGGTCAATGAACAAAAAAGTTCTGAAAATATTTTATGAAGGCTAAAAAGTTACTTAGTGTTGCTTCAAAATGATATAGCAGAATAATATTTATTCAGTGTTGAAATGGCAACTTTTTAACCGTGCTATATCTTACCAACCAATTCCCAGCTCTGACACGGATCAAACAGACCTCCGAACAACCGACGTACCATAGAGACGGTGTAAACCCCAGACCTCATCCTGTGTGATTCGCTTGCGTCCCGTCAGAGTGGCGTTCAAGTGCATGATGGCGTTCGGGTCCATGGAGTGCATGAGTCCGAGGACGTGGCCGATTTCATGAGTTGCTACGTGGACGATATCTGTGAGCCAAACCCCTGCAACAAGAATGAAGCGGCTCTTGTCATTTTGTTTCATTCGTTTTCTGCAGTGACAAAAATGAAAGGTTCCTGCCTTTCTTCCAGCTGAAGCGCATGTCTCCCAGAATCCAGTATTCGTGGTCGTCAAAGTGGATCTCGCCGGTTGGCGGGAAAAACGCGTGAGCCAGTTCACCTGTGATGCCGTCAAAACAGTGGTGCAGGTAGGACTGCCAGCAGTCCGTGTGGTTGACCGGGTAAAATCCTGCCAGGGCAGACAGAAGAACATACCTATGAGTCGAGGAGGGAAGCCCTTACCCCATTATTTCTGCCTTGGGCGGACTACTCTCGGAAAATGAAAAAGTACTGAAGACAGAGAGCTCTTTGCTGAAGCCTCACCCTGCAGGATGACAACCATACCTCTGCTTGTCACTGGCAATTTATACTGGGCTCTCTAGTATAATCCAAGAGGGAAGGATAAAGCGTATGTCACACTGCTTTGCTATGGGAGTTGTCAAGCATTTGGAGTTTTTTTCTCTCAGGATTATGAATCGTACTGAATATAGGCTTTGTACTACGGCCACAGCACAGCAGTTTTAGGAAAAAAGAAACGGCGAAGAAAAACTCTGCACCTGGGAGCCAAGCAACATCTGTTAGAGACTAATGCCGCTGCATGCACGCAGAGCGAGCACCCACCAATCTGAATGTCCGCCTCCTCGTCAGCTGGCACCTCCCGGAATGAGAACGGAGAAACGTCGCTCCACAGGCCGAAGGCCCTGGCGATTCCTCGACGCGTGTCGCTGGCATTTATCAGGTTCGTGGGGAAAGACAACAACCTGTTGGGTAGCACCGTGCCGTTAGTACTGCTCCCTGTCCGCATTCCTCCCTGCAGCAGAGCAATCGGCAACAACACAGCAGCTACTGTTCAGTCGCACACAAATTCCCACGAGCGCTGCCGAGTACAGCTCCATGACTTCATCTTCTTGTGTATCTCAGCCAGCCATCTGTGCTGGAACTTTTAATGAAGGTTATATATTAATCAGATTGTCCACAGATGGTTGATTCTCTATTTTTTAGATCAAAGCCGTGCAGTTTTAGTGTTAGCTTCCCTAAGTCAGTCTTTTTGAAGACTTTTTGTGATGAATGAGAACTCAACAGAAAGAAAATGGTAAAGATCTTTAAAGCGATTGAAGTCCAGAGTTTGGACTCCGTTCTGTGCTATTTCATAGTAATTTTCTAAAGTTAAGCTTGGGTATGACTTAAACCCACTTTTGGTAGATATGGTATGTATGAGTAGAAGAGCTTCTTTATTTGGAAAAGACATTTCCTTAAACCACATCCACTGTTTTAAGTACCTTTAGGAATGCTTGCAAAAGAAGATTTTAGCTAAAATGACAAAACAATTTTTTTGTTCTGCTAAAACCTCACGTGTTTGCCGAGTATCTGCTTTGCTTCAGGTAAATTTGGATTTATACAGTACTATCTACAAATTGCAATAAACTTATGGTGGGTTACCTCAGACAGGTATGGAGTCCAGACTACATTTCTACTTTGTTTTTTCTCAGAGGAGATGCTGTCTGGATCTTTTTCTCAGACATATCAAGACTACCATTGCTATGTTCTGTTATTTTCTTACAGCATCACGGTGCGACTGTCCTGGGAGCGCTCAAACGTGGTCCATACAGTTTTTACTTTAAAATCAAACGCTGGCTCCTCAGGGATGAGGAAAAGACATGTTGTCTACTCGGTTTGGTGTTGTTTTCCCTTTCCTTTGTTTTTTTTTGTTTTTACTCTTGATTATAAATCTACTTATTTTTGCTGTGTTAACAAGGGAACAATGTGTGAGTAAATACTTATATGTAAGCTTGAACTTGTCCCATTTGAGCTGCTCAGGGGTCAGGGTGTAGCGCTTGTTCCTGGAGAGGTGGAGGACTTGTGAGCGGGCCTCTTTACGGATCCCCATGACCAGCATGGTGGTGAGAGCTTCTTCCTTGGACAAAGCAAAAACCTTTAATGTGTCACCTTACGGAGTAACGAAGTGAGGACCTCTAAGTTCAGCGACGTGTTAAAACATCATAGACAGCTAGTATTTTACCAGCCGCAGATACATGAGAATGATATAAAGCACATCTACATGCATCTACAACAGAATGTATTTAGTTAGAGGCTGTTTTGGATTTGAAGTAATACAGACCACAACAGGAGAGCACCCATTGAAGAAACTTGGATAATATGAGCAACAACAACACAAAATGTTCCTTTGGGACTAAAAAAGTATTTTTCTATTTAATGGAAGGACGTCTGTAGCATCTTTATATATTAGCATTCAGATTAGTTGGTCCTGGAGATTGAAGTTAACCAAGGCTAATGTGGATTACTACGATCTTAATACCACTGTAATCTTAGCATTGAGGAACTATATTGTTTATGTGATTGCTACCGAAGAATCTTCTAATGGTCGTAACATTTGCTGGAGACTTATTTACAATAAGACAATTAACACCAGAGGAAAAGAAGGTTGAAAGTCATGAGCATTCAAAGAACGTCCTGTGGTAGACATGGGGAGGAAGGGAAAAAGATCTGAATAACCTTCTGCCATAGAACTAAGGTGGTGTGTATTTACGAAAGATTATTCAAGTGGGTTATATCAAACATTTACTGCTACAGGAAATGCTGCTTTATTCTCAGTGAGTATTTCATAGTGTAGGAGTACACATCAATTTCCTGAGTAAAAAAACCTCATATTTTTCAGAAGTATTTGTTATTTGTTATTAACAATACTTTCAGAAGTATTGTTAAAGACAATATTGGTTATAATCATCATTTGTGTTGGACAAATGATGATTATAACCAATATTGTCTTTTGAGAAAGTATTTTAAGAAAGTAAAATCCCATTTTGGTCGTCGCCTATCTCAGAATAGCCATCAGCTTCCTTTGGATCCCACTAATCTGGATTTATACCAGATTATGAGTCCTAATAGAGCTTTGCCTTCACAATTCTGAATATTCCCTGTAACCCTTAAAGCTCCAGGTGCTAAGAAAATGTTTATTGTCCTAATGAAGTCTGCTTGGTACATATTGTAAAAAAAAATGTAATACTTTCTATGCAAACAGTTTTCAGGATTGCAGCTAAGGCCCTAAAATTAGGTTCAACCAATAAATAAATTTAACCTAATTATATACAGTATATCTCAGTGTGGGTGACTTATCTACATTTCAAATATAACCTTTTTTAAGTTTTAGATTTAAAGCCTCCGAATTAGGGTTTGTTTTTTTGTTGTTGTGACTTTATAAATATTCTTTGGATTGGCAATTTAGCACTTTAGATGACCCTTAGGTGTCAGAGAGCATGCATTGTTGGTTTATCTATGCTATTCCGTAATGCCATTTGATGAACAGGCAGGCTGACCAAAGTCAGCAACCTTTTGGCTGCTGGTAATAAATTCCAGCTCCCTCACAGCCCTACATTAATCACTTGGACAAGAACTCAGCGTAATATTAAAATGTGAAAGAAAATCCTTGATCAAATTTTGCATTAGCTCCAATTGTGAGCTATTATGCCAAATGTATTGGGCCACATCTCCGGATGATTGAATTCAGGTGTTCCAACCACTATTAAAATTGGAACCTTTATGCATGCAGAGCGCTTCTCCAAACATCTGAAAAGAATGAGTTTCTCTGAGTGCATTTCAGTTTGGTAACATGACAGGATACCATCTGGGCAAGAAGTCCGATTGTGAAGATTTCTTCCTACATAAATGTTCCAAAATCAATTGTTTGTGGTATTATAACAAAGTGAACAGCAGTAACTGAGCCGTGACGTGGTAGACCACTTAAAATCACAGAGCAGGGTCAGCAGATGCTGAGGAGCTCGGTACCCAGACTCAATAAACTGGGTTTGGCCTCCAGATTAGAACAGTTCATAAAGAGCTTCATGGAATGGGTTTTCATGGCGCGACACCGGCATCCAAACCTTACGTCACCGACTGCGACGCGGTGTTAGGAGCAAAGTGTCCAGATAAATCCGCTGCTGCTGCACATTGGTGGTGGCCTGACTGGGAGGCAGCTACTACACAAGTAGTGGGTGTGGAATACAAATAAGCGCCTCCTTTTAAGGTTACACTGTGAAGTGCTGTATTTCTTTACCAACACAAATGAAGTTGTGGCTGTTCCCATTGAATTAAATAAATATTTTTTAGTTTTAGTTTAAGGTTTGTGTAAAAAAAAAAACAAGCTTTGTAATAGTGTCCTTTTTCTAAATTCCTAATAACATCATGTTTTCAGACGCAAAAAGATAATAAAAAGCTGCAGACTTAGTCTAAGAGCTGCCCTGTCTGGTCACACGACTACGGTTCGATGTATGATAAATAATCCATCTTTTTTTCTTGTGAATTAACACATAACCATGGAGTTCATTAAAAAAAAACGTATTCTACGCAACTTGTTATGTAGCTGTATCTATCTGGGGCAAAAAATGGTGAAACTAGACAGCAAACACAACAGAGACCACCCTTTATTTTGCATTCCACACCTTATCCTCCAGATCCTGTTCCTGATTTGCCCCCGTCAAGAGTAATATATCACTTCCTTTCCAAAATACTGCAATGGGGACAGGCCCATTCTGCCGGGGAACTCGATAATGTCTCCTAGTCAAATTTAAAGAATGCGCTTTTTTCTTCAGAATTACATCCACCGTATGCTCTACTGACCTCCGCTGACACACCGCAGTCATGCACTTGTTGACTTATGAGGCATTTGATGCATCCATGCCAGCGCAGTTCATTCCCGCTCTCCATGTGCCGTGTCACTGCACATCGACACTCACGCTTTGGCTCACATTAAGATGAATCGGGGGGGTCTGAAGAAGCAGCCCCTCTCTAGACTAAACCATAAAGCCGTGAGTGACCTCACAGACCAAAACATGCGGGTAGACGTCTCTGAGGATCCCAGAACGGGTCTGGAAGAGTTTAGCCTCAAACTGCTAAACAAGGGATTATGATTTTCATTCCTCGTCTGACTGAGACAGAAACAATCATTTCATTTTTGTTTGTTTGTGTTTTGTTACAGCAACTGGTTCAATAATTGAAAACACAATCTGTTTGTTGCACTTTTGCTAAGAATAATGCATCAAGAGTTATCCTATTTTGCTGGGTTATTACCGCAAACTAAAGCTATTCCATTGGGGGTTTTTTTTTATGGGAGAGACTAACACAAATCAGCACATAATTATAAAGTAAAATGATAACGATGGGTGGTTTTAAAAATGTTTTACAACAAATGAATCTGAAAGGTGCGTCATTTGTTTATGTCAAGTCCCCTCTACCCGAAGTACCTCAAAATAAAATTCAGGGCCACCAGGTCCCGTCATGGCACAACCTAAACTCTGCCAACAGTAAAGCAAGTCCAGCCTTGATGGAAAAGCGGGTAGGTGATTCTGTTCACTATTTCTGTAAAATATGCTGATGTGCAAAGATGATGGGAAAATGGGAAAAATATGAACTTGCTGGAAAAGACTTGAACCTGGGATGGAGGTTCATCTTCCTGAACGACAACGGCTTTAAACATACAGCCAGGTAGGATGTTTTAGATCGAAGCCCTTTTATGCGTCTAAACGGCCTAGTCAAATCCCAAATGAATCAATCCCTCCCCCCTAAAGAATATGTGGGCAAGACTTACGGATTGATGTCCACAGACCTTCTCCGCACAATCTAAATAAGCTTGCACCACTTTGAAAAGAAAGATTTACAAAAAAAAAAGTTATTTGGTCTCCATAGTTTGCTTTAAAAAAAGACTAATTCAGATATATTGAAATATTCAATCATATTTGTATGTGTAAAAACTGAAACCCATGAGTGATTTTCCATTTATTGATCATGCACAACTCTATGCTCCTTAATCTCAGAACATCCCATCCAAAATAGTAGATTTAGGGATGAATACATTGCATACGAATACATTTACAAGACACTGCAGCTCGGATCTTTTACACAAGCTCGATTTGTCCTCCAGTCACTTCACCTAAAACCATCAATACAACAGTTTTCTTGACCGGCAGCTGATAGGAATGTGTGGCAAAGAAATGACACAAGCTGTCCCTCAGGCTCTCACGTGGAGGGGAACATACTTTTCCTATTCCCTGAAGACATTACCCTACATGGATCCACTTCGTTACCCATACCAGCTCATCCAATTTCCACCTAACTGAACTCTAACTGGATCTGATGTCCAATACCATCATCAATCCCAAATTGGTATCCTTATTAATAAACAGAGAAGACAGGATGAGAGGTTTGTTTACTTTAAATGCAACTCAATAACACGAGTGTGATTCCTTTATAACACTAAGGTATATCTCAGAGAATCAAAAGTCCACATGCAGTTAAAAATAATCCCAGAAGCTTCAGGATCACTTTGGTTAGTAACAATCAGTCTTAAAAACAGGGGAGACAGAATACGCGTCTCATGGGAACCACCTTGTGAGAGTAACCAGAGCATTCATACGTCTAGCCAAGAGGTCAGCAAGTGGCCCCAGCATACCTCTAACCTCCAGGGTGGGAACGCGGTGGTCTGATGCATCCCTGCGAACATCAGGCTGAGCAGCGCTGCGGCCAGCAGAGGAGCGGCGCGCCGCTCGCCGCTGCGCGATCCTCCGGGAGTCCCGCGGCTCAGCATGGCTGCTGCTGTGTCACGCTGTGAGGGAGAGAAGGGGGGCAAACAGGAAAGAAAAAAAAATCTCTCCCTCTCTCTGCAAAGAAAAGTTCAACCATCAACGCCCGCCCGGTGCTACTTCTCGGCCATTGCGCGCAGCTTTGCGTGGCTTTCCTGTGCCTGCGTGCGGGAGCGCAGTCCAGCCTGATGGAAAGCGCAGACTGCGCATCAGCGGCTCTCTTCCGCTCGGCGCGTCTGCCAGCGGAGGGCAGGGGGTCAGCGTGGAGACGGTCTGATGGAAACCAAAACCAAACTGTCTGTGTCACCGCATGCTTTCCACCACAAGACCTCAGTTGAAACACTATCAGATGGGATTTTCTGTTTTGTTTTTGTACTTTAATGTTTAATGCTATTGAGGGGGAAGAGAAAAAAAAAGCTGCTCATGCACAGAACTCTGAAAACACAGGGGCTTTGATAGTTTTTTTAAACACAGGGGACCTGGACCCCTCTTTTTAATCACCTGCACAGATTTTTAGCTGCACATAATCCTCCCTTAACAAGCTGTTATAGGACAAACTACTGTTCAGATTATAAGTGGGTCTATAGGCTACATGCAGTAAATGGATTTCTGTTTTTCTTTCTTTCTTTTTGAAGGATAATAAGGACGGTCAACAAGGAAAAAGCATGTACTCCAAAAGCAACACAAGACTGTAATATACAGCTTCTTGAATACTGTTGTGAAAAGGAGATGGTTTCAAAACAAATGCAAAAGCTGTTTATGTGTTTGAACGGTCTAGTCAAATCACACATCAAAATTCCCTTAAGAATATGTGCAGAACATTTTGCAAAGAAAGACAAAAAAAAGCATCTTCAAGTGTAACTTTAAGAGGAAGATGAAACGTTAGCAAACACGATCTGCTGTACTACATCAGTTTTTGTGCCTCTATTAGCTTAAAGCAAAACTAAAGAAGTTTCAGTTTTGGTCGGTGTTGGCGCCCTGTGTGGACAAAAGCGGTAGTGTTTAGCCTGAAGGAAGACCACATGTCCAATAAGGACCAGCGCATAGCGTCGTAAAATCTTGATCTCCCGGTCGCCTATAGTTGGATATAAGTACATTTCTGTTTCCAGTGTCTGTGTGAAGGATGAATAGCATGAGGTAATGAATACTTGTGGTGAAACAATGTCATGTGATGATGTTGAAAATACGAAATGGGGGAAGTGACGTATGCCAGTCAGCACATTTGTTGCTGTTTTGTGTGGCAGGGTTCCTGCAACCCTCCTCAAAGTTTCTTATTGCCGTTGAAAGTGATACGGACCCCCTCGAGTCATGCGGTATGAGAGGAGCAGCTAACTGTTCATCCAGTGCCTGAGTGTTAACTATATATGGCAACCCAAGCCACCTTTGCGCCCGAGTTCATGCTTCCTCGTTGTTGTAGCTAATCTTGTGTATGTCCCAAGTAATCGATCTTGTGTGCTCAATACAGGTTTCCTTCCAAATATCCCCTTTTCTCTTGACTGCAACAAAACTGAAGGCTTATAACCTTCACAGATCTCTTAACATTCTCTCCAGAGAATGGTTACCGCCCCTCCACCTCTACATTTGCCTTTTTCATTATCTGCGTTTCCTGTTCTTCTGCTGCCCTCCGGACCTCTATCAACCCACCATTCACCCCCATTTGAGGGATCCACTCGCCTCTCCCTGCCGGTTCTCCTCTCCAGCCACAGTAAGGTGTACTCCTGTCACCACCATGGCTTTCATTAATCTATCCATTTGTGAAGATCTGTTCCACAGTCAAGATAATAACTGCATTCCTCCTACCAGAACTGAGATTTCTTCCATGCAGATTCTTTGTTTCACTGTTCATTGAACCTTTTTTAGGTGATTTAGTTTCTCCTGAGTTGCTTCCTGTATGCGGGTCTTACACAAAACCATGACAAGATCCACTGTGAGATATGTACACAGGCACCCAGTTTGATATCATGATGGATGATCAAGGCTCCAAAGACTGACAGGGCCGTAATGCTATGCGGGACTTAACTAGGGAAAATAAACCCCAAATCAGTGAGTTCTCGTGTCGGTTTCATGCTGAAATGTCATGTTAGAAAATGTACATGTTCCTGTTATGTCATACATTTCATTAAAAGTCCTGTCCAACATGTTTAAAAAAAATTATTGGATGGTTACACTTTCATCTTTCTTGTCCCTAACGGAAAATATGTACTGTGATTGTATAAGGATTTTGTTCACAACGACATGGTCTAGGGAAAAATTATTTGTATCTTTTTCAAATTCTCTTTAGCAAAACAAACCTCTGTTGCTTGACTGTATTATATTTGGTAGCAACAAATCGCATTAAATAGGTCTGTGTGTGTGTGTTTTTTTAGTATTATCCTAATTTTTATTTTCATTCATTTGACAAACTGAGAGGACAATTCTGGATTTGGACTTACCAATTATTTTTTTTACCAGCTATATGCTGCGTACAATCAGCCTGGCATGGTTCCAGGTGAGTAGTTAAGACAATTCACTAATTACATACTTTCTATTGAAACATGTTGACATGCAGCTTTGGTTTCATCTGAACCCACCGTAGCTGAACTGACTGATTTCCCTGAAGAGTGGATTTTGCGTCCTTAACGCTCTGTTTTGTTGCCACTAAAATCTGTGCAGTGGACCATTGAGCTGTGCACAGAAAGTCTCTTTAGGTCAGATTTCAAACAGCTGTGCTGTTTTTTAATGCATGCTTGTAAACTGAAAGGCCTGTAGTAAACAATTCGGGTAATAAAAGACGAAATACTGTTAGATTACTTATAAAGATTTCAGGTATTTCTCCTGTACCTAATAATCTCCAGTAGAGCTCTGTGTTGTAGGCTTAAAGTTGCTGTGGGACCTCCCAAATTAAATCCCCGGCATCAGGTTTAGCCGATCCATACATTTCGCACATTTGAAAGTGATTAGCAGATCATATCTGATCGGTCTGTTTGCTCGTGCTGAGGTCCTTTTAATTATGTTCCGGCAATTCTGCAATCGCACTTTACCCTTACGGCTCTTGGTTTAGCGGGGGGTTCAACGGACACCACATGTCGACAACGTTCACCTGATTGTGAGGCTTGAAGGACACAAGTAGATCAGGGATAGAAATTGTGATCTCAGTATGGTTAGGATGGGGTCAATGTCATCCAACAGGGCTTTGGAGGGTAATTATTTTTATGTTATTTCAGAAATTAAAGAATGTTTAGATTTTTTTTAATTACTAAAACCAAGCATCATATGGTACTGAGGCCGAAATCAAATTATTGCTCACACGAGCAGAGCTGAATGGGCGAATTACTTCAGCTTGCAGATCAATTACAGTAACAGGTTTAAAAGTTTTTTTTCACCCTCTAACATCAACAATAATGATACTGTTAAAAAAAATCACTTTAAGGGAAAAGCACCATGAATTATTGAAAAAACAAAGAAAAAACAAATGTATGACACAATTTGTTTTATTCCAACCAGGTGAAAAACACTTATAAATTAAAAATCTTATATAAAATGGGACTATTATTAGAGATATCTCTTGAGAGTAATTTTAGGGGGTTCATCAGAGTTACAGTTACCTGTACTGTAAAATTTTCTGATAAATCCCCGTTAGTAGTGCATAGAACGTAGTAAATTAATGGGAATTATCAATGGTTACAATAAAATGTTAAAATATGTAACTTGTTAATATGTTGATATTTTTGCTCTTACTGTATAGTATTTTATTCTTTATTCTGTTTTTACATTTATAAATGTAATTGTGTGTGTGTGTATATACATATATATATA
>JAVLVB010001056.1:352105-405706 GCA_032876305.1 Orestias chungarensis | reverse complement strand
TATATATATATATATATATATATATATATATATATATATATATATATAAAAATAAAAAATATATATATATATATATATATATATATATATATATATATATATATATATATATATATATATATATATATATATATATATATATATATATATATATATGTGTGTATATACACACACACACAATTACATTTATATTTCAATTACATTTCTGTTCTATGCAATAGCCAGATTAGTAATAATATCGATATTGCTAGTGGGACAATATTCTCAAATAACTAGATCGGATTTGTAACTACATTGGATTTGAATTCTTGGCACGTTTCAATTATTATTTTGTTAATTTCAGGGCGGAACCATTTGTTTGAGATTCGGTTTCTTCCGTACCGCAACGTCGTCGCACTCGTGTCGGGGGGAGAGCGTTGCGTAGCCAACCAGTGACTTTACCCTCGCAGCTGACACGCACACTCAGGAGGGTTTTCTTTTTTTTTAATTGTTCAACCAGGCTCGTTGAGCTTAGAGAAATGGTTTTAAGCGGAAAGATTCCGGGTTCGGTTCGGATAATAAAGACGTAGCAGGTAAGAGCTGCTGCCGTCAACTGTTTTAGATGTTAGCTAGGCGGCTAGCCTATTAGCTCTAATCCTATAATCTGAACAGTCGGGGTCAGTTCGTCTCGACTGTCCGAGCTGCAGTGAAACGCTGCTGCTTTACCGTGACTTTGGTTTTGTCTACACTTTAAATGGCTTCAGACCAAACGCCACGTGTTCCACAAGAGACCCAGTAAAAAAGAGCTTAAATGGCGAAATCCCAGTAAAAAAACCAACAACAAAATCGCTTGTTTTGCTGCCTAAAACATGGCGTACGTGCGTTAAACGTGACTATTTAAAACATGGCACAATAAAAGTGAGGATAACACCAACATGTTTGTAAAAAAAGACACATTTTCATAGGACACTTTATATAAAAAAGTCAAAAATATCTACAGCAATTGTTTCAACACTCGCGAAGTGAAACCTGAACTAAGATAGAGGCTTTCCCTCCCAGGTGTCACGTGACTCCAAAATGTCAGGGCTCTCATCTAAATATGATGCACAAAAAATAAAATTAAAAAGCCCAGACCAGCAGTCCCAGGACAGGGATTACCGAAACCCTGTACCTTGGTTTGAGTGGACAAAGAAACCCTCTTATAGTTGCACCAGCATGGTGGTGGGAGTGTCATGGCAAATGAATGCAGACATTCAATTCAATATAATTCGGTATAATGCTGATGGCCGTAGGCAAGAAGGATCTCCTGTAGCAGTCTGTATTTACATTTTTTAAGCGAATCCTTCTTAGCGCCATCCTCTCTGGGGGTGAACCCTGAAGTCATCCCCGGAACACCACCAGTTCTCTATATGAGGTTTATTGAGCCGTGTTTAGTCTCTAGTTCCGATGCAGCTGCACCAACAGACGAGAGCTGAAGATTTACACTCCCAACAACAGCCGACATAAAGGATTGGCATCCTTTCATGGCGTCGGACGTCTTATGATACACGATGGCCAAACCCTACTTCATATGATTTGCCTTAAAGAGACAGAACATGTACAAGATAAGGGGCCAGACTTTAGTGCAGTTATAAAAGCCCTTTAGTTTTAATATTTAAAGATACTATTGTAAATAACAGGTTTATGTCCGTAGGAGGATGTTATTGCCATCTTGTTAGAAAAATCCAAATTGCTCACAGTTCTGTTGCTGCAACTCGTAAGATGCTCCGTTACTTCCAGGACGGTGATGATGGACTTTTTTTGTAGTCATTTGTTGCTGTAACTGTATAAATATTAAACTCTGTTGTACTGTCAGTGTTTATTCACCTTTCTTTCACTTTTAAGTCCATATTTCCCACCCTTACCCCGACTTGCGACTGGTCCAGAGTTTCCTCTTCCAATCGAGCCACAGAGCTTCGTTTGAGGGTTTTTTATCAACATACATTGAGAGTGGACCAGTTAAAGTCCAGACTTAAATTCTATTGAGAATAACAAGCAAACAAACAAAAATTTGCAGTCGTAACTACAGGAAAAAAATGTGCTACAATATACTGAGAAAAGTGGGTCTAAATACAAAGGCGTATCAAACTTTAAACATATTCGCTTGTGAGAAAAGAAAATTGACAACATTGTAATTTCCATTGATATGTTTGTGCTATTTTAGTCTCAGCTTCATGCATTTTAGCAGAAGACCTTTACGAGTAGCGAAGTTAAAAGGTTAGGAATACACCTGATGGGAGCACAAGCAGCCTTGTTTGTGTTAGTCGTAGTCAAAGCATTTACCAGTGGAGATATGTAATGTAGGGCAAATGGCACCTTCAAGGCTGTCTCAGCTTCATGCTTGTTCTTTTATTTTGTGGCTGTGTTTTTTTCCCCCCCTTACAGGAACAGCAGACTAACTCCTGGGAAAGCTGCTCATGCTGCAGGACGCCTGCTGAGCAATGGCCAAGGAGCAGAGGCACAACAGCGCCGAGACGTTCGTGCTGGCCGGATCCAACGGTCACAATGGCCAGCACTGGCAGGCCGGCGTGAACAACTCGAGGCCGCATCACCCTGCCACGGCCACCCACGTGTCCCGGATGGCCCGCGTCGCCTCCAACGTACGGCACAAGTGCGCGGCGTACGTGCTGGCGCTGAGGCCGTGGAGCTTCAGCGCCTCGCTCACGCCCGTGGCCCTCGGCAGCGCCTTGGCGTACAAGCTGGAGGGCTCCGTGGACCTGGTCATCCTGATGGTGTGCGCCGTGGCCGTGCTCGTGGTGCACGGCGCCGGGAACCTTGTGAACACATACTACGACTTCTCCAAGGGAATCGACCACAAGAAGAGCGACGATCGGACTCTGGTGGATGAAATCCTGGCGCCACAGGATGTTGTCATGTTTGGTGCTCTGCTCTATTCCTTGGGGTGCCTGTGCGCTACTCTGCTCTTCTTCCTGTCCACGCTTAGGTTGGAGCACCTCGCCCTCATTTACTTTGGGGGGCTTTCCAGCTCTTTTTTATACACCGGAGGTGAGTAAACCTGAATTCCCTGTATGCTGCCTCTCTGAATTTGTTTTTTGTTTGCAGAGTAGAAACAGTAGAGAACTATTAAGAATTATAGGCACCTAGATGAAGATTAATAGGAAAAAAGCCTTGAATAAATTATTTTAGACTGACGTGCTGCCCTCAAGTTTCTGCTAATCAAAGAAATATATAAGCAGGTTTCTATTGTTGCCAAAATCATAAAACTCTTTGATTATTAAACCTCGATTAGGGATAATTATACAGTTTTTTTTAATTCTTCTTTCTAAATAAAGCTGAGACTGATACATAAATATCGACTCCTATAATAAATTAAAGCTAAAAAGCTAGAAATTGAATTAACTTAATTTTTTTATTTTGTTATATATATTATATAACATATTTCTTTTTTTTCTTTTTTTATAAATTATTTTAGATCTTAGTTGGAAGGATGATTTCATAAAAGATAGCTTTTGTCAGAACCTTCAAAACCTATTTGCTTACATTTGTTAGTTTGTTACAAACTATAATTATTATTTTCAAACTATTAATAATATCCATCTGTGACGCTTGCTACAGTATGTCTCTAAAATATGACCCAGTTTTGATATGTTAGGCTTAAAAGCTAAATGATCTATGAAATAGTTTTAGTTTTTGTTATTTAGTTAATGAAACAATATCAGATTCGGACCAAAAATGGATTACAGATCAGTAAGTTTGAATATAAAATTCTGCTCACTGTCAGAACATGATTTTAAATCCCCAGCTTCACCTTCACAAACAAATCATGGAATATAAACCAAACCATTCATGACAACCTTCAAGGTCTCTCCCGGTTATCTCTCATGTTTTTCCCTTTATGTCCCAGGCATTGGCCTCAAGTATGTGGCCCTGGGCGACATTGTGATCCTCATTACGTTCGGGCCCCTGGCAGTGATGTTCGCCCACGCTGTCCAGGTGGGGCACCTGTCTGCGCTGCCGCTGGTCTACGCCATCCCGCTGGCGCTCAACACTGAAGCCATCCTCCACAGCAACAACACGAGGGACATGGACTCGGACAAGCAGGCGGGCATCGTCACGCTGGCCATCCTCATCGGCCCCACGCTGTCTTACGTCCTCTACAACCTGCTGCTCTTCGCCCCGTACGTGCTCTTCTGCATCCTCGGCACCCGGTACACCATCAGCATGGCTCTGCCCCTGCTCACGCTGCCGATGGCCTTCCCGCTGGAAAAACAGTTCAGGAGTCGATGTTACGCTAAGATCCCCCAAAAGACTGCAAAGCTAAACCTCCTCATGGGAATCTTCTATGTGTTCGGGATCATCCTGGCACCGCCTGGCAGCCTGCTGCTACTGTGATTCTTTAGATTTGACGTGTCAAACATTTTGTTTTATTATAGCGCCACTTTTTATTTGTAACAAAAACAAGTCTATCTAAAGGCTTGTGCTGGCTTTAATTTATTCTATAAGTTAAAACGTTTAGCTCTGCGAGGAAACAAACACGGGGTTTCTTACAGTGTTCGACCATCTACAACCTGCTTTAGGTAAGACGTGTGTCCATCCTGTTCAATGGACCAACATGAGTTCTTAAAGCTACGGTACACTGTCAGCCAGAAAACATAAACCATTCTCAACATTCTTTCTCTTTTTTTGTCTCTATGGTATTTATAGTTAATTTGGTCTTTGTGATTTTCGTGTTTCAAGAGTCAAACTGAGATCATTGTAATAAAACTCACTTGTGCTAATCTGTCATGTCTCCCATTTTTGGTCAAAGCGTAGCATGCCTTTAATGCCTGCTCCAATAAAAAAAAAAAGTTAAAGTTGTCACTTTTTAAATATGGAGTCTTTATCTGGCCCTTTAACAAAATAAACAGGAACATTTTGTCTATCATATATCAATTTTATCAATTATTACGTTGTGATAAGTCAAAGTCATCGTCGTGCAGTTACATGCTTTTTTTTTTTTTTTGAGCCAAGTTTTATCATTAAATAATGCAAAACCTCTCAGATGCATTGAGATCATTTCAGAAATCGTGCATATCAAATATGATACATGTGGCATTAAAGGGTTAATTACAACAACAAAAAAGGAAGCTGTGAGGGATCGTCTTGAAATTTGTGTGTGTGGTTGAAGGGGATGTTTAATTTTTTTTACATAAAGTATGTTTGCAGTTTTAGATGCAATTTTGTGTACAGTGAAAAACCTATTCACATTTCTCTGGTTTTTGTTTGTGTCACTTATTCTAGACTGATCAAGACCAAGTAAATTTTAATATGAAAGAAACACCGCTAATTAGTTTAGGATATTCTGTTATTGGTCCGTAAGATTTAGATATTGAAGGGACCTAAAACAGTTTTATTTTTTTTATTATCCATAAGCCGTAATGATCAATATTATTAGCGCCTCAGTGTCTCATCTTGAAGGCTATAGTAGAACCCAGACCATTTAAACCACAGCAGGCCCATCCTTTCCCAGTTAAGGTCAAAGTTCACTATCCAACTATTGGAAAGAAAGTTTCAGAGTAAAATAAAATAAAAAGCTGCAAAGTTTGTCCCACATTTAAAAAAAACAATGATGGACCTAAATATTCTTCATACCAATGATAGATATGTATGTAAAACCTTTTTGCAGATGTGCATCCAGTTACTTTGGGAATTAAACTAACAAATCATAAAAAAAAAAAAAAAAAACTAATTACTTGGAGCTGGTATGTTTCTCCCAGACCTGAAAAACGTATATTTTATGGAACCATCAACCGCACACTAGACGAACCGGGATGTCCAGCCATCGGTTTGGGACCTCACGTCCTAATGCAGTTGGGCTCTGAAGCAGGACCTCTGAATGGCTCAAAGTGAAGTATGGTTTTGCTGATGACTTAACAAATTCTTCAGATTAAGATTCTGTGACAAGACCTTAAAAATGGGTTGGAAAACCTTAAATGTGGTTTAAATGTAAAACAGTTCTAAAGGAGTGAGTCGGTTTTTCCACAGAGATTTGAAAGATTTATCACCGGTTTCACATATTTAGCAGTTTATTTAGGTACTTTAACATTTAAATGTGAGAAAACAAATGTGTAGGTGGTAAAACCTTTTTTTTTTCACAGCAGGATTTTCTAAAATATCATAGCAACATCCCAGGTTCGGATAGGTAGGATGACAATAATAATTTGGTCTAATTCATTTATCTTGGCAGGGATGAACATGAACTATGGATAACTGTGAAACATATCCAGCTGGTTCTGTTGAGCTTGCAGAGAGGTGTCTCACGATCGATGATAGCTGAATATATTGTTCACAGGGAAAATGCAGCTGGAATATCCTCTTCGATTTACCAATTCATGTGGAAACATGACATCTCTTTTGTAATATGAAGGTAAACTCACGATTTTTAAGTTCAAATGCAGACCTCTGTTCATAGTGGGCCTTTAAGGGATAAATGGATTTAAAAAACCAGCAGGGTGCAGTATTGAACCAGCAGGTGGAGCAACTCAAAAGATGTGAAAGCACCACATGTAGGAACAGATATTTTTATCTTTTTATCTCAAAACCATTTATATTTTATCAAAATCTGTATTTTCATCAAAATTCTGTTTTTATTTCTAACGTCATGTCAAAAGATGCCTCATCATTTTACCTTTCTTAGAACCCTTTCATATTTTTTCCATGTAAATTTAACTTAAACCTTTTTAAGTGTTTTTTTTTTGTTTTGTTTTCGTTGTTTTTATTTTGTGTTTCAAAGTTTTCAGACTTTCTAGGGACTTCTATTTAGTAATGGATGACAACCTGGGGTACAAATGTGATGTGACACAGATGGTAATTTGGTTTTTCATCAAGGACACATTTATCTCACATTTATCTTGCCATCCTACACAGTAAGCAGGATAGATCAAATACAAGCAATAGATGAGAAGAAATACAAACATATTTCCAAACCTTGAGCAAATAAAAGCTCAGTTTTGGTAGCAAACAGGGGCATCTTGGGATAACCAAGTCTCCATGACGACCATTGGGCTATCCACATACCAAATGTGTTTTTATTTTAGGAGGGACACCAGAACATAAAAATGTGGGTCAATTGCAAAATTGTGCTGCGATGAGATTTAAAGTTAAACTTAGACTGGCCTTAAAATAATTGTTTTCTTCCAACAAACAATTCAGATCAGCTTGTCAACAGAATTATATGCTGAAAAACAGCTCATACCCTCTGTTTATTTGATGCTGTGGGTCTGACTTTCTTCATGTCAGTCCTTAAACATCAAGCATATAAGAATACCTGTGGGTGAGATACAGAGAAGACAAAAAATAAATAATTAAAAAAAAGATAAAATAAATACATTTATGTATCGTTTTGGATAAAATAGTTACTGGTGATGCCAACAAGTTTAAAAAAAAATAATGAGTCATATCTATATCTATATATATATATATATATATAATTTTATTTATTATAATTTATATATTATGTAATGAATACATTAGCTTCATTATTTCATTATTTGTTCTTTTTATTAGGCGAAAATGTGAATTCCTTGAATCAGCTGTCACAAAACAGTCGCGCCGTTTACTAGCCGCCAGTGAAGGCAGCACGGCCAGTGACGCAAACGCATGGGCGTGTTGTCATGGCTGTGTGCAGCCGAAGCTTCCAGCCTCGTAAATACATGTCTGTCCGTAAACAAACCCGGTCGGCGTTGTTCATTTACGACAGCACGGGCCTCTGTTTCACCGCAGAGTGAACGGTCCCGACGCCGAGCCCCGGTAAGTGAGTTTGAATTTGGTGCCTCTGCCGTGGCCAAACTGCGCCTAGCGAGCTAGCGTCAACGGTAGACAGGCTTTTTTTTTTTCACCCCCCAGCCGTGAGGAGTTGGAGCGGAGGGACCGCAGGCTGTCAGCATCTGTGCGCTGCCTGAAACACGCGTTTGTTCAAAAATACACGCGTAAAAGAAATCTTTCCTAGGGACGTATGGTTGCGGAAGCCGCTCTGCTGCTCGTCGCCGGCCGCTTTCAACGTCAGCTGCCCGGTTTCCATGTGTGCCGTGAACGCCCCTGACTCTTCAGGTTATGCGTTCAGAGCAGGTGATTGCTGCGCGTGTCCGGGGACGGAGTTGGTCTGGAGGGGATGGCGAAAGGTGTCGCCTCTGCCTGGGGGAGCTGCATGGCTCTGCTGCTCACTGTGGCTCAGTGGGACACGCACTGATTGTCAGCTGGCTGCAAGTAAGGGAGGGATAAACACACACACTAGACAAAAAAACAAACCTGATTGGAAATGATTGTCTGGACTTCTGTCATCCCATTTTGGGGTAAACCTGACATTTGCAAAGATTTTTGATGGTTTTAATAGGGGACCGGATGGCTGCAGTAGATAGACTTGGTTCCAGCTGTCATCCAGCTGTCACTTTATTGGAAATAATAATGCAATACAGATGTGTGTTTTTTTTACTGTAATCATAAACCAGTAGGGTATTAGCTGATTTGACTGATACCGTTAATAATAGAGGGTGCTCTCATAGTCATCGGTCACGAAATGTGATCTGATTTCATAAAACTCCCAAAAATTTCAGGGTGTTTTTGTTTTTTGGAGTTTATAGCTTTGATGCTTCTAATGAAGAGATAAATATATTTGACCTGCTGATCTCTAACCAGAGCATATCAGAAGGAAGATTGTCCTGGCTCCTTGTTAGAAAAACAGTGTTATGTGGTGCCAGTTAAGAAAGAGCTCGCTGCTTACCAGGATCTGGTGGGTTTGACCCAAAATAATGTGGGAGGGGTGATGGTTATTGTTATTAGTATTTTTCATCCGTTTTATGCTTTGCCTGGGGCATGCAGGCTTCGGGTTAGTTTAGGGACACCGACATATTTGACATCAGTCTTGCAAAATGAAGGGACCCTCCTGACCCCGAGCTCTTCCTGTAAATGACAGCTCAGAGTAGCTCGTACCAAGCCCTGTTGAGATAGTCCGACTGTCTAGTATTGATGGTAATATTCGGTTTTCTACATGCTTAGTCAGCATGAGGACACAAGTGCCAACTGGTAATGCTCGCACCCCCCCTCCCATCCCCCTCTGGTGGACTTTGATTTCAGCTTTGTCTCTTTTTGTCTTATTCTAATAAATTCATCATAACTGAAAACTCTTGGGTTCTCCAATCAGCACACCATCGATGCACTTTGGTGCTCTTTGTTTCCAGTTGAGTAAAAATCCGATAATGGTCGGAGGTGGGGAGTAGATCTAATGTGTAAGAGATGATAACTCGCAGATATCTGCAAAATATGTTTTCTTACTTTAGTTCTATAAAAAAAATTGCGATAACTAAGTTTCTGTCTAACAGTCGTTACAAAAAAACAAACAAAAACAAGTGAAACAATGCAATATGAGCTTTGTTAGGTTTGTTTTATTCATTAGAGTGTTCCGTGTGAGGGTTCTAGTAAATACGTGGTCAGTGTTTAATCTATATCTTCATCGATGCGCTTTCACAGATTTTTAGTTTTTTCGCACTTCATCATCAAAAAGATAAAATCATACATTTTATGAAGGTGTAATACTTTTTTGACATGATTTATAGTTTAGATAACCCCATATGATCTGTGCTATTTATAATTGGTCAGGCAAATTGAAGCTCACCCATAAATAGATCTGCATTTTTTTTTTAAACACAGAGTTTTTATGTCTTTAGACTGATTTAGATCAACGGCACTTTGTACCAGGCAGTAGTTTCTTTTGTAATAGTTTGTTTTTACACTATAGATTTTTTTTTTAAATCAATGGAGTCCTGGTCTTTTTCCAGCTCCCTACATTGAAAGTTTTTATGTATTATTCCCGTTGTGGTTTTGATATGAAAGGAGCCTCCGCTTTAATCTCTCCTCTGACTGACATCCGTCCGGAAAAGCTTGTTTTCCCATCTCTGGTCTTAAGAACGAGCCGTGGGGATTAATCCCTCTGCTTCGCATGCTCCACACCAGCATGTCCTTTTTGCAAGCACAGCAGGGGCTTTGTTTACCAGATTGGAGGAGAGCCGTAATAAACTTCATCATGATTTCTTTCCTCAGCACTCATTCATTCTCTCAGCGATGCATGCCCTGCTAATACCAGCTCTATATATTCATGTGTGTTTTCCAGGATCAGCAGAATACTGATTCACCTGTTTTTTTAAAGTTTTTTTTTTACTGTCGAACCACATTGTTTGCCGTCTCTTGCTGCTGTGGCCACATTAAAGAAAAATATTCCAAGGCTATGAAAGCGTTTGGGTTGCTCGCAGACACAAACTCCCTTGGCGCTCCTTCCCTGGCCGTGGCCCGCCCGCATGCCATGCCTGAGGGGGATCAGCGGTTCTGTAACGAAAAAAAAAAAAAGCATAATTTTTGAGCCTGCAAATGAAAATCGTGGCAGGTGTCCGTTCATCAAGTTTATCTCCAGCCACACCTCTCTCAAAAAAAAAGGGAAAAACATCCAGACCATGCCCCTGTAATGTGTGCCCCTCCCCCACTTGCCTTCTGCTTGTCTGCTCATTGGCAGTAGGGCGAATAGTGTCCCCATGGCCTACGAGAGGAAACTGTGTGTTTGTGTGTGTGTAGACAACATGCAGAGCGCCTTGATGCGCATGTGTTTGTACATATTGGCCCATGAAGGCAGCGAGCTCGCTTCACACGCCCCCCTCCCGGTGATGAAATACAGCATCCTCAGAAGAAAAGCCCACTGGCCCAGATTTACACGAAAGCGATGAGAAACGTCAGGCTGAACCGCGGCGCTCTCGCTGGCCATCCTCCTCCCACTCCTCTCCTCCTCCTCCTCATCAACGGTGGTAATCCTTGCTGACACCACCCACAAAGGACCAAATGCCGGCTGCATCCTCCAGCAGCCACGCTCTGTCCGTGTTTTTTTTTTCTCCTGTTCTTGGCTCTGATCCTCAACGACCGATCCGTCTTTCTTTACATTTGGATGTTTAAATAGGACTCGCATCCCTGGATCGCTTGCGTGGCTCTTCTAATCCTCCCCCTGTATCTCCTCCTCCTCCTTCGACCGGTTCATTCAGGGAGAGCATCACAACAAGGCTTACAAAACTGAAGAGGCTTTTTTTTTCTTTCTTCTTCTCTCCTTTCTTTCCCGCTGCTGATGGGGACTAAAGAGGGTTAACATATGTTTGGTTGTTTTTTTTTCTACACATGATGGGTTTTTTGTAGCTAAATATCAGGGCTGCCTTCTTTCGCATCCAGTTGTTGTCGGCCTCTTCGATCGCCTTGCTGCACATCTGTAGCCCAACAGGTAAAGCAGGTGAAGCGAACATGCCTTTATTTCTCAGGTGATGCGGTATACGTTAGGTTGTTTTAAAGCTTTTTCCTCAACAATGAGACTGTAATGGATGGAGAGTACAAACACAACAAAATTACTACTTGGGTGAGGAAGAGCGAAGGCTGCACGCGTGCAGCTGGCGTCGCCCTCATGATCACGCTGCTACACACGTCGGAGTGGTTCGTAGTAAAGCTGGACGATTGGCTAAGTAAGGAGTTTGATGTTTGCGTCGGGTGTTAGTGTCGCCATTTGTGTAACACAGAGCTGTGCTGATTAAATGGTGAGAAAGTTTTTGTCCCAGTCTGTACCTGATGGTGCTGCATTGAAGTGGTTGGTGCGTGACGCCGGTGTTAACACGGTATTTTTGTGTTTTGCTGTCTGGCTTCTAAACATAACTAAGCAGACGCTTTATTGGGCTTAATACGTGTGAAACGGGTCCGTTCAGAGGGATCTAAGGGCCATGAACTTTGACACATAACTTCACATCCGTTCTGAGCGTTTTGCTGAGATTTGAGTCGACTGGCGAATACCGAGCCGTGTTTCTTAGCGCAATCAATAAGCGGTAATCATCTAAATATGGAAGGCTCCGGCATGTATACTTGCATTTTGACCCCATTTATAATCTGATGGCCCTCGACAATAGCTGACGATGTTGCTTCATTTCGGATTTTTTTGATGGAATTAGATATTTATCTATTTATTTTTGCGAGCACTCCGACTGCTGATATGCATCCGCTATCACTTCTGCATGAACGGTTTATGACCCCAAAGCGGCCTGCGTGCGCGGAAGAAGAAAAAAAATGACGTTCACAGAAATAACAACCCATGCTGGCGTATGTGGATCGATTTATTTATTTTTTATTCGTTAAGCAAAGGGAGCCAACCACATTGTCACAAGATCATAAGAAGGTAAAGGGAATTCGAGAGCAAACCCAGCGTTGCTTCTTCCTTCAGCTATTGTTTACATCCAGGTTTACCACATTTGGCCTTTTTACTGGTGCAGATTTATGACGCACGTCTCACGGCAGTGACATATACAGTCGACTAAGATGTGACATGAGTGCGGAGAGAAAGTTTTGCCCATAATTGGTCAACAAAAAGATGGGAAAACATAATCAGATTAGGGTTCCCTTTACCTGCTGTGTGAACGTAGCCTTAGAGAATACGAGTGAACAGAGATCATCAGGAGCGCTGAGGAACATCGCAGACGGTATCATGTTATTGTGATGGGTTTTTTTTTCCAGCACGAACAGGGAAGTTGTTTAGACATTCAGAAAAAAAAAATGATTAGGGCTAAATTTAAAGCATTTGTAGTTAAAAAGCTGTTAAAGGCCATAAAAGTCTCGGGTCAGGGGGGTACAGTCCACTTGAGGTTGAGCCCACCTGGACGACAACCCTAAACAAGCAGGCAGCTTTAGCTTGAATGTTCTCAATATCAGATGTCGTCTCAAGGCTCTTTACAAGAAAATCAATTAAAATCAAAGATACATCCTTACAAATGAGTTTGAAAATGTTTCCAATCTAATGCTGCGTTCGTTTAACCTTTCCGAGCCGACTCGGATCTCGGATATGACGTCACGTTTCCACTTTGAGCGCTTTATTAAACTTTACGACGTCCGACTCAGAAGACATGAAAAACACCAGTTTTGTTTATTCCCCATGCGTTTTTCACTTAATTTCATTGTTTATCATCTGCAAGCAATCCTTTAGCACCAGTTTTAAACAAGCTTTCGCCGCAAACACGGACACAGAAAAAAAAAAGAGTCATATAAGTAACTGAAATTGTCATTTAAACCAACATAGTGGTCCAAAAATAATGAAGATCAATACTTGCAAGGGACACTGGGCGCAAATAAATTGAAATCCAAGTCGGAAATTTTCCTCGGTCTCTTCTGAATCATCCGACAAAGATAGAAAAACGTCAGAGTTTATCTCGGATGGATCAATGAACGCACCATAAGGAACCCCAGCAGATTCATCGAGTCATTGACTTGCAGCATTCACTCCTCTGGAATCAGCAGACCAAAACAATGGCTTCTGTTGTCGTTGACTTTACAGCAGTCCCTCATACTGAGCATGCATGTAGCGACAGTGGAGAGGAAAAACTCCCCTTTAATAGGAAGAAACCTCCAGCAGAACCAGGCTCAGTACAAGCAGCCATCTGCCATGACCGACTGGGGGTTTGAAGAGACAGAAAACTAGAATAGATGCAGAGGATACTGAATTAGAAAAGAGTTTATAGCAGCAGTTGTAGAACGTCACTGGCAGCATCTCAGCCCATGTTCTCATTAAGAAGCTGTCTCAGCTAACAGAACGCCAGCCCAGGTGTGGTTACTATGGAGAGAAGAACACTAAGAGAAAACAAAAGGTTAACAAGGTTAAAATAACGGTAACTAAGTAGATTGGACAAAGGAAGAAGGCAGCAGAGAGAGAAGTGTTCAGATTGTCCTCCAGCAGTCTAAGCCTGTTGAAGCATATCTATAGAAATAACTTAAATAACCATAAACAACCCTAAACATGCAGCTAGTTTTAGCTCTAATGTTAGAAGAGTCAAGAATCAAGAATCAGTTTATTTATAAAGCGCCAATTTACAACAGATGTCATCTAAAGGCACTTTACAAGAAAATCAATTAAAATTATAGATACGTTTTACAAATCAGTTTGAAAAAGTTTCCAATCTAAGGAACTTCAGCAGATTCATCGATGCATTGACTTGCAGCATTCACTCCTCTGGAACCAGGGTAATCTTAGAATGACCAAAACCTAAATCTACCTATAAGCGATGCTCACAAATCTGAGCTTCAGGTATTTTCCCAAAAACAAAAAAAAGAACTAAAAAGGTCCAAATCTAAACGTGGAAGTGCTGAGAGAAACCTTTGACCCAGGGTGCTAAACACAATCACTGTCCACACCTTTTAAGATTTTTGTTTCGTAGAAAACCTTAGACGCTGCGTCTTTCCGCTTCTTTGCGATATACTGATTATCTCTTTATGTTGATTTGTCACGTAGAATCCCAGAAAAAATACAAGTTTGCCTTTTAAACACGACAACCTTAAATAAAATTCAAGCAACGCTAGTTGGGTTTACTCAGACGTGAGACCGGCGTGAACATTTTCAAATGTTTTACTTCGAGTAGAGCAACAAGGTATGGATTCACAGATTCACCCGACATTGTGTTTTTTTAACTCTATTAAAATCTAATCATTATATTAACAAGATAAAGGTGCATGTTTTTTTTTTACCCCCCCTTCCAGTTCTGCAGACTGTCACTAAAAATTGAAAAGCCAGAAGCATCACAGATCGGCAGGCTGTTCCCATCTGAGCCGATGACATTGCAAAAACTATGGCATGCAGTGAGGGTCAGAATGCTTTACCAGATCTCAGAAATAAACAAAACAAAATGAAAGAAAGAAAAACAGCCTTACTGGGGAAATGTTCTCGACCTCACCCAGCCAGTTTGGGTCGTTTTCCCTCCAAGAAGCATCCCGACCTGTCCGGGTTTGCGCAAGAGACTGGAGACAGTCATGCCTGCCTCAACCTGCACAGTCCTTTATCGCATCCATGTATGCTATGTGATCCCAAACGTTCGCCACTGCTTTTGGGGTTTCAGATGTTACACTTATTCTAAACCGATCACAAAACCAGGATTTCGGTGCCATAAAACGATGATAGATGGCAATATTAAGGATCATCTTGATGAGATTCTATGTACTCCCGCAATGAATTCAAAGATTAATGTGCAGCCAGCAAGATGTGGGAAAGGATTGACTTTTTTTAAATGATTACTGGGCAGACCGTCTGAAAAGCCTGATTAGGTTCTACATAGCAGAGTCGTTAGTCGTAGAGTGATTGGTAATCAAACAAGAAATGATCAAACTTCCACCTCCACCATTTGCACAACAATGGCCGTCTTCACCCAAACTGATATATTTACCTAAAACACACTTAGACCTCCACCTTTGTTTGCCCATGCAGGTCAGGTTCCATGTTTTTTGTTTATTTCCTTCTCACCCAGATAAGAAACTCTTTTTTTTTTTTTTTTTTGGACAGTCCTTGAGTAACATCAGTCAGGCAAAAAAGAAACCCAAAACAAACTGTACCAAACGCACGGCTCAAAGTTCACAGCTAACCAAACACTGAGACGATGCCAGAGACAGTTCAGTCCCCTGTTAAAGTTCGGGCGACTTCTCCGCAGAGCCGCTGGTTTCCGATGGTTCCCCCTGCGGCTGACGGAAAACGGGGATATTCGGCGCGACTAAGTGCGTGAGAACAACGAGGAACAACGCGGCCTCTGGCATGTTCAAAAGCGGAATGAAGAACATGGGGAGTGAGTATGACAATCCTGAGATAATAGATTAATCTCGTCTGACTGTTTTGTGGGGATACGTCGATTTTTGCGCGTGTATTCTTTTTTTTGTGTGTGTGCACGCGCACGCGCTTGCTCTTAAGAAGGCCTCTGGCGATTATGAGTGAATATTGAATCCTATCTTTAGACTTTTGTCGAGATGATTGAGTTTTAAAAAGCATCTTTTGATCCCTGATGGATGTTTAAATGTTGCAGCTTTAGGAATTAGTTGGATTATTGCCCAATTACAATGTTGTTACATTCTTTTTTTCTTTTTAAATTTAAAAACCATCGTGTGGATGCAGTTGTTTTTGGGTACGCTTTCATGACAAGGCTAATTAAATGTGTGTTTATTTAGAGCGACTTAAATGCGAGCTTGACCGTTTTGTGCTCAGAAATGTTAGTCCACGTATTATTTGCTCTCCTTATTGACTTTTCCCTGCTGCCTTCCACCAGATGTGTTTGACAGGCTCCCAACTGAGCTGCTTTTTTTTTTCTTTATGAAAACCGCACCAGCATTCAGATCTTTGTCACTGTGAACACTTACATATTTCTTCTGCTCCTCCTTCGCTCCTACGATCAAACACATTGAAATCAGAGAAAATTTCAAAAGCTATTCATTCAGGTTGGTTTGTGGATTAAAAAAATTCTTGGCCTGCACAGATGCTCAGAGGTGGACCTGCTGGTGTGCTTTGGACAATTGCCTCACTTCGTTACGCAATCGCTGTCGAGCTTAAGGTCACAAGCTGATAGTTGCGCACTCTTCCTTTAAGATTTCCTATGGCGAGCATAATTCAATGTTCCATCAGATACACTGCGAGTCATCCAGCACAGACTTCTTTCCGGATCTGACAAGACCGACGTTTTCCAGGAGTTTTACTTCTTCTCAGTAAACCGAATGTGTTTCTGAAAATATTTGGGTTAATCGAGATGTTTCTTGGCAAATTTGATTTGATTTTGGTATCATTTCCTCCTTTCGACTGTCTTATTGTTTGCAATAAAATAATTCCTGTTCTTCTCATTCCACAGAGTATCAAGATCAACATCCAGATATGCTTTTGGATGTATCGATGTTATCGACGAGCCTTGTATTTTTAGCTTGTTTGTTTGCTCTGCCATGGAGGCCATTTCTCTCCTGTCTTTTGAATCATAAACCCTGATCTTAAATGAGAAAAGTGAGGCTTGAGATGTTCTGGGGAGATTTAACAGAGCTGCTTTGTTTGTTTTTCCCATTAGTAGGTAAAAAAACTCAGAAGATGCTTTGTTTCTTATCTGATCTGCTTTTAGTTTATGATGCGTTGCAGTGGAAATGTCTTAACCTCCTTTATGTTAGTAGCCGGTTGTTGTTTAAGTGATTTCTTGAGACTAAATTACTGTATAATGTTAATAAAACAGAAAGTACTGAATGGATTTATTTCATCGTTTTGGTAAGGACAGCAGATACGTTTTCAAGTAGGGTCAGGCTTTTTTTTTCCGTATAAATTTGATCTTTATTATTTGATCCTATTTACTTGGTAATTGGAAATATATGAAAACAATTGAAAAATGGATTATTTCATAAATCCTCTTCCTCAAAAATTCTGTTGTTGCACAGGTGGTATCACAATCCCATTACAACTCCTTATATGATAGAAATCAGGTTGCCGGTCCGAACCTTAGATGCATACAATAACTAAAATGTAAAACCAACGAGGTTATTGATTGGTTCAATGTAAGCATATGATATTTATTTAACATTTTAAAGGTAGAAAACTTTCACTTTTGAGGGAAATGGATCAATTTAAAGATTAACAGTTGTAGTAAGGATGCTGTAGCCATTTGTTTATATTCCTAAGCATTTAAAAAAAACATTTTTTTTGTGCATTGTAGCTAAAAGAGCGTTTTATTGCGAAGGCGGTGGACGGGGGCCTCGGCACTCGGCAGCGCGTGTGGCGGAAGCCAACCCATCTGTTATTGCAGGCAGAGAGCTGTAATCCCGTATGTCACGGCCACAGGTGGCCTCGTGACACACGCGCAGGAGCACAGAGGAATATGTCGAAGGAATACCCAGCAGAGAGCCGACACCTGGAGCTACGAGACGGCCCGCTGTGGCTTCAACTTTTCTGAGTTAGAACAAAGCAGGTGACGTCGCATAAGCTGTAATTCATACCGTTAACTAAAGCCCAACTAATATCCAATAATCCGCCTCTTTTTATTTAACATTTTTTAAAACTGAACGATAAACACTTTAACACTTTATTTTGTTTAATAGTCTATACCTGGGGTGTCAAAATCATTTTCATTTCAAACCAAATAAAGATGTCCTCAAATAGCCATTTTTTTCAGAATCTATTGATAAAACTACCCAAGAAGAAAATGTTAAGACATTAATAAACCACCGTCTCGACAATCAAGACATTAATGTGAAACCCCAAAGCATTTGTACGACTGGTAGATTCAGATATACGCTTTACTTTCATTTATGTTGGTTTGAACGTCTCGCCTGATATTTGAAAGATCTTTCAAATATCAGGCGGGTGTGAGGGTTGAAAAATCTCCTTACGATCATCCTAATCTTTGGCTCCCTCCACGGATTCCTTATGCTCCCGGGCCTCTTTAAAATTTTGTTATTACGTTGGTACTTTGTTAGTTCAGAAGAAGCATGCCGGTGGGATTGAAACATTTCTTTTATACCAAAATTTCCCCTTTTTGGTAATAATCTAGCGCTTAACTGTCTCTCTCTCAGTACCTTGATTTTCACAGTCAGTCATAAGATGTGTCTACTTTTCAGTAATTGCCGGTTTTGTGAGTTCCGGCTGAACTGGATTGATTTTTTAACTGCAGTTTTAAGGGTCCTGTAAACTCTTCCATCTGCATCTGTAAGATTTGGTAACTGGATTATATTGGGGGGGTAGGTGGACAAGTTGTCCTTTTGGGCATATAGTAAAAGCTAAGAGTCTTACTTTCTCTTCTTTAAACCCCCTAAACCCCATATGTTTTCAGTTATAAGGTATCTTAATGCTGAGATGTCATCTCTATACTCTTAGCTGCTCGTCTTGATATTAGCGTAGCCTTTGAGCCTGGTTTAAAAATGGTACACATTAAACCATGATGAGTGGCTGACTTTGATTGAGAGCGTGGTGCGCACTGATGCGGAAGAGTCTGTGCGGTGATTGGTTGTTGCTGTAGGATCATGAAACTGTGCTGGTGTGATTATCGTTTGGTGTAATGCAGTTGTACAAATCCAAATAATTAGACTGTTGGGCTGCCGCCACAATAATAAACCACGGCCAAATTTCCGAAACAGCCTCTTGTAACTGAGAGCCCAGTGCATGGCAGAAGAAGAAGAATTCTGCAGGGACAATCGGTGGTCTGGTAATAAGGTTTAATAAGTTTTAGTCCCGGGTATTTGGTTTGTTCGAAAAAACAGATGTCATCATTTTATTAAAAGCATTTCTGAGGTTTTAGTATACTGTAGGGGTGAAAAACATAATCCGATATGATATCGGATATCGGTCCGATATCGGCAAAACAGATTATACCATTATACATTATACATTTAAAATCTTCACTATGAGCACTCCAACACAAGCTGTCTGTTCCAGTATTTAAACCAGGCAACCATTTCTAATTACCAACTTGTATGCAGTATTTATCCATGCATCCACATAGTTGTATGTTCAACCATGTTGTTTCTGCTTCTAAATAAATATTCTTCTGCATTACATCTCCATTTTCTTAATGTATGATTTGAAAGACCAAATCAAATGCATGTAACGATGTTTTAATCCGATGTATGTGATTGATGACCGTAATTAGATCACCGTTGGTCTTCAGGGGACGTTTATTGCTGCATTGCTGAATCAAGCTTCCATATCCTGCACATGCTGCTTCCTCTCAGTATTATTTCCTGTCTCTGGCACTTTGCACTCAGCTGCATTCTTTAAAACCACTGGTGCAGTTTGTCATGGGTATGAAACACGAGTCCCTGCATCTCCTTCATTGTGACGAGGCCCTGGCTTCTATTTGTCCCCCACGCCTAATGTTTTCTCTTTTTTTGGGATTACCAGAAGGAATTTGTAACTTATATGCGTTTCCCTATTATCCGGTATAATTATGTTATTATCTTTATGATGTCGGTCAAACATTTTGTGCATTTTTCTACAAATTCTGCTCGTGACAAAATCTGTGAAAATGAGTCCGGTTTGCAGGCCGCCTTGATTACAGCCACTTTTTCAGCTCTCCTCAAATGTTTACCTATGGAACTGATATAAAATATTGTCGTTCTGTCTCCTTAAGCCACTTTTTAATTAATTTAGCGTTTTACGTGCGTCACTCTTTATTCGGAGAAACTGCTGGTTCTGTCCAGGCTAAAACTACATGGCCAGTGTATTTGCAGCGCGCCGCAGGTGCAGCAGCTACGGGTCTTCGTCACCCCTCTAATTTTGTTTGTGCTCATGTACCCTATGTGTTGCGAATGACAATAAATGATTCCTGATTCCTGATATTTAGACGTCGCAATATTTACACGCTACGTTCTTCTCTCCTGATGCTGTTTGTTTTGTCTCTCCTTTAGCTTGACATGCCCACAACATTGTGCTACCCAAACTGTATTTCAAACCAGGGACGGTTTTGTCTGTATGGTATTGTTGGATTCTTCCCCAATTTCGACGGCGTCTTCACATTTTTAATTTGTATTTTGTTCCTTTTATTCCCACACATTTTGCAGCAAAACATCAATTTCCAAAACCGTTTTTACTCACGGAACAGTAAGTACCCGAAATTGTACCCGAAGATAAACGAGGCATACGGAGGTGTGGTTGAGTTCCTGCTGTAATCAGACAATCTTGCCTCTAAACTCATCCTCTGGGCTTCTCCAAAGTCTTTACACGTGGTCTTTTTTTACATAAAAAAAACAAGCAAAACAAATTTCAGTTTTTCCCTATTCATTTCAGTACAGACAAATGTTGAGGTTTTTAGTCGCATGATCGGGGATTGACCCAAAACGGGGTCAACATTAGTTGTGGATCTTGTTAAGGATGTTGTTGCAACCGTGTCTGTGTGTGTTTGTGCCAGGTCAGGGGTTGATTAGCGCAGCAGGGCCTAGCTGGACAGCTGCCCTCTGCAGAAGTATGCCATGAGACACAGTGAAGCCTCCGCCGAATGATCCACCAGCCAACAGAACGCCTCTCTGAAATTAATGAGACATATGGCGTGTAGTGTGTCGAGTCCCTCAGCAGACGCTGGCAGTTGTGCACAGGTTATGTGAAAGTGCACACAGGTTGGAGCATTATGGCGCTTTAACGTAGTGGAATGGATCTAAATGGCATCTCTGGTTTATTTGACAGATGTCAAACGTAAGCGACTTATTTGTATTTATCATTTGCATCTGTTACATGTTTCCTTTGCTTCTTTCTGTTTGCTCCTTCAGTCACCCCTGATCTGTTCCCTGAGACAACACTGGTGCCTCTCCCGGCATTACCCTCTGCGCGATCCGCCTCCGCCTCTCGTAAGGCCCGGAGACGCAGCAGCGGAGGCGACTCCGCCGCCAGGCCTCGGCCTTTGCCCTCAGCCTGCAGGCCGGGCCCTGGAAGAGGCAGCATGGAGGTGGGCATGCGTGCGGTGCGTGGCCTGGACTGGAAGTGGGGAAACCAGGACGACAGCGAGGGCCACGTGGGGACCGTGGTGGAGATTGGGCGGCAGGGGAGCACCACGACCCCGGACAAGACGGTGGTGGTTCAGTGGGACAGCGGCACGCGAACCAACTACCGCACAGGATACCAGGGTGCCTATGACCTGCTGCTCTATGACAATGCTCAAATTGGTAAGCAATGAAGATCTTTTTTGTTAACTTTTTTTTTTTTTTTTTATCAAAATGTTGATGTTTTGCTTAAAAAGCCACAGTGAGCTAAAAAAAAGGTTCTATCATACTGTGTCTGATATGATGATGTTTTTGTTTTGTCTGCCATGTTGCTGCTCTTTTGTCATCCACACACACACACCCACACACACACACACACACACACACACACACACACACACACACACACACACACACACACACACACACACACACACACACACACACACACACACACACACACACACACACACACACACACACACACACACACACACACACACAATATAATGCAGTTATGAGCATATTGCTTCATTTTAGATCACATATTTTTGTCTCAGAAGCTTGTTCGATTAATTTAGCAAAAATAGTATTTGGACATTTTTGTTTCTCATTCATTTATTGAAATTAGAAATTTGTTCATATTTATTATACTGTGGGATGAATTGAACAGCTTGAATTTTAATAAAAAACGCCTGCGTCCGTACTTTAGCCCCCTCTCCAACACCTTTTTAACCATTCCTGCTTCTGTTTGCAGGAGTCCGTCACTCTAATATCATCTGTGACAGCTGCAAGAAGCACGGCATCATGGGAATGCGATGGAAGTGCAAAGTGTGCTTTGACTACGACCTGTGCACCCAGTGTTACATGAACAACAAGCACGACCTGGGTCACCCGTTTGAGCGTTACGAGACGGCCCACTCCCAGCCGTGAGTACGCCACTTGCCCTTCGTCCTGAGAATCCGATGCTTATTTATGCGTCTCAGTCTGTGCTAACATTTCACAGCCTAAATCCTTTTCATCCAAAGACGGAAACGTAGGAACCGTTTTAGGGTCAAAATGTTACCGGGTTAAGGATTGCAAAAAGGTTAGCATTTGATATGCTAACGTTTTCTTTTGGTTGTTTTCAGGTGGATTATTTTGAAGCTTTTAGGACATCTACACTGGATTTAACTGTTTAAACTATAAATACGTAAACTGATTTAACTTTAGGTGGATTTTTTTAACTCTATTTACGGATTTGTTTGCACACAGTTCAAAATTTAGAATAATAAACCGTGTAATGGGCATTAGGACCAGATTAGACTGGAGAATAGCTGCTTCACATCAGTAAGTCAAACCTGGACTGAATTATTCCTCACCGATTACTGATTTATATAGCCGTTATTGTTTTGATAAGAATATAATTAATAAACAAAAATTTTATATTCGTATTTAAACAGAGCTAACAGAGGGACTACAATAAGAACTGTCATGGAATATTTACTAGGCAATATACATGCCCAGTAAATTAGGGTAAACAACTCTCGAACCTTCAGGTGATAATAACACACTTTCGGTCAGTTTTGCCTTTATTAAAATTAAATCAGTGCATCTTAAATCCAGTCACCATTCTGTTATATATCTGCCTTCCTTGGCTTTTTGCTAGAGCTGCTAGTTGGAATCTGTGGTGGTTTCTAAATAGTTTTAATATCTTCACAGCCAATTAAGCACTGTGTAAAATGTAAATTTTAATTAGATAAAAAAAAAAAAAAAAATGACTGCTTCTGCAGTTAGTTTCAAGCTATTCTGATGATCCGAGGAGCGGGGGTCTTTAAAACTAAGCACAATGAGTTATAAATAACCTTAAGAGATAGAGAGAGAGAGAAGAAAGAGAGAGAGAGAGAGAGAGTTAGTGTGTTGAGAACTGCATTAGCGAAAATGACTTAAACAGAGAAAAAGGAAAAAAATGTTTCAGAAAGCAAGGAAGCATTTTCCATATATTTACTCAATCTGTAATCATCAATAAGAAGATAATAGACGTTTTTTTAAGTTTAACGTGTGACTGGTTTTGTCTCCTGTTTTTGTTGTGATCCAGTTTTTTTTTTTTTGCGAATTTTGCTAGAGGAATTAATGAATCCTGTTTGATGCAAAATAATTGCAGCCGTGATGCTCCTGGAGTCTGGAGTGGAGCGTTCTTAGAAACCATCCTGATTAAAAGCATACATAAGTAATCAAAACATAGCCCTCACTAATCCTGGATTCATTCTGTTTCTAATGCAACGCCTCACTAATAATTTATCATCACTGCAGATGAATTCTCCTAAAGTTATAATATATATATATTTTTTACTAAAGCTGCATTTATAATTTTTTTGTTTAGTATTTTTGTTCTTTTGTCACCTTTGACAAACCCCATGTGGCCTAGATCTTTGTAAATGTCCAGCGAGCTGACTGCAAGTGTCCCATGAACACGGATTTACTCGAGTGAATCGTCCCTTCAGAACCCACTCGCCTGCATCAGTTCACAGCAACGCTCCAAAACGGCTCCCGGCACTGTCTGAATGTCAGCCGGATGGCTCGCTCTCAGTTTAACGAGATGATATGTATGACCCAGATTTCTCCTAGAGTTTAGCCTGTTACAGGTCCAGGCCCCGTTCCATTTACTTCCCCGAGCACGCCGTCTAACGAATGCTGCATATAGGTGTAGGAACCATGACTCGTTGCTCTTTTCAATGGGACCGAGTCATCGGGTTTGTTGTTTTTCCTTTCTCCATTTGTTTTTTCCCCTCGAGATGTTGGAAACTAGTCAGAACCCGACTGGGATGAGCCTGGAACTGATCGCTAAATGAAATAATTAAATGACTAACGAAAACAGCAGGCGCCCAGTGTATTTATATACTGTTGGATCCAAAACAGAAGTTCATCTGTGGTATTTTTTGAAAGAGAGGAAAAAAAAAAGAAAAGTAATCAAGTCCAGTTCAGATGCAGGTGTGTGATGTTCTGTTCATTTACGCCTTTATTAATTTGATCTAGTTAAATTGTTTCTGTCAAGACAGGGAGACAACTGACCATTCAGTCGAAGTAGCTACTGTACTAACAATTATTTGAAGGATGTTTTCTTTTTGTTGTCATTATTAAAAAGCTAAGCAACACAAGCAGTGATCAGAACTAGAATGAGTGAAAATATGGTGTAATATTAAGTTTTCAGATATTTATATTCAATTGTGTTAAATAACAGCCATTTCAGCACTTTTATAGTAAAATATGATCATTTATGGTAGTAAATACACTCCAATGAAAAAAAGCTAATATCTAATGATTTACGTACTTTAGTAGGATATTACTTATGCACAGGTGTGATCTGTGGTACAATTTGTGGCTGTTTTTCAGATTTCCTTTTTTTTTGAAAGCAATAGAATTGTGATTTCTTTATCAACGCTGGAACAGATTGTGCATCTGGGACAGCGTCACATGAAAGTTATTCCTTCGACTTGTAAGAAAAATAAGGCGGGCAACAGTGTCCGGTCTGACACACAATGCCTCTTTTATTTTCAGACAACATTGACCCATATTTCAGGGACAGCATTTCAGAAGACTGATTTATTCTCTGGCAATCACGAGACTACCAAATTTAGCATGGTTTTATAGTATGTGTGACTTATTATGAAGCCAGGAAATGTTTCTGTAAGGAAACCAAGGGCCGTTAGGAAAAACAATCTAAATACGCGTGACACCTTAAGGGCAAACTAGAGGATGGCGGCTGAAACGTTTCTATGTCCTGATGCCATAACGGGCTTCTCTTCGTAAACATTGCTTGAGCTGTGAGCCGGATGTACTGTCGATGAGTGTCCCATTTTAATTGCATCAGATTTAAACAGATTAGCATGGTTGCCGTTCTAAGATGGTCGGGTTAAGAATTTCCTCTTCCTAGAAGACATTCGGGCAGACGAATCACGAACGGGTTTAGGTAGAAGATGATCTGATGTCGACAAAGCATCTTTCGTCTTATCATTTCATTTAGAGCGAGCAAGATGTATGGATCTACAGAAATATAGACTGATTCAGATATGATTAGGTATAGATAGATGTAGATGTATAGATATCAACATATAAATAGAGATTTATGATGGGTAGAAATGTTGCCTTGTTGTTCGAACCGCGGCCCTATGGCCTTTACACGTGACGTTGGGCTGTGGTGGTAAGCCTGCTACTCCGGCTTCCTCCAGCTATAATGGATAGACCGACATGTAGACAAATGGGAAGTGTCCAGCCTTTGTTTATTACGTTGCATTTAGCCGTGTGTGTAGTTCTTGCAGCGATCCATTTTGCCACGCAAGAACCGCTGAGCACGACTGTGGAACATCTCTGTGGACGCGGGACAATGCGTCTGGGAGCATACGTCTGGAGCATATGTTTACAGGGAGCCGGGCCGGTATGCAGCCAGCTAATCGGCTCTTCCTTACACAAACAACAACACACATGCAGTTCCAGAGAGCCAATCGGATCAAGTCGCCGTATAATCCTTCTCTCTGCACATGAAGCACTACAGTGCTACCACAAGCATTGCTTATTTCCCCTGTGTGCTCAAGTCAAATCAACTGGCTGTTACCTTAAGGACCTCCATGATGGGCCAAGACCATCATTTCTTTCTATCGCTCTGCAAAACAATTCCAATGTCAACAACGCAAATGTTTATTTAGAAATCGTTTCAATAGTTGCACTTGACAGTCATTTGAATGCAATTAAATGTATTCACAAAGCGGCGGTTCACCGCATGTCGTCTTAAGGCAGAGAAAGCAATATCACTTAAATCACATTTACATTCCATTCGATGCTATTTACAGACAGTGCGGACGTGGCTGCACTTTCTATTTTAAACTAGAGGAGACGGCGATCGTTGCTAGAAGGTGTCACCGCTGACAAACCCAGACCAGGTGTAGCTTCAAAGGAGGTGAAAACAGTAAGAGAAAACATAGTTCCCAGTTTACATAAAAACAGATGTTGTAAATTGTACAGTTGTAGCAGAGGAAATTAGCAGAGATCAGTTTGTCCACCTGTAAACAACAGCAGCATAACCATAGAGTACAACCAGGTTATTCTCACTATTCTAGGAGGCATGAGGGAGGTGAAGCCAGTGATTAGACAGGAAACCGAAGTAGGAGGTGATGCAACTTAATGAATCTTATATAAAGTTTTTTTTAAATAATATTCAACTTGTAAAAATATATATATAAAATTGGTTAAATTGAAAGTTTTTTTCATTGTAACCAATAAGATATTTTTACAACTTAAAAATATTCATGCTAAACGTAAAAGTAGTTAAGATATTTACAGCTTATACCTTTTATACAGAAACTCGCTTGTAAACAGCTATTTCTTTTCTCTTAACCTGTTAGGTTTAATCAAATAAGTAGCTTCACACAAGGGTTTCTTTTCGGTCCTCTTATTATCCGTAGGGTTGTGCACTTTTTTCCGCTGTGTTTACCGGAAATAACCTTGTTGACCCGTGTGGTTGTCGATCCCGCCTGTGGGTCATTATGTACAGGCCTTTGCTCTTGATCCTTTCTGTGATCGGGGTTGACATTTGGTTCAACAGGATTACACATGTTGATCCCTCCGAAAGAAAGGCTGCAGTTGAAAACAAACGTCAAGCGCCAGGGTCATGTTTCTCTTTGAAAATGTCGGGACATCTGTTACTGTACATCCGCACTATTTTTGCAAAGTTTCATCTAAGTAAGGTAGCATTGCCATTAGCCTCACTATCATTATGCTGTACAGAAGGTGTCTATGTATATTTAGGTTGGCACAGACACATATGTGCTCACATTTGCCTGTTTATGACTTGCCCTGAGGTGCTTTCTGATCGCTCTGCTGTCTAGGATTAGGCTAAAACCTCCACTGAGAGATTTAGTGTTAGTTGGCTTTACGAGCCAAATGCGCTGCCACATCCCGCTGTAGCTCAGAGGAAACCTGCAAGCATGTCTAACAAGACCTTACCACTAAAGGGACCCGATATGGCAGGAAGACTTTTATGAAGCGCCTTAAGAAAGAGTGCTCATAAAAGCTTTTTTCTAAAAAACATAATAATGATAATAAAAACAGATCAGATTTTTTTATTTATGATTTTGTGTCTGTCCGGGAACTGATTGGTTGAAATGGAAGCTGGCACTGGATTCTGTTGAGAAATATGGGAATAGGCAGCTCCTTTGCAACAAGGTCTGATCAAATCTTCACAATAAGGTACGTCTGAGATTTGTTAATTGAGTGCTAGCTTCTTGTTTTCAGTGGTCGATTAATAGTTTTACCTAATCTTTTTACTTTTACTTTTAATGACCGTCTGAATTATAGATTAAAGACCATCAAAGTGCAAACTGTTAATTTAACCGTATATTGACCGAACATAGTGGGGTTCAAAGTTTAGCAATAATTTAAGGAATTGGAAAAAGTATTCAGATTTTTTTAATGTGTATGTGTTTGACCTGCCAATCATTAATCAAACTAATAAATACTGTAAATATTGAATTTTTTAAAATCTTATTTTGATGATTGATGCATATCGATTTCGTATGACTTGAGTTTATCTTCGACTTTGAAAAAAATAAAAAATAATTACAATAAACAGATCTAACTCACTACCCCCCCAAAAATATTTTTTTAAATTTCTTTCTTGAAAGCAGAACTCTCATTATTCCCTGAGTAGAAGATTATTTATGTGACGTTCGGCCACCAAAATGAAGCACAGGTCTCAATTTGCACCAATTTCATAGTCAAAGTAGATTAAAGTGACAGTGCACTATTGTTTATGTGTATGTCACTGTTTAGTTTCAGATGTTTTATAAAATAAAAAATACCACAATGTAAGGTTATTATTATTATTTTTATTATTATTATAATACTAACATCTAATTTGGTGTTTCTAAACTATTTAAAAGAGAAGTGCTGTTGTGAGAAGTCCTGGGCAACATGAAACCGACAAAAGAATGAGGAACAAGTGCTGCTAACACGCTTCACTGACCTTGGAGAACTGAACTGTGGGAATGACATCAAGCTCAGTCTGGATATGATCTAGTTAGAAGCTGAAGCTTTTGTAACATTTACCAATTAACATGTTATCTGCTAGAAATTCATACAATAAAGTATGTTTTTTATTTTTTTGTACTTTTAAAACCCTAGTTACTGTACAAGTTCCCAAAAAGAAGTTATTTTTTATATTTAACATTGTATTTTTTGTATTTTCTTCAACACAATTGCAAAAATCCTGTTTTCGTGCTACATCCATTAAGACATAATATGCATAATGAAGCCCCGTCGTTTGACTAATAACGCAGCGACAAGGATAAGAGTCGTCTTATTCTTTACGGTTTGTTGCTTGGTGTATTTCATACGTGCCAAGATCCCACTTGTTCCATAAAGCTGTATTTTAAATGAACCGTTCAGGTGTTGGCTCACCCCCACCGTTGTGCTTTTTTCCACAGAGTGAACCTAACGCCGAGACAGAACCTCCCGCGCGTCATCCTCAAAGGAATCTTCCAGGGGGTTAAAGTAGTCCGCGGACCAGACTGGGACTGGGGCAACCAAGACGGTGAGTGGTGTGTGGGCCGTCTCTGTCGCTAACCTCGCTTCTGCTAATTTTTGTGTTTTGTTTCTGGTGTGTGTTCAACATGCCTCGCCATGTGAATATCGTTCTAACCTCATGCCTCGATAACCTGGGAAATCTTGCATTCGCGTGTGTGTCTTTGAGCGTTTACGCTGCCAGTGAGTCATCCGAGTTTGTCCCACAGATTTGGCAGCCTGTTTGTGTCAGTCTCTTTATCGAGTCCCTTGTTTTATAACATGTTCTCTGCATTTTTCTTTTTTCTTTTATCTTCTTTGGGGGGCCAGAACAATCCATCACGCTGAACTCTGTGGCGCAGTTATTTGTGTGTTGCTTGTCATCTGTGTACATTTGCACTAACATCTTTTTACGAAATGTGACTTTATGTCTTTAATCTTCCCTCTTTCAGATAAACACAGCTCATTCTCACTGGTGGCTTGGCAATGAATAAAAAAAATGACACGAAAACGATCTTCCAAGCCGCTACTTTGAATGAAAGCTTGGGATTTTTCTCTTCATAGAACAATGAAGTGGTCATAAGTCTTTTTGTTTGCTTGTCTGAATGAGTCAAAATGTCCTTTTGGTTTCTGCCCAACACTTAAATGGTGCATATGGGCCTTTCTGAGCATGCTCAGATTCCCCTTTTGTAGTTGGCGTTAGTTGGAAACGAGGTTTTCATTGTTTAAATAGCTTTAAGACATCATGAAATATGTATTGCGGCTCTGAAATGTATGTTTAGAAAAAATAATTGAAAGAAATAATGGAGAAAGTAGTCTCTTGGCATCTGAGGCTCTATCTATTGCAAGTTTCTGCTCATTAAAATAAATCCCCCAAAATTGTCTGTTTGTTCAAGTCAGATTTTCCTTTTACTGAGCCTTTATTCCCTTCAGCCACAAACTTATGCAGCGTTGCTTCGTGCATATCTCTTTTGTGTTGTTTTTGTGTGTGTGCGTGTGTGTGTGTTCGTGTTTTTAGGCGGCGAAGGTAAAGTCGGAAAAGTGGTGGACATTCGTGGCTGGGACACGGAGTCTGGCCGAAGCGTGGCCAGCGTCACCTGGTCCAATGGCACCACCAATGTTTACCGAATGGGCCATAAGGGCAAAGTTGACCTCAAGTACGTTTCTGATGGGCAGGGAGGCTTCTACTACAAAGATCACCTACCTAAGCTTGGTAAGCATGGTATTTCTTTTTTTAAACATCATTTGTATTTCAGTGTCTCCCAAAAGTATTCATACCTTTTTCACGGTTTGTCATTTTATTGGGGCTTTATGTAACAGACCAACACAATGAGAAATCAGACAAGGTTTCACATCTTAGCAAGGCCCAGATCTGGACTTTGCTTAAGTTCTCCTGTAGCTCTGATTAAAGTTTAGGCTGCTGAAAATGACCTCTGCCTTAATCTCAAATCTTTTAGTGTCTAACGAACTTTTTTTTCAGCACTTCCCAGTTTCCTGCCTCATTTGGCTTTCCGTGGTTAGTGTCATGTGCAATGTTGGTCTTGCATCCTGGCCAAACACGTTTCACATCAGAGTAGTACAGCTACTGTGTATTAGTCTGTGTATAAGTAGTTTCGTGAGGCACCTACATCCTGAACACAGGCACTGATTGTGCCGTTTTGTTTTCTTCTGTTTCCTCCCCATCCAGGTGAGCACGCAGAGCTCCAGCGCCAGGAGAGCACCGATGGCCACTCTTTTCAGCAGGGAGACAAAGTCAAATGTCTGTTAGAGGTGGACATCCTACGGCAGATGCAGGAAGGGCACGGAGGATGGAACCCCAAGATGGCGGAGGTATGAGAATCATCTCTTCGATGAGAAATTAATGGTTTTACTTAACCCTTTTCTTTCAGTTTCCATGGAGCAAAAGGTACTTTGGTTTCCAGTCAATTTGTCCTGTACACATTATGACTGAGAACTCAATCACAAGTCCAGCACGTGTATCTGCTTGGCTCACAGTCTTTTATATAAGTGGCCCAGATGGATGCTCTAATAAAATGAAGGCAAACGAAGCATCCACATTCTCAGTTGCAGCTGCCAGAGGCAACGTTAGCTTCAGATGAACCTAGAGTTACACAACCTATTTATGTTTTCAGTACATTTGTCGGATCGGGACTGTTCATAGAATAACTGACAGAGGAGACGTCCGGGTCCAGTACAGCAACAACATCCGCTGGACTTTCCACCCAGGAGCTCTCACCAAGGTACAGAATCATGCCAAATCGGAACATCTCTCATCCCAACGTCAGTGTGATTATTAAATCTAGCTGTACAGATTTATTAACGTGTTCTTCCCTTCTCCTTCTGACAGGTGAACACATTTGGAGTTGGGGAGCTGGTTAAGGTCCTTGATGAGCTGGAAACTGTGAAGAGACTTCAGGCTGGCCATGGAGAGTGGACGGACAGCATGACTCCTGTACGCTAAATTATGGTTTAGGACTCCCTATTTAAACAGTCACCCATTAAAATAGAGAACCACACCTAATTTATTCTAATTATTTGACAAAAGGTTTATAATATAATACCAATTATTATGAACTAGGTCAACATAATGATAGACGTCCGATGTTTGACTTCCCCAATCTATGGTACTGAAATGCACTGATCATAATTTTGTGGCCAATTTTTAACTGATCAATAGCATTTCCAGAAGTGACTAAAACATGACTTTTTTTTTTTTTAATAAGGTAAAACTTTTAGCTTTTAGCTTCTAATGTTAGAGACAACAGGTTAGTACAGCCAACATTACGAAAAAAATCTGCCTTCTGGTGCCAACAAATCCGTTGTGTTACAACAATCGAAATTAAAAATAGAAATTCCTATTAAATGCGTTACCAGGTTAGAGGGCATAATAACTTAAGTAAACTCTCCAGGATTTTGATTTTGGCCTTGTTAACTTAGCACTTTTTCTGTAGGTTCTTGGCCAGGTGGGAAAAGTGCTGAAGGTTTATGCTGACGGTGACCTTCGGGTGGCGTTCGGAGGTCAGACGTGGACCTTCAACCCAGCGTGCCTTTCAGGCCAGCCCGCAGAGGTCGATGCAAACCTCATGACGGCCGAGAACCCCAACGAACCTGGAAGTAAGGCCTCTCCAAGGACAGAGGAGCTCGTCTCCAGCGCTGCTGCTTCAACTCCGTTTCACAGTCTTATCGTCCTTTTCAACCCCCATTCTGGCTCTGGTTCTGCTTTGCATTCTTCTTAGTACCGGCTGATACGCTGCCAAAAAAAGGCCTTTACTTTTTTTCTTTTCCCCATCAACGTGCAAAAAAAAATAAAAAATGTGTCTGTTTGTTCATGCGCTCTTCCCTATGGCATGCTATGATCCAGCGCGCTGACAGCGAGAGCTTTGCCATCTCCGCAGACATTTGTCATCGTTTCACAAGTTCTCAGCAGTCTCTTAACCATGACATACTCTGTATTTATGTTCACCTTGGTGGATGGAAGCGTGTTAACGCGTCGCTGTGTGTGTACGCCTGTGTGTGTGTGGTCAGATTCACTCTGCATGGAAGGACATTTTGACTCATTCCTGTGGTTTTCTTCAGTTCTCACAAATTTTCTTTAATTTTTCTTAAATCTGCAGCTTTCAGTTTCCACCCCCCCTCCTGAATTCTTCGTGTTTAACGTTGTAGCTAACGTTTCTCCGTCTGTCTTTTTTCCACAACCTCTCCCTAACGCCCCCTTTGTATCTCCTCAGGTACTGTCATCTCCGTCCTGGAGAAGCTGCTGTCTCAGTCCACAGAGCAGGACAACCCTAGCCGACTGGTCATCGAGGCGGCCCACGGCAGCGCCAACAAAGTGCGGGAATTGGTGCAGAAGTATCCTGACAAGGTTGGTGTGGAACACTTTCCCCAACCTGCCCTGTGATCCGTGAAATCAAAGCACAACACATATGTTTATTCAGTGATTTCAGTGCATCCTTGTGTTTTTTTATATAATTTTTACATTTTACCCTTTTTGTTCTGTTGGATCTTTGGATGTTTTTTTAAAACATAGCATAAATCTTTTTTTTTTCTTAAACTTTACACACAAAGCACTGATATAATAAAGGAAAAATCCTTTCTTAGAGTTGTTTGCAAAAATATAAAGGAAAAAATATGTAAAAACAACCTAAATAATTGCGAAAGTATTCACAGCTGCTGTTACTTATGCTTCAATACTTTTTTTAGATCCCTCCTGGTTGCAAAGTGTCTCATTTTTTTCTGCAGATCCTCTCCTGGTTGGATAGGATGTGTGAAAGTTTGTATAGGAATGTATCTCTTTCCAAAATCTGCTCAGTCAACTGTATTTATCACAGTTGGAATCAAATCATTCCTTTCCAAAGAATGATACAAAACAAACCAAGAAAATACATGGCAATATTTTGCTGTTTAATATATATTAAGTGAGCCAAGAGGCGTCTGTGGCTCCAGAGCTGCAGGCCGCAAACCCCTGATCTAGCAGATTAAAAAATGTGATGCTATCTTAGTTTGGCTGAAGCTAAACACCTGAATTTTAAATTAACCGTTGAAGTAAAACAAAACAAAAACAAAAACAGTGGAGGTGAACAAAGATTAGAATTCTGGAAAACATGTATTTCTAATAATAGTAGCACATAAACAGAAGTAGTCAAAGTGGCTTGTCTTCCTTTTGTGGGTATTTCCCGCAGAAAGGAATGAAGTTATGCACAACACAGGCCAGCCAGCAGGTCATTAAAGAGTTCCTCTGAATCTCTGCACTGCATAATGCCGGGATTGTGGAGTGGCAGCTCTTATCCGACTGCTGTAGCTCCCAGCAATATGTCCTGCCATTTATTCTTTAATCTCGCACACACAAAGTGCTCTGTGAGGTTGTGCTGCCATGGAAGCAGGACTAGATTTGCAGATTGTTAACCGCTGAAAGGATCTCTTCAGGTTTGCACGTCCTGTTGCCACCCTCAAGCAAACCCGATGTTTTAACTGCACACTGCTTTGGTACTTTGCTAGAATATAGAGGATTACATCACTGCTGTTTTTTTGTTTTTTTTTGTACGCAGGAAAAACCTTGTCCACACAATTTAAGTCCAGCAGGTCACTTTTAAACTGGGGCTACAAAAAATGTTGCTCTGTGAACTCTCGTTTCTCTTGAGGAGAAACATCTTAAATATGATGCCTCCTAAATTTATTTTATTTATCTTTATTTCCCCCTTTTTTTTTTTTTGGTCATCTTAATGATTATTTTCTTCAAATATTGCTTTCCAAATAAACGGTGCCTTGCAAAAACTATTTTGAAGTTTGCTGCAGTTGCAGCTTATGGGATTTTATTTAATTAAATTTTACACAAAATAATGCATAATTGTGAAGTGAAAAATTGCTCACACTCAATAATCCTTAAACCAAATTAAATGTATCTAACGGTGTCCAATTCTGTGCTATTTAATGTCAATATAAATCCAGCTCTTCTGAAGTGTTCTGAAAAAGACAGATGATTAAAAAAACAAAACACATTTGTGCATTAGTTTGATCCATCATCCAATGTGAATCTTGATAAACTGACATTCCAGGAAAGGGGATCAAGCCAAGCAGCCCATTGTAACTGTGGACCCTAAAAACATCTTCTCTACAACAAATAAAAGTTCAACGAGATGTTGACTTAAGTGGTCAAACACACCTTTGTGTTATATATACAAAGAGCCTTGAAACTTTCATCCTGCTGGGACAGCACTGTCCGGTGGGATTACCTCCGTCACGTGTGTGATGAGTATGGCCGTTCGAACGCAGATTATTTCCTGCCAGCCTCTGATCAGCTCCGTTGGTGTGTGCTGCTCCTCTGCCGCAGATGAATCTCCAACTGTGTCTGTGTTCCTGCCAGGTGGATATCAAGAACCAAGGCAAGACGGCGCTGCAGGTCGCCGCCCACCAAGGCCACACAGAGGTGGTGAAGGCCCTGCTGCAAGCCAGCAGCTCTGTCGAGGTGAAAGACGAGGACGGAGACACAGCTTTACACTACACCGCCTTTGGGTGAGGGTGCATTATGTACTCATCAGGCACTTACAGGTACTTCAAGCCATATGGCCGCTTGACTGATTTACCTCCGTTGGTTTCGATGCAGCAACCAGGCGGAGATCGCACGGCTGCTGCTGAGCAAAGGGGCAAATGTCAACGTGCTCAACAACTCCATGTGCACGGCGCTCCACATAGCTGTAAACAAGGGCTTCACTGATGTGGCGCGAGTGCTGACTGAACATTCGGCTGACGTCAATCTCCAGGTAAGCGTTGCAGCATGAACTTAAATGTGTTGCGCAATACGTTCGCTCTGTAAAAACTACCCACTCATTCCAGCCAGGATCTACATTGGAGTACAAACGACTGAAGTCTCTGAGAAATTACTGAAAACATGTTGAATTTTGAAGGAATAAAAAAAAAAAAACTGTCTGAACTCTGTGGACGTGTAAAACTATGCGCCGTTCCTCTGACGCGGTGTTACTCCATGTTTGAGATAATGCTGTATTTGTTTGACTGGTTGGTCTAACTTGCCTGCAGACTGGCCCAGATTTGACAAATTAGCTCAGCTTATTCTGCTTGAATAATGTAGCCGTTCAGCTAAAAGCATGTTTGTGTTTTCTCCGTGGCAAATGTGCATATGGTCTATTTCTCAGTATGTCTGCGCTAACATTTATAGATCGCCACTGTTTGGTGGCGGACATTCAGACTATTACAAACGTTTGATTTTAGTCGATATTTAAAAAGTTCTCGATCCAATTTTGTGTTATTCTTCTTCGGCAGCTTGACTTACTCTGCCGTCTGTCCACTTACTGTTTTAGGATTCATACGGGGACACACCTCTCCATGATGCCATTGCTAAGGATTTCCGCGGTATTATTGAGATGTTAGTTGTCGTCCCCAACATTGATTTCACCCTGCAAAACCACAGGGGCTTCAATCTGCTTCACCACGCTGCCCTCAAAGGAAACAAACTGTAAGTGTGAATTACATTTAAACATTTATCTCTACCTAATTCTTGTCAAGGACCATAAATAAAAATTTTGTCAGAATGCCTATCTAAACACAAACCTTTATGTTTGAATTCAGAGTCTGTTAGTCTGTTAAAACAATAGTCCCTTAAAATAAAAACAAAAAAATAGATTAGTTTAATTTCTATATGTTCAATCTCATCTATCTTTCCCTGCAGTAAGAGTTTACCTACTGCTTTATAGTGTGCCTCCTAAATGCAGAGTAGTTTTCATGAGACTACAATTTTCGCATCCTGCTGTATCATGGTCTTGTGCAGCATCTTATTAGTTTAAATCCATTTATGTCATGTTTGGGAATGATGCGTGCGTGCGTGCGTGCGTGTGTGTTTGTGAGTGAGAATCTCTGCAAGGTCAATCCTCAACGCCATCGTTTACAGATAGCTTGCGGAGAGCTTGTCTCCCACACGGCTTTTGGTAGTCAATATCAGTCAAAAATGCAGCAATGTGTATTTTTTGTTCTCTCTCTCTCACATGCACTCACTTGTCCTCAAAATCGTTCCCAGGCTGTATGCTGTAACCCCACTATTTGGGGGCAAATTAGAGTTTGGGTTCGCGAATGGACAAACATTCCAGGCATCCAAACAGCTTCTCATCACGGTCTTACAGATTATTTCCCAGGAAGAACAAACGTATAGCTTGCTTTTTTTTACTTTAAAATATACTTTAAATGCCAGGGGTTGTGCATATTTATATCCTATTTGCGCACTTCAGTGTTACATCATCCTGGCAACTTGTGTATCGGAGAATCTGGAAGGTGAATATCTGTTCGACAGTTCAGGTCCATTTGGCTTATGAAGCAAGGCTATGATCAAAAGCACACCAAGGAAGTCCATCTCTGAATGGCTCAACGTAATGCTAGCCGTCCCCGTTGTTTAAAACCTTGTCCCTGAAAGGTGTAATTAGTGTATGTTTTTTCGTGTTAAGTGTATATCATCGCCGTCAGTGTAAACACGCCATTACTGGCGGGGAATGCATATCATTTCATTTATAGCTGGTAATGTATTTAGGGTCAGACAAATGTAGATAAACATACAACTTTCTGAATAAAAACAGGTTTGGATGATATCAGGTTGTGGAAAATGAAGTTGGCAATTTTCTTTTCTTGGACACTGGTCACATAAAAGCTCTTTTTATGTTTACTGCGCTTGGAACAAAGTGTAAATCTTAATTACAACTCTCCTCTAACTTCGGCAGATATTTCAATAAGGTGTCCAAAGATTTGTTTTATGTTACATTATTTTGCTGATAGATTAAGAATACCTGTGCAAATCAGTGAAAAAGCGTATTGTATTTTCTTAAAATAGACCTATAAAATACCCCCAGAAAAGGCGGCTTATGGTAGAACCTTGAGGAACTCCACATGTGCAAGGTTCTGCTGTTAAAAAATGTTTACCTGTTTGAACTGAGGAGATTCATTTGGTTAAAGGATTTTTGTCTGCAGTCTCACTTCATGTGCTCTTTTGCTACCTACTTCAAGCAGTTTTATTTATTTATTTTGTTCCTTAGACCTCATATTGGACTTGTTGCTGTCAGTTTGCCTAAATGTAACAGAAGATTCCTGCATTCGTACTTCATGACAGCTTTCAGAACGTTCCTTTCCAAAAATAACAAAACTATGTCCCGGAAAGTCGTCCCTGGTTATTTTTAAATAAGTCCCAAGGCATCACTTTGATTATCATTAAAGTGTTCACTTGGACATTATAACTTTTGCATTGTACTACTGCGTTTATGTGGCTCTGATAACTCTTAGACCTACAATAACACTGATTGATTTTTGTTTCCATCTGTCCCTGTTTGACGTTTTATGAATCATTGGTGGTATGAGCAGAGGCTGTCTCCTCAATTAGTGTGAGCGCAGACAATATGAAAAAGGTTTTTCAGTTTAAAACCACTACAGAACATATTTGAATTCAACATTTTAAACCAGAGCGTCTAATTACTGCTCGGCTCACAATTAGTTTGGTTATTATTAGTAATTTCAGACATTAATCCAAACGGAAATCGTTCAGTTTCCGTTTGTAGGCTGTTTCTTCGGACATCTCTCTTTTATGTTTATTCCTCCATCTTTTTCTATTTGCTCTGGGTTTATAACTTCAGACTCTTCCTGTCTACCGCCTTGTCAAATCCGACCTAGTTTAAAAAAAAAGTAACCTGGTGAATTTACTAAAAATATAGCCTCTCTTCATTTATGTGCAGGACTTTTATATGTGCAGAAAATGAAAGGGGTGGGGGGGGGGTGGGATGCAATTAATTAAAAATATTTTAGGAGAATTGGGACATCATTGGAGGTCATATGGCTTTGAGTTTAGGTTTTAGTCCTTTCCATTCATTTAGGTTGACACCACCTGCTGAATTCAATGGGGGAGACACATGATTTACAGTTTTCAGGAATGACTACGCTTACCAACTCATTTATGTCTCATCAGCTGGTTTTCATTACACAGCGGCCATTAAGTTACTGGGTTTCTTATATGTGTTTATATTACGTTTAACGGTAAACACAACTCTGGTTGGTCCTCTTTGGGTTCGCTAACTAATTCCTGATTTTGTCCTCCAGGGTTCCTAGTCAGTTTATAAAAATCTACAAAAATATGTTTTTGATGTAAAAGGAAGAAGGAAAAAAATAAACTTTTGTTGTTCTTAGTAATTTCCTGTTTATGATGGGCTGTAGGCATGGATAGGGTTTCAACTTAGTCTGGAAAAGGTTCTAATATGGGATGCATATTATTCATTCATCTATGCGCCTGTTTGTTCATCTGTCTAGCCATCCATGCTTTCACACACATCCATTTGCACATCCATCCATTGATTTGGCAGCTTCCATGTTTAAGCCCTGACTCAGCAGAAATATCTGCTATAATCTTTACGGTTATGTTTTGTCTTGGCATTCTAAAAGCACTGGAAACGTGTGTGTGCTCTGATGCTTTAAAAAAAAATTGTTCTTAGGTATTGATTCGACACTAGCGCTCTATTTTCAATCACACCAAACTCAAACCATCGAGAAAAAAAAATCCGTTGGTTTGTCTTGCATAATCAAATCGAGCTTTGTTTCTCTCAAACTAAAGACCTTCGAAAAAAACATCGCTAGAGCAGCCGGGAACATCTGTTGGGGTTTTTTTTTTGTGAGGCAAAGATAAAAACGGTTTGTTTATCAGCCTTTTTTTTGATTTTTTATTTGTGTGAGAAAAGGGAAAAAAAGACAGCTATGTGCCAAGTTCACAGAGAGGCATGGGAAAGCGAAGGAACAAGGCTTGTAGGCAGATGTTCTCTATTTATTTATTTTCGTAGGCAAACGGATGAGCCGGATAATGTGTTGATTGTTTTTACTGGAAAAGAGAAGCTGCTCTGGTTGGACTTACTGCTGAATTCGGACACGTTTCATTATTTTTTTCACTCGTCTTTTAGTCTTACACAAGTTTAAAGTGTCACGGTCAGGATTAACTACATGTTTTGTCATATTGATCGTGTTACACAACAGAATATCTAATACTTTAATTCTGCTTTTGTGGAGTTCTGTTCATATAAACAAGGATGATAAATACACATACAAGTAAAAAGATGACCTCATCCTCCAGGCATGTCTTTATTGAGTTTTCTTTTTTGTCTGTTTTTGTTTAGGGATTTTAGAACAAAATGTCAGTTCGATCTGAATATCAGTGCACCTACGGACATATGGACAGGATTAGCTACTTCATATAAACTTGAGCCTTTAAAGCTTTTGGTTGTCGTCCTAAAGCCATGTGCTGCTGTATAAGACGGTCTGTCAGTGCTTGAACCACAAGCTTACAAATCTGCAATGCAGGTACCTGTGACCTCTGGCAATGTCTTCTTTAGATGCCTTCAGATCGCGCCGGCAAAGTCACAGCTGACAGATCACGTTTCAGACATTTGAGTTTAGCCCGCACCTCTGAATGTATCAGCAGTGAGCAACTTAGGATTCCTTTAACTGGGCCGCAGTGATCTTTGCTTACCAGTCGACGACTCACAACGAAAGCTTTTCCTTTTCTCGTTTTTTCTGCTTCGGAAATGGTGGACAGCGGGGGTCATCTATCAGCGTGAGCGCGCCGCCAGGGTTGCCACGCAGTAAAATCCTGCAGAGGCAGCAGTACATTAAACCAACTTCCTTACAGAAGTTTTGGTTCATGTCACACTAATGCCTCTGTGGTGATTTGCCAGCTTCCCGGGCACTCTCTCTCTCTAAGGTTGTCGGCTTCAATTTCACATTTCATAAAACCCACTCACCCAAGAAGTGCAGAGGAAAGGGATTCCAATCTGGACTTGCACTACATAAAATCCTAACGAAGTTGTGATGGTCTTGTTTCGTCGACTGAGGCCTCATTATGCGATGCAATTAAACACGGACAGATATTTGGCATAATTCACAGTAACCCGACTGAAAGGTTAACACTTGAGATTTGTGATGTTGAAGAGCGTGCTTGCTCCTCCGGTTGCCTTGTTATATAAGCTGCAGGTTATGTTCAGATGTCAAGAACTTGGACCAGTAATGATAATCGCTTTCCGGGTATGAAAAAAATATGTTTTGTAAATGTAGAAACTACACTGTTAAATCACATTTATGCACAAAAAGTCATTAAAATAGGCAGATAAATTAACCAAGAACCTCTTGATATCACAACAGCAAATTTCAGGTCTTTATTGGGATTTTTAAACGTATAGAAAAACAAAAAAAAATGTTTGATTTGGAAGTGAAGCTAATACTGTATAATATAGTCTTTAAACTTTTTTGCAAATCCAGAAGGTATTGGAGGTTCTCTTTACAGATGTGTATTTTTATCGTAGCTCAACTTGAGGGAGATTGGTTGGAAAGCATCTTTCAACATCAGTTTCCATGTCCTGCCACAGATTTTCAGTGCAAAACTGTTCCACTTCACACAATAGGCATAGTCTATACACATATTTAATAAATGTAGAGTGAATGTAGGTCTCCAGGGTTTTAAATGGGTACAATCTGGTTTTAAATGGGTACAATCTGTGACTGGTAAGGTACTTTGTCTGTCTCGCCTTCAGGGCCACAGAAAAGATGCTGGGTCGAGCTCGACAGCTGGTGGACGTTAAAAAGGAAGATGGCTTCTCTGCTCTTCATCTGGCTGCTCTCAACAACCACAGAGACGTCGCTGCGGTTCTCATCAAGGAGGTGAGACCTTTTGTTAGCTTCGCTGTTTGCCAAATTAGTCTTCATTCTGTATTCTTTTAAATACACCTTTTAATAAGAAGAACTGATCCCTTTCCTCCTCTTACTCGTCTCTGCCAGGGACGCTGTGAGGTCAACATTCGCAACAACCGGAACCAGACGCCGCTGCAGCTGGCCGTCACGCAGGGGCACACAGACCTGGTGCAGCTGCTGGTGGACGAGGGCGCCGACGTCAACATGGAGGACGAGGACGGCGACACGGCCATGCATGTGGCCCTCCTTCGCCCGCAGCTGGCCAACATCGCGCTCACGCCGGCAGCGGGCGGCAGCAGCACGGAGGACGGAACTGAGGGCTGCTCGTCCACGTCGCTCTACGGCAGGGTGAGGGGTCGATGGGGAATGTGACCGCGCAGTGTGTGCTTACTTATCACTGAAAGATAGATTTCTGTTTTTCGACAAGCTTTCACTTCAAACCTTGCATTTTAAGTCAATCTCATCTTCTCTTGGGATGCTGCTGAAATTTAACTCAAAAAAAAGACCAAGAATGTAGTTAGAAACTTAACGTAACGGTTACAAAACAAGCAGGTAAAAAAGAAAAGAAAAGAGAAGTCAACATAGGCTAAATAGGGCTGTAAAGCCTTAACCAGACGTTGCAGATTTTCTCTAAATAGGGACGTCTGCTTCTTGTAGCTTTAAAAACTTAAATATAGTCTCGTAAGTGGGATAAAATAAGCACTCTGCCAAGCATATAATGGGAAACACGATAAGGCACGAGCAACCGCATCCAATTCCTGCAGCAGTGAACCTTGCAGTGTATGTTTAGTGTTCCAGGATGTGTTTAGGATAAAGCTGTTAGTTGGATTCCATATAAAAAGCAGGATGGAAAGCGAAACTAGCTAAACACTGAGATTTAGGTCTCTCGGCTTTGAACTCGTTTAAATGAGGAGAGTGGGCCTTAGTTCATTGTGTAAGCGGGTCACAAGAGCGCGGATTAACTAAACAGACAGTAATTAAGGGATAGTACATAGAAATAGGGCTAAATATAACTTAGTACTAAAGGCCTCAGAGGTGAAGACAGGCCACTTTGTCCAGTTATATAGATAAATGCCAAGATGGAGCTTTGGTTAGGATATCTGGAACAAATATAAGGGAGCATTGTAAACAAAGCACCTTTTAAGCCCATGTCCGAGCTCCACTCATTCCCTGTCACTCAGATCAGGAAATTTCTCTGCATATCTATTTATTTTCTGATTAATTTGTTTAAAACATTGATTTTCTACATCTGGAGTTTTCGCACCCAATACCCCTTAATTTTCCTCCTTATGCAAGACATTTCATGTGTGTTATGTCAGTTATTACATGGAGTAAAATATTTCACCATTAAAAAAAAATATATCCTCATCGCTGCAGACGACCGCTAACACTGCGGCTATTCTCAGGATCGCGGACGATAAGCCAACATACGCACTCGTACTATCCATGAAGGTGGCTAGACTTCACTGCTCTGGGCTGTTTTGGCCTCTGTCAGCAGATGAGTTGTCGAGGGAGTTCTTTTGTGCTAATTAGATGTAGGTTTATGTACCGTCTAAATGTGGATCACTGTCCTTTAACTGCTTATACTGTTTTATTCTCACTCCCACATCGTTTTTACAGCATTCTCTTGAGCCAACACAGTCTGAAGAGCAACGATAATGGCTTTCAGTTTGAACTTCTTCACTTGTCCCTCCCCTCCTCCTCATTTTTTCGTCTTCCGCAGCTGAACTCTTCTGGTCTCCTGGCGAACGCCGAGCTGAACGTCGGCACGGGTATCGCCTGTTTTCTGGCGCAGGAAGGTGCTGACATCAGCTATGCCAACCACAAGGGCAAGAGTCCTCTGGACCTGGTGGCAGACGGCACCATGCTGCAACTCATCAAGAACTTCTCCGAGAAGCACCGGTACGTGTTCACGAAATCAGCAAGGAGGACAACGATCTTTAGCAGGACACACGGACCAGAATCTCGTGGTTGAGGCCATAATTTATTTGAACATGAATTAAACCCAGTTGTTGATGAAGTAAAACCGTCCTGACCGATCACTACCACCAACACGTGGGATCTGTTTCACATTTGAAATGAGCAAAACTTTTATCTTAAAGGAAAAGTAAAACAATGCACACATGTCAAAATGTTCTGCTTTTGTCTTCTGGATATTTTTAAAGTGTAATCATTGTGATGACGGCTACTTTTTGGCCTGTAGAAGTTTCTACCACAGATGTAATTTTACCCAGTCTTTTTGTTATTGTTCAGTCTTAATTTAATTTAATTATGGTAATTTAATCTATAATGTTTTAATTTCCCTTTGGGATAAAGTATTTTTGATTGATTGATTGATAAACACGGACCATAACAGCTAAAACCTGTGACGCTGTAGATGTTGCCTCAGAGTTGTTGATGGTTGACCGCCAAGTTCTAGAAATGTTCACAGTTTTTGTTTTGTTTTCGTAAAAATAGGTTATAATGTTTGCTGTTGTCCCAAAATCTAATCTAATCTAATCTAATCTAAATGAATCAGAATGAGAATTATTTATTTGTCGTTATTCCCAGGGAAACAACAAAATGTTTTCAGCAGCTTTACCAAAATAAAAGAATAGTACAAAAGAAAGTGAATATTCTAAAAGTTAGATAAAAACTGTACAGTAGAAATAAGAAGATGTATAGAAGATATATAGGATGTGTAAACCGTAGTTATTGTACTTTTAAATTGCACATCATGTGTGATAAACACTGGTTACGGTGTATGTGATGCGTTCAGGGTCTGCAACAGCTCTCGGAAAGAAAAGCTCCTACTTAAAAGATTTTAAAGCCGTATCAAGAGAGGACATTTATATTCGGTCATCTTGGTTTGGTTTTGGATCGACGTGCAAGACAGGCTGGAATTGAAACGTAGATGATAAAGTTACAGTTTTTATATTAAAGGAAGAGTATAACTGTCCAAAATAATTTCTTTAGATGTGCTGCATTCATTTCACATGTGCTCTTATGGCTGTCTGTGTTCGCTTAGGTTGCAGCGCCTGCAGGCCATAACATCTGGACAGGGCCTCAGCAGTGCCAGCCTGCGGCGGGTCCACACCACACCCAACACCATGACCAACCTGGTTTTTCCCACGCCGGCTGGTCCCAGCGAATGCCTCATCTGTTCCGAGCTCGCTCTGCTGGTTCTCTTCTGCCCCTGCCAGCACAGCGTAGCATGTGAAGGTAAGTCTGCAGCTGTGTTAGGAGGACGGGAGGCCTCTTCCGTTTGTGTACCTACATATGCTTGTCTTGTCTCAACAGAATGTGCACATCGCATGAAGAAGTGCATCAAATGCCAGGTCACGATAACCAAAAAAATACGACAAGGTAAGACGAGATTACATGACATAACGGGATAAGGACATAATTATTACCAGTTATGAGACTGTGTATGTTTTCCTCTGTGTATGTTCCTGTCTGAGGCAAAATGCTCCCTTTCAGAGCTCTAGGCAGTATTTTTGTGCCAGTAGTGAAGAAAAATTTCTGATTTATTTTCAGTTTTGTAATTGACTCAAACGTATGAGTTAATAGGGATGATCTTGAAGGGTCAGTTAGACTAAACTTCACAGACATATTCACATGTTCACAGTTAGGCGTATAACAAACACAAATGTCTGTATTTTAATGTCATTTTATGTAACAAAATCTATTTATTTGGGGTGTAGTAGCGGCATTTAACTCATTTTTACTGATCCCTTTAGATAAAAATGAGTGTAACCAGAGTTACCCTAATCAGTAATCAGAGTTGCTTAATTTGGGAAGTTTAATTTTAATACAAATCCTTAGTTCAGTGACGGCCTCAGAGACTTGTTAGAGAACAACACCAAACAAACCAAATCATGAAGACCAATGACCACAACAGACAGATTAGGGAAAAAGTTGTTACAAAGTTCAAAGTATAGTTGGTAATAAAACAATATCCTGAACAATCCAAGCATCTTCCTCAACAGTATTCAGTGCTTATACTGGAGAGAAAATGAGGCAGCTGCAAACCTACCAAGATGTGGCCAAACCGACTTAATGGCCAGATGAAGGACAAGAAAAGTAGAAAGCCACAGATGTCAAAAGCTCTGGAAAACAGACTGATGTTTGTTGTCTGTCTGACTATAATCCAGTCCTCATTGAGACAGCTGCACACAGAAGCAGCAGACCATTCTCATCTTGCACAATACTGCACAGCCTGCATGAAGTTCTCTTGACTGGACTAAAACTGACTCCTTGCTGATGGTTTACCTCCACAGATCAAACCGAGGTCGACTGCAGCCCTGGCACAGAGAACTCCGAGCAGCACAACCTGCTGGAGCAGCTCCAGTCCCGCTACCGACAGATGGAGGAGCGCATCACCTGCCCCATCTGCATCGACAACCACATCAAGCTGGTCTTCCAGTGCGGACACGCCTCCTGCATCGACTGCAGTGCCGCACTCAAGACATGCCCCATCTGCAGGCAGACCATCCGGGAGCGGATCCAGCTGTTCGTCTGAGCTCCGGGTTTTCCAGAGAGATACCGCTGGTTTGTCGAACATTCGCTCAACTTTTCTAAAAGACGCTGCTGTAGATTGTTCAGAGTCTACCGTTACGTCTGGGTTCATTTCCGGAACAGCGCAGGACCACCGCTTTAATTGAAGTCCTGCAGCGGCACTGACTCTTAGCTGAGCCCGAGAGGAATCACACGAGGCGAAGTCGACGTGTTGCCTACATCTTGAACCCCCTGACTGGTAAAAAGAGCCACGGGAAAAAAAGTGGTTCCTCCTCTTGTTTCCTGTTCGCACACACACAACGTTGTAGTTCGTCCGACCTATTGCTGCTTCAAGTGGATGTCTGTTACCTATCATCCTCTGTGGTTTTCTGGCCTCTTCTGTTTACACATCTGCACAGACATCAGTTGTCCTCGTTGTCTTCAGCCCTCTAAGTTTCATCCATCTCTTGATTATCAGCGTTGAGCTCTGCAGAGAGCAGGTATGGCTGAAAGCTCTCTGTGTAGACCCCAAACACGTCTGTCTGTATGCAAGACAGATACTATATATGCATGGCTATATGCATATTATAAAGCTGAAACGACTCTTTTTGTGACAGATAATCTATTGTTTTATTTTATGACTCTAGGGTTATGCTTGCGGTTGTCAATTTACCTTTGATTCGAGTTTTATTTATGTGTAAAAGGTGTTTTGACTTTGTTTTTGCTTGGCAAAAAACAATTTTTGTTCTGTTTCTACTGAGGTTTAACCCAAGCCTACGTCTGCGACTCAGGGTATCGGATCTCGGAAGCATAAACTCTCACGCTACCACCATCACTAACACAGTTCGTCCAAACGTTCCAGTGGATCACAGAAATAAATAAAAGTAATTATAACTACGTAAAGCATGTGATTTAAGTGACTAAAAGAAACACGCACGTAATTCTCAGTTGTAATTTGGTTGGCTGCCGGGAAAGATTCTGCAAAAATAAATGAGGAGGTGAAATTTTCTGACCTAAACAAAAAGGAACGACAACCAAATCTGGATCATATATATACGATCCAGATATATTTTAATTTCAATTTGAAGCATTTGATGTTACCATTGTATGAATCAGTTCAAAAAATTTGACCCAGATTTAACATGTTACCCAGCAGATCCAGATACACAAACAGGCCCGTTTCTGTAGCATCGCACACACGTTTAAACACACAGCTATGTGATTATTCACGCATGAACATGCATTTTTGTTATTTATTGCACAAGCTAATAATTATAGAGCGATTTATATGAAAAATAATTGATCACCGATGTTTAAGTTTAGTGTCAGAGACACTGAAGATTTTAACCTAGAGCAAAGAACTGAGGCCTTGCAGGGAACCAACAGCTGCGCACCTTTATTAGCCCACAAACGTTGCGCCATGTAAACATGGAGAAAGGTCATGTGTGCTCGTTATGAGTCCTTTTATAATCTGTTGACTGCAGCAGTATCAGTGAACTCTAAAAATATAGAAAGATATCAAATAAAAAAGGAACTCCACGCAGTTTCCCTGGCTGATTCACCTTTTATTGAGTTTATTAAAACTTTTAACCAAGAAAATCTATAGATAAAAGACATCTGCTTATGTCGTTTTCGCTGACGACGGCGTTTGCAAAGACGACGCTGTTTATAGAAAGCAGGCTTAATTTAAAATTATTTATTTTATCAGGTAGCAGTTTTCGGTAGCGCTGCTCTGTTAGCAGAGTCAGGTCGGTGGGGTTTATTCTGTGTTTCCCAGGATGGATTTTATGATGTCGGACGCTTGGAGCTCGCGGATGAGCACACACCGTTGTCTGTTAACGGACCCGGCCTGTTCTCACAGCCGGCTGGACAGATGATGACGTTTCTGTCACGCAGGCTTTGTTGTCCCGGCAGACCAGGGGGATTGGAAATAGATTTCAAACAGACAAAATGAATCCAGACCAATTAGGAAAGTTCATCTGAGGAAGTCAGTACTAAATGTTTTGAAAGCATCACACTAATATTTTAGCTTCGTCTTGATGTGGTTGGGTTGTGCAGGATCCTTAATCCTTAATTCATGCTGAAAGGGCCTACATTGACCTCTGATGGTGTTGCTCTGCTCCGTTGGGTCTGTCACTGGATTTCCCCCTTTAAAAAAGGCTAATCACACTTTAAAAAAAAAAATTTATATAGTTTTTATCAGGCGCATCGTGCAATGTGGAATCAAGAACATGACTTTGAGCGAGTCTGTCTACGGTTCACATCGTGTCTCACCAGTCGAGTATTTTAGCAGCAATCTGTCCCAATTCTCCTCCGGAGTCCCGGATTGTACATCAGCATTGTCTATTTTTGATTTCGATCTTTTTTTTTTTTTGTCGGTGTGTTTTCTTGAAGGGCTTATGCATATACTACAGAAAACAAACAGATTTGAATTTAGTGTTTATCTTTTGTTTGTTTTATCTGGAACTTCCAGAGAAAGGAGGGGGTTTTATGTCTTCAGCAGCTCCCAGATAGCGGGAGCACCGATGTTAAAGATGTACGTTTGAATGTTGGTAGGGGAGATATTGTATCCTGTCTCGCGCTGCCTTTTTCAACGGGCGAAGACAAACAAAAACAAAAAAACAAACAAAGACGTCTCCAGGAAAAAGAGCTGGAATATCCTCGTGGTTTTATAGTGTGAGGAAATAACTTTTACATCAGTGCCAAATCGCATGAGAATGTGCATGAACGTGCACGCCCGTTACTACACAGAGACACTCTTCTCACCCTCGACCCCCGAGGTCAAACCGGGACGGATTATCCCAGCGGCGTGGTATGAAGAGAAACAGAGCGTCGCATCCGTTTTTGATTCAGGATCAGAAGTATTATCTCTCCGTTCGTGGTGTTAGCTTTCTAGCTTCAGCAGTCACACTCTGAACCTCTGACAGACGATGCTACTCTCATTCCCCCAAACATGATCCGTTTAGAGCTTTTTACAACTATATACTTATATATAATATATATATATATTTATATTTTGTGAGACATTATCAATCAAGGGACACGTTTCTTATAGAAGTTTCAGTATTTAAGGATTGTCATTTGGTGTTCCAAGTTGGTTTACAGGCGAGGCAATAATGTTTAAGAAAAACGTGTAAAAATGTTTTTCGTTTGTTTGTTTTGTTCTGTTCCTCCTTTTTTCTGGAGTTTTGCTGTGAGCGCGGTTTAATGGTTTGTGTATTAAAGTTATTAAAAAAAATAAAGCGGCAAATGTTACTGTCTGTGTGTTTGTACAGTTCAACTCTTGGAGTTCTGATGTTGGCCTTACTGTCCGTTCCTGTTCTGTTTATGTTTTTGTTTATTTTCAGTTCAATTCTGTACAAAAATATTTTGAAATAAATATGGAATTGTTTTTTTAAAAGGGCCGGCTTGGTATTTAGTTTTATTACGAAGAAAAAAACAACAACTCTGATGTTTCATTTGTGTAAAATGTGTAAAATAGTAGTTTTAAGCTATTTTCTGAGATGATTTGTTAATCTCCTTAGATCCACTTTACCTAGAACTTTGTGATTCATGTCTAATGTTAATTTCTTTTTTTAAGTTGGAGCTAAAAGGAACATTTCCACAACTGTGTGAGTAAAAAACATCCTCTGTTCTTTTAAATTAGTAATAGAGACTTCTTTTTTTTCCTGACAAATACCGATTTCAGTTTCTTTAATTTGACCTTCTGGTCTTTGACAGATTTATTTATTTTTTTGTTCAATGATGCGTGAAAGACTAGACAGTTTGTTGCCAAGTTGTCTCACAGGAGAATGTTTGAATCCAACAGAAAATAGAGGAATTACAAGAATATTTTCTAATTTTACATTAAAGTTCAAAAATGTTTATCAGCTGTTTTTGTCATTTAAAGGCGCATAAACCATTTATGATATTGCCTGAAGCATTTATGAACTGAAAATGGTGGGATTCCTTTTTTTTTGATAGATTACTTAATTTTTATTTTTTTACTTGTATGATTCTAAAATGAGAACCTCTATAAGCTGTTTTTATTATGACATGTCTAACACAAAAAAAAAAGTTCTGTTTTTAATTTATGATCTGGCGCTAAACAAGTAGATGTAAAAAGTATTGTTAGCATTAGGAGGCACAGGGCTTGGGGTCATTTTAGTGTGATAGGTTTCATGGGTAAATTGGACCAGCCTGGTGGCCAATATTCATTAATTGCACATTGCACCAGTAAGATCAGTGTGTGAAGGTCCAATTAGGAGGGTAAGAGCACAGTTTTGCTCAAAATATTGCAATGCACACAACATTATGGGTGACATACCAGAGTTCAAAAGAGGACAAATTGTTGGTGCATATCTTGTCGGCGCATCTGTGACTCAGACTCTTTGTGATGAGAGCTACGATATTCAGGGTAATGTCGGCATACCACCAACAAGGATGAACCAGATCCATCAGGATTGCCTGAACGCAAGAGGAAGCTGTCCAAAAGGGATGTTCGGGTGCTAACCAGGAGTGTACCCAAAAAACATAAAACCAGTGCCGCCCAAATCACGGCAGATTTAAATGTGCACATCGAATCTCCTTTTTCCAGCAAAACTGTATGTTGGGAGCTCCAGAGGGTCAATATACACAACCGGGCTGCTGTACCCGAACCTTTGTTCACTCGTTCCAATGGCAAACGTACGTTTGAACGGTGCAAGGAGAGCAAATCTTGGGATGTCGACAATGTGAAACATGTATTGTTCTTTGATGAGTCCACCTTTACTGTTTTCCCCACATCTGAGAGAGGTACGGTGTGAAGAAGCCCCACAGAAGCGTACTACCCAGATTGGACGAGGATGCACAAATGCAAACAGCAAGACTGGTGAGAGATTGGTTTGATGAACATGAAAGTGAAGTTGAACATCTCCCATGGCCTGCACAGTCAACAGATCAAAAATATTATTGAGCCACGTTGGGGTGTTTTGGAGGAGTGAGTCAGGTTATTTTTTCTCCACCAGCATCACGTCATGACCTAGCCACTATACTGCAAGAAGAATGACTTAAAATCCCTCTGACCACTGTGCGGGACTTGTATATGTTGTATTGATTCAATAAGTTGGCCCTACACCATAATAATAAATTATTGTGGTCTAAAAGCAGGTGTTTCAGTTTCATAGTCCAAACCCTGTAGATTTGCTTTGCTGTGCTCATCCACTAGAGGGGTTTAAGTGAGCGCTGGCAATGCAGACTTTTGATTTGATGTGTTTGTTTTCTTGCTGTTATTTTCTGCGTGAACTTTGATTCTCATCCATGTGACAGTTTTACTGTAACAGTGAGCTAGAACAGCTACAGGGCGGCCACTGAACATCCTTGGAAACATACTGTGAGCTGGCAAGTGGCCTCCAACTCACTGTCATTTTAGACTTGTGTTAGTGTGTCGAAATTAGTTTGAAAGTGCTATATTTAGTCAACTCTATCTTGAACAGCGCAAGTTTCTGACTCTGTTTAGGGCCTGAAGCATCCTTTTTTCCCCTTTTTTAAACAGGACACAATTCCTGATTCCCTTTCTTCTTTGTTGAGACGATGTGAAGGTTTGTTAGGAATGGCTACGGTTTGCACCTCGGGACCCCAAATCCATCAATGCCTGAGACTAAAAACCAAGAGCAATCGCTTACATGGACAGAGAGAGAAGTGTTGAAGCCACATCAGTGAAAAGTCAGGACCTCCTGTCAAAATCATCACCAGGAGCAGCTTTTCACCAACATCTCAGGGGACTGAAGTATTCAGCTCCATCAAAACTGGGAAACAATTCCTATTTGGTGCCAAAAATTGTTTCCTCCAATAGGATTAAACGATAAAAATTTTTACAATCAGTAGCTCTCCTGAAATTTGACATAATATTTCTGTTTAATACATTGGAAATAATCATATTTATTCATGAGTTGTCATTGTGTTAATTACATGTGGGGGTGAAGCTTTCAGAAGAAACCTAATGAAGAGCGCGCCACCTAGTGGTCAACACAAAGATACAATGGGAACACTGACTTCTTCCTTTATCAGTATATAACAAATTAAATTGTTCCCATTCATAATTGTATCTCCACGTGTAGATTCACTCTTCTTTCCATTTTATTTTCCAGTTAACTGTATGTGTAGCTTTTTGTTTTTTGTTTTTAATTAAACAAAGGGAGCAACATGATGTTTCCTACAGGGGGCGCACTTGTTCAACTGAACCCATACTGCGATCTGAGCTTCCTCCAGACAAAAAGCTGCATTTATTCTCTCCCACACTAAACATTCACGTTACAAAGGCAGCTCAGCATTTCTGGACCAGGCAATGAAAAGAATGGTGACAAACCGACTGAGGTGTCTAGGCTTGGCAGGACCTCCAGGGTTCAAAGTGCTCAGCTGTGAAAATGGTTTTTTGCTCTGAGGGTTTTAGGTACAGTAACTAAAGCAACCTTGGTGGGAACATTGTTTTCAAATATTTGTTTTCAGTCTGTAAGTGGGAAAAAAAAGAAAGAACCAACCCTGCACCTGTGTGGAAAAGTAATTGCCCCCCTTTGTTGCATCATGTATGACGTCTGATTGAACAACGGGGGCCTTCAGTTTCACAAATCAATCACAGTCCCAGGCCTGATTATTACCTGACATACAGTTATGATTAATAATTTTAATAAAATCTCTCTTATCTTGAAATAAAACGCTTTATCTATATAAAAAATCCAATAAAATCAAAAACTGGAATAAATTCACTGACATCTATTAATCTGAGAAAGGTCATGAAAGACGAACCAGATGAAAATGAACCAAAGCGAGGTACCAAAACAACCCAGCACAGTATTTAATATTTATTTTATTAATAATTGGTGTTTAATAATTAGCAGACCTCGTTAGAGCTAATGCTTTAACAATGACAAAGATACTGAACCTCCATTGGAAAGTTCCAAGGCAAATATCCCTGATGATTAAAAGGAACCTTAAAACACCTTCAAAAAATATTCTGTGGTCTGACGAGACAAATGTAAACGCTTTCGATGGTATGTATTTATGCCAGATCTGACCTGAAACTAACAAAGCATGTAAGAAACAGACCATAAAAGATGGTGGTTGTAGGGGAAAGGTTTGGACGGCTTTACCTTTTCAAGACATGGATGACTTGGTATAAGAGATCGAAGCATACATTTTGTTTTCTCTATCAGAACATCCTTCTGGACATTGGCCAGCCATCAGTACCAGACCTTTAATCCAAACACAGTTTGGTTCTGGGGCAGAGCAATAATTGTACATACATCTTCAAGGCCACCTCTGAATAACTAACAAACAGGCAGAAAAGGGAGAATTTGAGGTGGCCTCTGCACAATCAGGACCTACATTTATTTACAATCTCTTGTATGATCAAAAAGATGTGATTTATGCTCAAACTCTGCATTTTAGCAAAGGAGAGAGGGCCAAATTTCCTCAGCAGTGATGTTGCATGTGAGGAAGACTCATAGGTAGATATGAAAAAAAAAAACACTTGATGCCGGTGGCTGCTGTTAAGGGTGATATAACCAGGTATTAGACTGATGCTTTCGTTTGCTTGTACATGAAAAATGTTTATGATATATTTTGTATATTAATTTAATGTTAAAAGTTTGATCATTTGGAACATGTGAGTGTATTAAGAGGGCAAACACTTTATCAAATTAACAGATTTGGAAAGATTAGAAAATGATGTTCCACATCAAACGTTGTGCGTATATAGATGCTTAATTTTCCACCTGCCAGCAGCATTTATCAATAGACAGCTTTGTGCTGATTGCTGTAATCATTTTTGCATGACTTTTTTTGTACATAATCCATGTCTTTTTGTGACTTGTAGCTCTAGACGCAAAGCTGTATACTTTAAGTGCTCATGGTTTTGTTTTGGAGGATCTTCCTATCATTAAAATGCAATAATAGTTCAAAAAAAGTCTTATCATGAACTGAATCCAAAATGTCTTTAATATGCCTTTTATGATGATAATGTTTTTAGGTCAACAGAACAGGCCCCACATGACTGGCCTACAACTACACAATGCTGTTGTTCTTATTGCATATATTAAAACTAATACACTGCACTTTTTAAATGCATGATGTGTTTTTTTTAAACTGAAGGCCTTTCCCTCTGGTGATGTT
>JAVLVB010001056.1:330474-352005 GCA_032876305.1 Orestias chungarensis | reverse complement strand
ATATATATATATATATATATATATATATATATATATATATATATATATATATATACGTATTAAATAAAAACATATTAGTAACATTTTGCTCAGTGATTAAAAAGAAAAGGATCTAGTCGCTGGTGTATTGAAGATTCTTTAAATAATTTTTAGAAATTGAGAAACGTGTCTTTATTGTTACACCTTATAAACCCATAATGTGTTTTACTGAAGCCACATTTACCCAGCGGCTCTCATAAACACACACACATGTATATACACCAGGTTAAAATGCTGATTAGCACACTAACAGAGACAACTGGTGCAGAGAAGATGTGAGTGAGTGAGCGTCAGTGAGGGAGAAACAATCTGGGTCACGCCCTGATGGAGCAGTTTGGTCCCTTCATGTGATACGGAAGACATAAGTCAGGTTTTCATCTTGACATGCAGTCAGTCTAACAGGATAAGCTCCCAGATCATATTCACATTTAGGTTACTAAATAAGTAACTGGTTCATTTAGTTTATTAAAGACACATTCCTCCATACACGGGGTGATTTTTTTTGGCATTATTTTGCGTTTCAGGCCTTACTGCCAGTTCCGGGAGTTTGGTCAGATGTTCCTCTTCCCTTATCGGATAGAGACACGAATAGAAATACAATAAGAGGAAATTACCTCATTCGGTGGTTGCAAGCTAGATCAGAAATGACAAAAGCACAAGCCATGCCTTTGTTAAATCTGTTGCTACAGACAGAGATGTCTTAGAGGCTTAACGACTCTGTTGGACACCTGCAATTAACATGACAGAGCCAATGTGTTTCTCAGTGTTTTAACTAATCACAACACATTGGTTTTCTGAATAGTAGCTGAACAAAAACCCCCTTCTTCATTAGCGTTCATCATTTTTACCGGCCAACATTTTACACTTAGACAGGAACTTTGTGTATTAGGGTTTACACACATTTAGAAATAATCTCCATTTGTGTATAATGGAAAATCTCGCTAGGTATATTATAAGAATATATATTAAATGCCCCAGGCATCATTATAATGTCTCATTTTAGCCAAAAACTCCCTTCCAAATTGAGCTAAAACATGCAGGTTTATCGATATGCAGAACACAGTAAATATAGTCATCTTTCAGTTTTTAATAACATTCAGTTCAGTTTTGGTAGAAGGCGAGCATTTCTTTGTTCGGTGGTATTGGTTGACTAAATATGCCATTCCTACATATTTATTCTTTTTTTTAAAGGTTTTTTTATTGTTGGATAAAGGATCTTTTAGCATTTCTTAGAGACATCAAACGGACATCCAACAGAGCGGAACAGCAGCCATTTTTGGGGATAGATTTTCTGTCATGAAGTTACTCGTTAGTGCATGCTCCCATTCCAGTGTTTTTTTAACAGGTTTAACAGATTGGCCTCAGACAACCACCATATGTCAAAGTTTTTGTGGTGGTGCTGTGACAGAACAGGTTGAGCTACAGTAAGTCTTCCAGAAAACGTCCTCCTTGACCTCTGAAGGGCACCTCGCTGCTGTCCGAAAGGAATGATCGAATTCTTTGGATTTTATTTTAAAATGAAATCCATCTCAGAATAAAAACAGCTTCTTGTCTATTGAGGTTGTGTTGTGGAAGAAACGCATATCAATGAATCAACCTGTCGGGTTTCGGTAGGTTGTGTGTGGTTGGTTCCTGTAACAGGACGTTAGCTGGAACTGTTACAAAGAAAAAACAAAACAAAACAAAAAAACAGGCATAGCAGCTTTCAGCAACCACAATTTTTTTTTTTTTCAGGAACAGGACATTCCAGCGATGGCAAAACACGACAAAGCAAACATAGTGTGAATTTGAACCTGCAGCCTGCCTCGTTTTCTTTATTTTTTTCTTTATAAAGCTATTCCACTTTCTTGTCATAGTACAATGGAGTAGGTAATTCACCTTATACAAAAAGATATTAAGCAGGAAAAAGCCACCAAAACATCCATACGGCGATAGATGGGACACCTCTCATTAACAGCATATGTGCTGGCATAAAAATCGTAAATCTGACCAACCTTAAACATTGAAAAGAAGAGGTTTATACATTTAGTATTCAAACCCTTTTGAGATGACTGAGTTTTAGACGATAGCATCACAGAAGCTACCAGTCACTTATACCGTATCGCTTAATTGATAGCAGATTATCAGAAAACCAGTGGAGTCTCGGTTACTAACTAACTAACTAACTAACTAACTAACTAACTAACTAACTAACTAACTAACTACTGTCCAGGGGCGTGATGCTAATATCAAGGGACCTTTTATTACGTTCCAGAAAGTGTGTGGAAAGCTGACACAGAAGTTTCTTCCTGTTCAAAGATAGTTGCTTCTTTCTTCTGTCGCCATATGCTAGCTCAGGACGGGGATCTGTGCAATACGCTGTTTTCCTCTGGAAGAGGGCGACAGATTTTACGAGGTAATCAAACTGCATGAACACATTTATTCATATATGTTTGATATGGTCTCAATTGGTTTATATGCGGCTGAATAAACAAAATGACCTCTTTCTTTTGTAAAATGTGTTGAATTAATATGAGAAAAGGAAAATTATTAATAATGTAATGTTTTGAACGAGGCAACAATGAACTAAAAAGCTTTGCTTAACAAAATAGGATTAAGCTTTACTTAATTACATTTACATTAAACGCAACTAAACCAATAATAAGATGTATTTTATTCCTTTTTGGCTCACCTAAAGCCAGGAGCCTGTTTTTTTTCCCTTGAGCTTCATCCTTGTTAGAGCAGCATATCTAGATGTTTTCATGGAAACCGACAGGAGATGCAGGGAAGTGTTGGCGTCTTTCAGGTGTACTGACTCCCCCGGATGTGTTTGCACTGTCACTAAACACGTGTTATCCCATCAACAGGTCACGCCGCATCGGTTTCCGCTCCGTCTTCTTACCAACAACAACAAGCTCATCACCAGCAGCCAAACAGTTCCCGAGGATTTGCTGAGGCACTGTGTGTTGCTGAATTATTTAGTTGCCGGGAGTTGTTGCTGTTGTGTGCTGAAATCGACGGCGCCCCGGACAATTGTCAAGCTTTACAAAGCTGCTGTGAGTTAACAAGGACAGCTGAGTGTCAGACATGAAGGTTATAATTAGATAATCTCAGATCCGAAAGGGCCTTTGTCTCATTTCCTACTAATAATATATAAGGGATAAAGCATCTCGAACAGAGAGCATCCTTCATAATAATTGGTTCTTTTCTGAGTAGGCGGAGCGGCCTGGCCAATAATTCAAGGGAACCAGATTATTTCTCTAATTTAGTCAGATTTAACCTTTTAGTACAAAGTAGCTCTTTACATTTTGAGAGAGGACTGAAACAACACCGTAAAGACACGGCGTGGGAGGCCAAGTATGAAAAAGTTCTGCCCCTGCATGTCTATTTCGTCATGGTCGCTGGTGTCACATCAGTGATATTTTCTTAAAATAGGAGATAGTTGTTTTGTTTTTTGTCCTCCTGCAGTTTTTAGTTGCAAATCTAGTAAATCTGTGTTTCTCATGCATAATTTCCTCAGGGAAGCATCGAGGGTAAGTCAATCATTTAATGTCTTTAGTTCAGCTACAAACTTTAGGGACGTTCCTGTTAAAATCCCTCTTCTTTTGCATGAATACAGTCAGTGTCCCTTGAACAACATCCTATCAAACACTGCCTATCCAGAGAATTGTCATATTCCATATATGGTGAATAACTTGTAGTTGTCTTAAACTTAATCCAGTTCAAAGGACTTTAAAGCACTTTACATTGTAAAGCTTTTCCAGCAGTGAACTTTTTTCTGACCGACCAAAAATTCCTTTTAAATCCCTGATCTGCTTTCAAAAAGATTGCGCGTGCGTTTCAAGGTTAAAAAATTGTAGATTTTATGGCTCTTTAACATAATAGTGATATATTACCCTTTAATTTCTGTCTTTTTTTTGACCCGTTGTAATGAAGCCTAAGCATAGATTTTGGACTGTTGGCTTTAGGCTGGGAGGGCTGTTTTTAGCTCACCACACAGGACGAGATCTTACGTTTGAAGCTTCAACGTGTGCTTCCTCTTCACATCAGTAATTTTTGATAAATGACGTGGCAAACTTTGGTGTTAGAAGTTTTTTTTTTTTTTTTTTCCAGCAGGGTGGAAGCAAATTAGAGCAAAGCACAGTCCTCCCCTGATACCATCCAGCACTATTGGCTCTAAATCCAAGAAGAGGAGACTTAAAATGTAGTTCTTTGTTCTGTGGTCTTGTCGGCTTCTCCTCTGAAACAATTTATTATAATTAGTTGTGCAAAGGTTTGAAGCATTCTTTTTGATTTAGCATTTCCAGATTGCTAATTGTTTTTTTGAAAGGTATTTTTGTCTTTGAATAAAATTAACTTACCTATATCCAATCATTTAAATATGTTATAAGTATTTTATTTTAATTATATCAAAAACCTTGACCTTGAAAATTGTCCTGTATTGAATGTCTAAAATCACAACCTTACAGTTTTGGGTTATTTAAAGGATTTCATTTAGCAAAGCCTTGCATGATGACTTAGTGGGGCACAAAAAATGTTTAAGTTAATTGTTTTATACTAAAAGATGGACACAACATTTTAATAGATCTTATTTTACAAGCTATTAAAACTGATTGTATTGTGTTTTGTTCCACTGCAGTAAATCAAATTAAATGACCCTGGACAGAGCCTGCAACAATTATTTAAAATCAAAACACATTTATTGTGAGCGGATGTTATTAAAACACGTTTATCACTGGATCGGAGGTAACTCATGACATAAAATGATATAAAAAGCGACACATACAATTTTCCTTTGCTTGGATTTCCTCTCATGTTGATAAAAGAGTGTTAATTTTTCTGACCTTAAACATCTCCTGACATGTCCTCAGAAGTGACTGAATTCTCATAAATATAAGAAAATAGTAGGTTTAGAGCAAAAAAATTATATTAATAAAGGAGCAAGCTTTGTATTTCCATCGTATTTAAATTTTAAAATTGAGTTTCAAATCTGATTAAAATACTATACATGACTTAGACTGGTCACAATAAATTGCTATAAGCAGGTTTTAATTCAGCTCACGAGGAAACCTGCGATCACCTTGTTTTTCTTTGTGAGCCCGCTCTCTCCCAGGCTGATTCTGATGCAACATGCACCAAGTAAGACTCAACTCTCTGGGTACCTGAGCTGAGGTGTTTCTTTTTTTTAATGACATTTATTCACGTTGGGATGACTGAAGTTTTTATTTTCCAGGTTCAGAAAGAAACCCCAGAATCTGATCCCGCGCTAACAAATACATCCTTTGTTCCACATTGTGACCTGAACAGTCATATGTCACCTTCACCTTCCTGCAAACCCGACCACACCTTTCTGTCCTTGCTTAACCACCATAGCCCACCCATAACCACCCCACCTGTAAACCCTCAGCCGATCTGCGCTGTTTAAAACCTGCTGTTGTCTTTGCCCACAGCAGATTTGTTAAGAAGGTGGTCATTACTTGTCCTATAGGAGCACGCAGACCATATGGGGAGGGAGTTGCCGCAGCAGATGGGTAAACTACATGGAAAGCTGGTTAATTATGGCCTGATGACACCCATTAGCCACTTGTTGCCTCACTGGAGAATACTGAGCTCCCAGAGCGGACCCGAAACCGTATGAGGCCCAAAGTAGGATTTCATCTGGTGATGGAGCTTCAGTCAAGCTCACCAGTAATGCCAGCATATCTTACTTCCTCTTTGTTTTGTCTGTGCTGGGCCAGTTATGTATTCTGCTTTCCTTTGTGAGCCAATAATAGCATCAGTTACTTTACATAGAGAACAGTCAACGCAACTTCATTATATTTCTTTTCAGTGTGTTTTAACAAAGCTTTCCCGAACATATATGATAACCAATAGTACTAAAAACATGAGAAAGTGAACAAAAGGGTCAATCAAGGGAAATTCTAAGAAGCTCTGAGAATATTATCGTAGCTATTTCTCTGGTTTCAATTCCTTTCTCTAATGGGCCAAAAACAACTTAATTTACAGATCTTCTTTGGAAAGTAAGGAAACTTGATAACCATAAGAGTGACCTTTTGTAACAGTAAAAGATACGGGAGTTATTTCTCTGCTCACTCAAATGCTCCTTAGCAGCCAGAGTCAGTCAGCACAAAGTGGATTCTGGGGTAGGAGGGGCTAAAGTCAATAGCTTGTCATGCAGCCATGAAAAAAATCTCAACAGTTAAAATGTTTTTTTTTTTTCATTCAATATTATTTATAATGTGTTAAGTGTTAAGTTTTCTCCATATTATGATGGATTAGTTTTCTCATGTGAAGCTTTTCCTCATAATGTATAGATTTTCTTTTAGCCTGTTCTGTGCAACAGGTTACTAAAGATCAGGAGGGGGCTTTAAGCAGCAGGAAAGTTTACTGTTAGCTCAGCTAGCTATTTTGTGTATTTCAAAAATGTATATAAAAACTTTGGTTATGAAAAAAAACAACATTATTAACATTCCCTACTTTTACAGCAGTAGCTGAACATTTTTTGTTGATTCTAATGAGTCTGGATCTGTGGATTTTTCATTTAATTTTGTGTTTTCTCTCAGCATTGTAAGTCTGAAGAAAAGAAAAGAAAAGAAATGCATGTAGGGTAAATGTAAAGAAGGAAAGTCAGGAAGAGGCGTCAACATGACCGAAACATCTTGTCTCCTGCAGCTGATACAGCTGCTTCGCAGCGAATGCAAAATTATTTGCATAGGAAAATGTAAAGGATGCTTTCAGGAGACAGGGTGTTGTGTTACCTCATTATTCTGTGTCAAGAAGCATGCATTTCCTTTCTGCTCTGAGCTTTGGGAAGTATGGATTAGAAATGTGCTGATTTCCTAGTTTTTGACACAATGTGCTTATAAACCGCCTCTGTTAGATTAAAAGTACAGGAAGTGAATGGAAGAACATATGTTGTTGATACTATAGTGATCCAGACGTAGTCTTTAATGAGTTTAAAAAGACATCCCTTGTTGCAATGGCGTCCCTATATTGGTAATATCCACGTTGTGCTCTGTTGCCACAGCTGTGCCGGCACGGACAAAGTTTTTCTCTTCACTCGGTCTGACTGATTTGCCTCTGATGCAAATATCAACTGAACACTGGAGTTGCATGAACCGAGGCATCAGACAGGAAGAAGAAAAAACTCCAGGTAAAAGGAAATGTTTCTCCACATGGCAAAATATAGATTTCAAAAATAATGTTTCCTCACTCTTATCAATTAAATGATCTAAAAAGACTGAACAGCTGCTCTATATCAGCGGGACACTGACAATGTGCGACTGATGGTATTTGCTGGTTATTTGCTGCTTCTGATCAGCAGATAGAAGGAAGAGAAGCACAGATGTGGCATGCTATGAAAAACCAAAACTAACAAAACTATACATTCACTTATTGTGAGTAAAGATTGCATCTAACTGAAGCTCATTCACCACATGTCTTAAATTAGTTCTTATTAACAATAATGTGCATAAAGGATCGTCTAACCAGAATGAGTAAGTAAGGATTTGGTGCTGTACGGGTTGTTTTGTTTATACATATGTATATTACATAGATCTTTTTCTTTACATGGAATGAAGTTTTTGAACTGTGAATTTCTACTACAATATGTGCTTTTTGGTGTAAAATTAGTAAAATCCAGTGAAAACTATACTTTGTTAAAGTTATTTTTTTTGCTTTTTTGGGAAATGAATAAGATTCTTATATGAAATACAGATAACATGAAGATCTAAAACTGGGCGGAGAGTCATGTAACACACCCTAAAAGCCCAAATAATATTCCTCATGGAGTCCTGCGCTGAGGGTTTGAATCTCTAACCACAAAAATGGTTCAATTTATATTTTTTGTAAAGTTTTGAATCTCAAAAAAATATCATTAGACAATTGTGTTTACTTAATTACCTTCATCTTACTATGAAGCTGTATTGTAAACGTAGAATAAATGACAGGCTTGAAAACAGTGTAATCATTTGTTTTTGTCAGTTTAAAATCAACAAACAACTGATCATCATTTTACCATATATTTAATAAACAGGAGAATTTCAGCAAAAAAAAAAAATAATATATCACCCGAAATAAAACCTTCCTGCTCTTAATAATCCAGTGTATGCCAAGCTTTCTGCCAAAAGCTCTTTGGCAATAATGTTGATGCCAACATAGTGTCTCAAATGATTTATTTATTTTTGGTGATTGTGATGGGATTTAACTCAACAATAAGAATTTAAATACTATGTCTATGCTTAAAATACTGAGTTTCTTGACAGAAAAAAGAAAAAACCTGGTAAATAAAAATGTGGACATATTTTGATCTGCATCCCTTGAAAAGATGTTAAAATATTGGGCTCCCTCGGTCCAAGAGGGGATAAATGATAGATGAAGTCAGATGACAGAATGTGGCTAAAGGACTAAATCAGAGCAATGAGATACAAAATAAAATGCCATCTAAAGGAATCAAAATCCTTAATTTTGACATGTTAAAACGACCCCAAGGGAAGGTTTGAATATTTACATTTCTTCACAATAAGATAGGGGTTGTTCTTCGACAGGTCAGGTTTTCGGAGGTGAGAGGTGAGGTGAGAATATTATGCAAATTTGACACATAGATTACCCCCACTATGACCAGAATTTTATTCTAATTACTGCTATTATTATTATTTCATAAACTATGGTTTATAGTTGACTGAGACGATAATATTTAGCAGCATTACAGTAAGAAAGACTGAATATGTTCACAATGCTCATGTTTAGTTATTTGTAAAGAAATGTGGAATACTCTTTTATTGTCCTTCCATTTGTGAATTGTACACTTCTTTGTGTTTCATTTTTTTTGGACAAAAATATGAGAAGGTTCCAAGAGGGTGAATACTTTTGCACGGCTACAGTAGGTTAGACACAGGGATCATTATTTTGTGTCTGTATCATGAAAGCCCGTCGCCATAGCGAGCTTGAGAATAGACATGCAGTCATGGTCACATGAATAAAAGCGAACATATTGTTAAATGATGATTATAACAGCAACAATCAATTGGGAGATGACTTGGGCTTCACACACACACACACACACACACACACACCCACCCACACACACACACACACACACACACAAACACACAAACACACACACACACACACACACACACACACACACACACACACACACACCCACACGCCTTCCTTTGAAGTGCATGTGTGTGTATGCTGGCGTGGTCTCTGTCTGCGGTCCCTCCCACATGAATAGAACTGGGCCCTGTGCAGTCGACAGCTGTCTCCTTTGAACGTCCAAAGACAAAAAGCCCTAAATCCAGCGACCTCCCCTCTTTCATGTGTTCACCTGATACTGCTCTTCCTCGTCTTACCGCTACTCTGTTCAAACTCTGTAGCTCCAGGCTGCGGCTTGTTGCTGTACTGTATAGCCCGAGCACCCATTCAGCTCATCTGATTGTAAATGGTTTTTAAAAGTGTTTTAACGACTTTGACTGCTCATACAAAACCCGTGCATGCATGTCTTGAATGAGACATCATTTCTTGATTTTGTACTACCAAGACTTTCCTGTAATGACAAACTGGAAAAGAATTTGAGTAGTTTTTCATCAGGATTCGTGCACAAGTAAAATAAAAGGAAAAATAAAATGTTCTAAAATAAATTCATCCTCTGTTATAGCCGCCTAATCTTTCTCTAGCATTTACAGACAAAAAAATTTAATGTTTATTTCAAATACCTACTTTCATTTTGTTTCTACAGACTTCTAATTAGTAATCCATTACTTCCCGTTTCCCTGCGTATAACTATGAGGGGATACAGAGCCATATAATTTACTCATTAGCCATGAGGGCTCATATATTACCGCAATGCAGAGGACAGTATGGTGGGTTAAAAAACAAACCCAGAGCTCCCCGTTGGAACATTCAGGAATCACTAAATCCTTATAAACAGCCATTAGATGCTATTTCCATGTCCAAGTGTGGTGAGAGTAATGCCAGATAAAGGAAGCCTTATTTGTCCATTCATTACAAACAACAAAAACAAAAATACATTTTTTTTTTTGATGAAGCTTATTATCCAGACCCTGGTTACTCTGAGCGGTCTCTGTCTCTGTCTCTGTGCTTTTACTGTGAGCTGCAGGAGGACATACCGACCACTCTTCCTTTCTCCGCTTCTTTCTCCTACTTTTCTACAATCATTGCTTCTTGTATATTTGTCCTGGTCTGGCCTTCCTTTCCTTCTACGAGATCTCCATGGACGTCAGCCAAGCTGCTGTTCCCAATAATGTGACGTTTTCTATTATCCCTTTCCCCTGTCTTTCGTTACATTTCCACTGTTGGCGAAGACTATGACTTATCTTATTGGCTATGAGATTTGTATTTTAGGCAAGAATTTATATATATATGTATATATATATGTTTTCAGAATAATTGTACTTACTAAATATTGTTTGTGAGGATATCCTGATACCACCGAGAATTTTATTTTACGGCTCTTTAAAAACGAGAGCCAATAAATTCGGTGGATGTCCATAAGAACGTTATTTTCTTAAAACGAAGTTTTAACAGGCAATGGTTTGTTTTGTTTTTTAACTCCTTTTTTTAATAAATGAATGTCAAGGCTCAAAAGAATTTTCTTTTTTTTCTTTGACTCAGGTTACAGAGTAGCATCCCAGCAAATCCTCTGATTAAGATACCATCCATGCACCTTGTACCCTCTGCATGAAAAGCACCAGAGATGAAAGCTAAAAATAGGACTGTATATTTGGATTTCGGGAGTCTTGGAAGAATGCGTGATAACCCAGGCAGTCTGCCATCCGTGTGCCCGACTGCCTCCCATTCACTGAGGGTAATTAGAAAATCTTCAAGGCAGGAGCTACTTGGCTTTGTGTGTCAACATTTGTGTGTGTGTGTACTTTGTGCATGAGGAGGCAGAGGCCCAATACTGTACCAGGCAAAGGTTTCCACCAAATCGTTCTTGCATAACTCAGCGATAACACTGGTGCATTCCTCTCAACACATATCACAGCTGGCAGCATCTTCGCTTCACTCTTTTTTCCCCCAGCTCACTTATTCAATGCAGCCAATCTCGAAGTGCAGGAGAGCATAAGGGTCCTTTTGTGAGTGGGCAGGAATGGAGCCGCCGCTTTGGAGGATTCCCCCTGCATTGCTTGGCTCACGAGACATGAAGAGATCTGGGGGACCGTCCAGGCCAGAGGTCACTGTGTTCATCAGGAGGTAGGTCAGCTGGGGTTAAAGCTGCAGGTGTTCCTATTTATACGGTACACCTTTTCTTTTTCAGTCTGACATTAAACATTCTGAGTACGTGTTTCCCTTAGACACTGTTTCTATTTTCTTCCATTGAAACCTTTCAATGGCTTGAAAAAAATAAAAATACAAAGGCTTAATTTAGTCATTTCATGGTCCTTCCTGGCTTAAAGTGTCTTTATTCAGGGTTTGTTTAATGTGAGCTCCATCCAGGATGATGTGATAGTAGGTTGTATAAACAAAGATATGCAGGGTGTACAGGTCATAAAACTCCACCGTCGAGTAGCGCATGTACACTCAGCCTGCCAAAACACAACCTGTAGCTGAACTCTCTACACTTCCTCAGCCATCACCCCGATGAGCAGCTGGTCTCCATGACTGCCGGCCTCCCATAGGCTCCCGTGGATGCACATCACACCTCTCTGTTCATTTCAGATTGGCTGCGCGCACTATATGAACCGGCGGTCCCAGCGTCTGGAGAGTCGCAGTGTTTACAGAGTGGCGCCCTGATCCAAAGGGTGTGCTTAGAGGGTTGTAAAAGCTCTGGCTGAGGGATCCGATCGTGTTAATGTGTAGCTCTCTGGCTGCGGCGGTTGTGAGACGCCGGGATAATGTTTAGACCTGTGGACTTTTGTACTTTCTGTTTGATTCACACCGAAGAGTTAAATGTGCCGATCATTTACTCACAACATGAGGCCGTATTAACGCTGAGTCCCGCCATGTCGAGATGTTTGTAGCGCTGTAGGGGACGCATGGAGTTTATAAGATACCTCATCCTCAAACTGGCCTCCCTATTTACTCGAGCCCGATGCTTAATAGTGCCTTTGTAGTTTTAGCTTAAAGTGGAATGAGTTCGTTGTCTGCACTTTTAAACTTTTTATTACATTCTTACATTCTTATTTATTACCGCCTCTTTCTCTCATCTTTCACATTTCTGTTAATCTTTTAAGGCGGTCCTAATCATTTATCTTTTGAGTAGGCCTTTCAATATATTTTATTAAATGTGCAAAACATTTAAAAAGATCTAGTGAAATTGACATTTAGATGAAAAGCATCTGCCAGTCACATCAGCGTGTTTTTACTCTAGAGCTACCCTTTCTGTCCAGGATCATACCTAGAATATGTTTTGTAATGAGCTTCTTGTTATTGAATTGCCCCGTTTTGCTCACCGACACCCGGCCAGTGCTGTGTGTGTCGTCGAGGGGTCTTTCCACCTCTACGATTGCAAGCATGATCTAACTTTAACTGCAACTCTGGTGCCTCAATTTCTCTGCTCCCATTGAGGAACATGCAGGCATGCCCAGACAGGCGTGGGTACACAACACGCACACATCAACAGGCGGTGTGCAATGACAAGGAAGCTTTCTACGGCTACAATACAAAAATACCAATGAGATCTGAGGTGGCAGTAATGAATGATTTACGTGTTTTGTCACAAAAGTCCTATTTACGATTTTTTTTCAATCACAAAGATGATAAAATAAAATATATAAAGGTTCATTCCCACTTCATCTTACTTTGTTGGTTTGTTGCTGATCCCAATGGATGGGTTTCATTTCCCTAAGGTAACGTCATTTAAATAATTTTCTATTTCACTTTTCAACCACACTTATTGCCTATGAGCAGACATTCAAATTGTTGCTCCCTCGGTTCTTTGCGGGTCTGAGCGTCAGGCTGCACAGTTTATGCTTTGTCTGTTTTTGCATGTGTCCGGCTTCATGTGTGCCCATCTAAACAAAGCAGAACAGAAAAAAACAAACAAACAACACATCACCATTACAAAAACAAATTACACAGGACTGACATGGCAAGACCGGTACATTTACTGTGTCAGGACAGGATATGTTGAAAAATCTATACATAAAATGATCTAATGACAAGAAAATCACATTTTAAAACAAGCTACCGTTCGGTATATGCCATATACTTAATGGCTTTCTTGGAGATTTCTATATTAAGTACTTTATGTTTGATGCTCACATATTTTGTCTTTTGTCAATCAGACTTTTCTGTTTTTTCTTAATGATGTCACACCTAAAAATTCAGACATACTGTAACTTAGATTTGTGTCCTAAAGACTTAAGTTTCGACTTTGAGTCATTGTCCAGAACTGTAGTCATGGCAACACTTTGAATATAACAAAATTAAGTTAGCAGGTGAGCTGCAGACTGCAGAAGTGGAAATGCTGTCCTTTCAAAGTATGAGCTTGATTATCTGCAAGTGACTGATGTATTATTAGCTATCGATACCTCATAATATTCTGTTTTTGTTTGCAGTAGCTTCATCATATTGGTCACATGTAGGTCCTCTCCCCTTCTGTTTAAACTTATTTCGAACAGTCAGTTTAGTTTATTTAGACGTTGAAACACCATTGCATACAACACAGTGCGTTGCCCATTATACTGGATATTATACTTCTATAGTTAAAGATAAATTGGTAATACATTTGTTATAGCTTCATAAAAGGATTTACCGATAACAATAAGAATTTCTCCTGCTCAGTATAACTAGAATAATAAAAGTGGGAACATAATGAACAAAGGGTTAAACTGATATTAATCTAATAATTACAAAGCAAAAAATTCATATGGTTTGATTCTATCATTCAAAAAAATTATAGGGGTCAATGTCTTTCTATTTGTTTTTTTCCCTTTTGTTTTATTTAAGGGTCGAATTTGGTACATTTTTATCATAATATAAATTAGGCTGTAGGAATATGTTTAAATGCTAACTTAAATGCTTTTACATGCGTAGAAGGTAATTAGTCATAGACATAAATATTGCAGTGCCTGATTGCACATGGTTTTTTTTTTGTCTTCAAAGACTAAGCAGTATTTCTTGGAACATTCAGTTCGCAACTTTTTTTAAATGTTATTTTATTATGAGTTCATTCTATTTGCAACACAGAGGGTCTGTGTGTTATCTTATCTTATCTTGTGTAAATAATGAAGCCCCTGGTGAGACTCGCGTCTCTCACCAAGGAACGTACGTGTCATGTACCGATCCGTAACATCAGTTTATTTAGTAAGAAAGTCTTTTTTAAGCTAAGATTGTGTGTCAGAGTTTTCTCTATTACATATCAAAGATGCAAATTATAAGGAACCAATTACACATTCAATACACTTCAACTGATTTAAAGTTAAATGTTATTGTAGTATTTTTTTCTTATGGACAAATGAGCAGGTTTGAAATGGCAACGTGCAATGCAGCATTAGAGGTGACCCAGATGTCGTAGATTTCACAAGAAAAAGGTTTATTTCATTGAGTAGAGACTTGAAATGTGTACTTAGACTTGGGGTGAAAGACTTTAGACTAGACTTAGACTTGGAAAAAAAAATAACCCATGAATGTCTCTGTTGTTGGCCTGAAACATTTCAAACATGATGTTCTGAGTTTTTCATCTGGTTTTGTTTGAATTGAAAGTATTTGTCACTACTGTTCATCGAGGGTTTACAACAATTCAAAAGTCATAGGATGAGCTACTCACTTCTTCCCACATTGATCAGCTGATGATAAATCTCTTTGGTACTTTGTCAAGTGTGGGGCTATTTTTTGTTATTGTCAAAATATGCTGTGAAATGTTAGCCTAGGATCCAACTTGCTCCCAGCTTTCGTAATGTATTGTTGATTAAATCCTACTTTAAGCATGTTCCATAATATCTACAGTTGACAAACTAAATAAAGAACAAAGTCTACAGACACATAATCAAAGTTATCCAGTTTGCTTATGTAGATGTTGTGTCAGCTGGATATCACACAATAAGGTATTGTCAGAAATTTGTAAAGCTTTAAGAGAAACCTGCTCTTATTGCTGCAGCTGAGATCACATTGTTTGACCACCCCTACTGAGATTGAAAAAAATAAAAAATGATTTCCTTTTAAGCTCTCTTGTCCTCCCTTTTATTCTATTTTTTGAGTGCAATGAATGAATATTTCTGTAACTCCCTCACTGATTAGTTCAGATATATAGTTTGGCTTTGACGATGAGGATTACAAAGAGCAGCACATCTTCCCAGGCTATTAATCTCACTTTATTTAAAACCGTCTTTTCTTTACATTTCTAGCAGTAATTTACCAGCAAAAGGCAGACATGTAAGGGAATGCTTGTATGACTGCTTTATATGATAAGGTCTTGAAGAAATATAAGGGAAAAAGTAATTCATGACAATGAAAGTTTTTTTGAAATCCTTTTACATCGATAATGCGACAGATGTCCTGTTTAATTCACAAAATGTTCTAGAAGAAATGTGAAAGTAACATTTTATTGGGTGAGACCTAACATCAGTTAAAGTGAATTTGGTTACTTAGTTTAAAAAGCTTGAATCTAATCTTTATTTCTGGACTTTCTATCTATTTTCTATATCTATTTTTTACATTATATGTCATTCTTCCTCCTCCATATGTCACGACCAGTAGTTGGAAGGCTAATTAGACTTTAGCATTTGTCCAAACTGAAACATGGTGGTGGCAGCATCATGACCTGCTTTAACGTTTCTTTTGATGTAATTGAGATTTTTGTTATGATATATGAAAACAGTTCCAAAATCCAGTCAACTTTGGATAAAGGCTGGATGGCTCAGGTCAAAGAATGTAAAAAATAATAATAAAATCTTTAGCATCTTGTCACCTTATATCAACAAATGCAAGGATTTCCTAGAAAGTAAAACCTCGGAGTCCCAAATTAAATATGACAGACAATTGATGGAGTCACCTTTTAACTTCTTTCACTTGTACAAGACAAATGAAACAATTTAGCCAAAAAAAAGTTTACCATTGTTTTTATTTTGCTCAGAGAAGCTAAATGAATAGTAATTAATGCAGGTGCAAATTGGTCCGGGTTCACAATAATCACAAACAATTTGTGTCACTCTGAAAACACTAATCCCCTCTCTGACACATGGTACTGTGGTCGGAGTTGATGGTATAACAGATGGACATTTAAAAAAAAATTAGGATTAAAGAACTGAAACTGAGGCAGTGAGTCGCCTTTCAGCAGGCGAACTAAAGCAAGAGCTACATTACTATGGTTACAATCAAAGAACGTCTTACAGATTAAAGTCCAGCCAATTATAAAAACCAGAAATTGATGTTTAATGATGGTCTTTATTTAAATGTACTGAGCCAAAAAAAAAATGATAAGAGGAAAGACGTTTAACACTTGTAGCTGTGAATGAAACAAATTAGGCTTTCCAAACTGTCGGCTCAGCAGGGATGAATGCAAATACCTATTTGATTTGTTAAAAATCATATGTTATTTTCCTTCAACTTCATAATCATCACCTGCTTTGCTTTAATTTGTAATAAAGTTAAAATTACACTGACGTCCATATTATGTGTGAGAAACTGTAATGTTTCCTGTTTGTATACATCAGCATTATCTTTATGTAACGGTTTTTTCTAAGTCATAGCCTTGTATGTAAAACGATATCTGCCATAGTGGCTTTTCAGCTTAAGAAAACTCACAATGAGCCTGATGCTACTCTGCACCAACACTTGGCAGAGTCTTTCTAACGCTGATTTTAAAGCCAAACTAAATGCCTTGACTATTTCCATGTACGGTAGCATGGCTTCTGTTGACTGCAATCTTGTTTGGGTCGTAGCCATTACCCACGGAGGAAGTGCTAAGGTACAAGTGAGGACATCGGAAGGGGGTGGGGCGGTGTTTCTTGGTAACTGGTACCAGTGGGCTGCTTCGTGATGGTGTCTTCACCTGAACCGTGACTCCCCAAAGAACCTCCACATCGCAAACACGTCTTGCATCATGAGCACAGCCTGCAGTTACCCTGAAGCCTGACCCCATGTGGGAGAGGTCCATCATTATCCACTGTACATGTTCAAGTCAAGGCTGTTAGTGAGGACGATAGAGGCGTGTAGGTTGATTAAACATATGTACAGAATGCATATAGACCAAAAACATCAAAAGTAGTCATTAGAAACAATTTTTTTTTGTTTTGAGTGTTTTTGAGACGTCGCTTTTTCTTTTTAGAAGTTGCTGCCTATTAGATTACAACGGTCTGTTTTGTAAATAACTACTTTTTTGGGCTAATAGATTTTTATTCAGGAGATGTTTAGCCAGAGAAGAAAATGTAAAGTTAATCAGATTTTTGCTGTACAAACATTTATTGGTCTTCGGTCAAATTGGACTTTGTCTTGGCCTGGTCAATTGTTTCCAATCCGAAAAGTAAATGATTCAGCTTTAATGTAGCATTAAAATCGAGGTTTGTGGAGCCTTCCGAGATTTTTTAGTTTGGTTTTATGAAATTATTTGATCCTACCAAACGTCTGGGCAAGTGGAAAAAAAATCCAGAACTGTTCTGCGCAATGATCACTGGCAAACTTCCCGTTGTTCTATTAGACTGACAGTCTGCAAAAGACTTGTAAAACTATAGCTTTTTTATTGTCGTCCTTATCTTATGAACCATGGCTGCATGCATTTGTCTCACTGCCAGAGGAACATTTGTAATGGCCTTATTTATTTTTTTTATTTTTTTTTTTGCGAATCAGCAATCATCAGGAAATGTCTGCATCAATACCATGGGAATGTTTGTCCCACTTAAATGAATACACTTTTTTATAACAAAAACCTGCCAATCCATAAAAAAGGGTTAATATCCTATAACAGGGGTGACCAACCTTTTTTGTCCCAAGATCTACTTTTCAAGTAGCCAACCTCCTGAGATCTACCAGTCCACTGTCAACATCGCAAACCCCCACAGATCGTTTCCAGCCTGCAGTAACTACCCTCACAACACGTTTTGTTGTTGGCATACAACCATTAGACATCACATCACAAACCTGCCCTCTCTCAAACACACACCAATCTGCATGATGAGCAATAGCCATAACTGACCTTAATATGAACCAAACAGAAAAATAAACCATATAAAAAAAATCAGGTAGATCTCTGTTTGAAAAAAGGCACTGGGAGGAGGAGGCAAGGTTTTCATACCGAACCGATTACTGATTATTTCACTGATTATTCACTTTATCAAAGCAGTTTTAGGGAGCAGGGGAATTTATAATTATAATATTTGGAGGGAAACGAGATTGCTAACACATCATTGAATGCATATGGGCTACAGACCAAATTTGCTTACATAACATGGGAGAATATCTGCTGTGTTTCATATCGTACAAAAACCTTAACAGAAGTAAATATACCTATTATTAAAAAGGAAAATGTGTTGCTGTATATGTTTTGATTGTTTGGGCTGCAGTTAAAAATTTAATTTTATGAATAAAAACAGGAACAGAAGAAAGATTTCTTCAAAAATATTTTTTGTGTTTTAAAATAAAAATAAAAATGATTAAAGAAGGTTGTTTGAGCCTCAGCCTTTGAAAAGTTCCTATTGAGTCACATGACTAAAGTTTGTCCTTCATTACCACATGGGGAGGTTGGACAGGCATTTGCACCTAGAGCCTTTGGTGCAAATGATTACAAAATTATCTGAATAAAGGTTCTTTATGAGGTACTTTACCTCCGGGAGAAACCAGAAAACACAAATCCCTGTGGAAGATTTGCTTATCCAAATGCTCCTGTTGAGCAGGACACAACATGCTTCAACGTTTTCTTGTTCAGCTCGCTTTTTAATCTGCATAGTGGTCAGCTTTTGTACAGCAGGCTTTTGCTCTTCATGGCTTGGTTAATTTCTGAACACAGTTGCTTCTTGGTGTTACCTTAGGGAGTCTTGATGCTCTTTGTGCTGAAAGCATTTTCGGGAACAGATACAATTTTTGTCTTACCACACAACCTTTCATCCCAAACAAAAGACAATGGAAACGTTGGACTTGTCTCTGTACTTTGAACAAATAGATTTGCCTTTTTACTTCACAATACTTAAATTTATCTACATCCCTGTGAATATTCTAAAGATGAAAATACATCATGCTAAAGTTGGGGTTTACTTGGTTGGATATCTAAAACAGGTTTAATAGCACTATAAGTCTAGGCATGCTTTAGTCTAGCCTCACAATTCTGAAAGAGAAAGAAAGACATGCTTTCAGCTTAAACGTGGAACATCTTGATCGTGCAGTTGCTACCAGTTGAGCTTTTTTGCGTCATGCAGGTCAACGTGCAAAAAAATGCTTTAGTCAAGATGCTTCTTTGTGTTTCCTTCTTTGTTTTATAGTTCTTGAAGCATTCGGGTGCTTTTCTGAAAACAACGTAACAATATCTGGCCGACTTACTTTTCGAGCAAGTGATGATGGACTACTGTACCTCTGCTGCTTTTGTACGGGGTTTCTCTCACTAGCTCAAACAGACAAAGGGCTTGCTTACTGGGCACTCCTTTTTCTCTTAATGTCATTTAGAGCTTGACTGATGAATTAAAACGCGCATATTTGTGAAGCATGTAACTCTGAAAACAAATGTCATTGCTGCCACTGCTAACGTTTCTGTGAACACGTTACGGGGGGCTAATTACACATGGCGGCCTTTTGAAAGAAACAGGCAGGTGTGTTTGGACATTGCACCTCATAATGCCCTCAGAGCAAACACACACGAGCACTTTAAAAGCATGACAATACCAAAAATTGACCCTGAGGAAGGAGCGGCGAACACAATCAACGATGAGCCCCAGTTCAGCATTCGCTCTCGTTTTCTAAACAAACGTCAACGTCTCGACCGTGAATGACTGAAACTTTACCCGCCAGGCAGGTCTACAGGGTGTGTTTGACAGAAAACAGGGGGGAAAAATCTGATGTGTGTCGCTGTGTGTGTTTGTGTGTGTATTTGAGTACATGCACTGTTGGTTTACAAAGCAGGAAACCATTTTCTGACATTGAACCTCTCCTTCTCACGAACGCATAACGTCACAGTGCCAGTCATTCTTTCTGCACTGATCCCAACAACTAACCTTTCCCTCTCTCTCAAGTATTATATGATATCTTCCACATTTGGGAAACCCACTGAGACAATGATGTAGAGTAAGTAGTGCCATTTAGAGAACAAAAAGTTGTACTATCATCCCACTTCACAAACATTGACATATGCTGATATAAAATGTTGACAACCTGAAAAGAATCATGGACCTTTTTTGCATATTTTTCAACTTTTCCCAGCACGAATAGCATATTTCTGCTGATCCTTAATGCACAACTAACTTATTGTTTTGGATATTTTAATATGAACATCCACAATTCTGACAATAAGATTACCAAAAGTTCAAAATTTAAAAAAATTATAATAACTGGATTCTTTTTTTTTGTATAAACTGATCATCACACCAGTTCATTAAACTCAACTCTTGAAGGTCTAGAATAATGGACGCATGTTTACTGTTTACTTTTAAGTGGTTGACTGTTTCTAGGCAATTGGGTGAGAAAACCTACAGAAAAACTTGATTGAAAGTCTTTCTTGTTTAAAAGCCACTCAATGATCAATGTCTAAGCTCATGCCAACACAGACAGTTAACAGACAACCGATCTGTTAGACTAGACAAGACTAGAAAACCACTGACAACAGAGTCTGTCTTTAACTGTGATGGTCCTTATAAAGCCTTATGAAGGACTTCATAGTCGGGGACTGTCATAGTCGGGGACTGTCAGGTTGGAGTGACAAACCAATGTTTACAGATTTAAATACTGTTATCGTTTGTAGAATTGCGCTTATCAGATTGGCAGCACATTGGAATAGCTCTGTAACTTATTGAATTACCTCAACATAATTTAGTTCGCATTTGGGATAAATACAGTATTTTTGATTAACTTGATTTGATTAAATTAGATATTTTTTAAATTTTTTTTTTTAAACTTGCTCTTTAACTGGCTATACATGGCCTGAATACTAGTTTTTCTTCCTGGGCTTATAAAACTACTCAGACATTGATGGTTATTAAAGGAGTTTTCAGTTTTTTTTCTCTTTTACAATAAAGCACATCTAAATTAACAGTAACATATAGAATTAACATATTTCAGATTTTTTTCTGCATACAGGCAATCACGAATAATTTACAGAAATCAGACAAGAGGCAATTGTTTTGTTCAATCTGGTCTTTGGTTAGGCCCGTTTTATTTTCCATGATTTTAATTTAGCAGTAGATATATAGCTTAAAATCTAATTCTGAAAGGCTAAAAGCGGCCAAGTAAGAAATTGACAACTTGGACATCATGCTGTTTGGTTATAGGATAAAAGAGTGACTGGTGCAGCGAAATAGATAATTGATTCACTTATATATTGGAATAATATCAGAAAGCTTAGGTAAAATTCTAAAATTGAACACGTTATAAAACAATGCTCTCATCACTCTGTCATTTTGCAAATGT
>JAVLVB010001056.1:309482-330374 GCA_032876305.1 Orestias chungarensis | reverse complement strand
TATATATATATATATATATATATATATATATATATATATATATATATATATATATATATATATATATATATATATATATATATATATATATATATATATATATATATATATATATATATATATATATATATATATATATATAAATATATAAATGTGTTTTTGTGTTTATACAGCATACGTACAGATCTGATTTTAGCTCAAAACGCTGGAAGAATAAACGATAAACCTAAATGGGGTAACATTAATGTTCTTACACCATGACTCTCAGATTGTGGGTTAACCAGCAGACGAGGCAAACAGGTGTGTTGTGGAACAAGGCGTTGCTAATAATTGGTGTGCCTCAGTCCGTCTCCCTATAGCAACATGGCCTCCTTGGAGATTACGGGATAGGACTCTGCCATCCGCACGCACCATCCCACCCTAAATCTTTCGGGGCCAATTACCTGCTGGTGGTGGCAGTCGGCAAGTCGGAGCACGGCTGAGGCTGCTAGACCGCCGGTGTGCACGCTGCTCCCTTGGTGATTCTCTGGCTTTGTAAAAAAATATAGTTAACTCACCTCTCATGAACATTACAAAAAATAATAAATCAACAAAAATAAATAAAACGAACTTTGATGATTACAATACGACTAGAACATGTGAAGAGAAAGTAATTTTCAAACCCTTGATTTTCTTGCTTTGAGGCTGCAAGGATGCCTGCTGTTGTGACAGACAGGCCACTAATTGGCTGGAGACTTGTCGAAAAATCAGCAGTCGAGGGCTAATCAGTATAATGAGGGGTCTATAAGCATCATAACTGGGCTAACTCCTCCAATTTCCTTGAAGACAATGAGAATCTCTGTAATTATCACACAGTCACCTGAGCAGAAGGGCAGGGCAGGGAGACAGGTGGATGAAACAACATGAAAGAGTGAACACAGATGCTGCACGCTGAATGATTAAGCCCCAAAACAGCAGCGACAGACCATGTTTTCAATCTGCCTGTGACTTTTTAAGATTGTTTTTTATTATTTATCACTAATAAATATGTTATTAGACACAGCATATTAGGTTGTTGAAGATCATGTTTCATTGACAGCCCGAGGTGTTTTTGGGGATGTGCTGTTGTTAACTTGATTAACACCAAAAAAATCAAAAAAACAAACAATGAATGTCCACAGACGTCTCTTTATTGATCCACCTTCCTCTCTGTGGCCATCGATGAAAACAGATTCACATTTGTCTGTTTCCTACCAAACCTCAGTCAAACGTAACTCCATCTGTGTTTGAACAGAATTTCTGTACTCAAACACAAAATGAATCCATTATTTTTTTCCTTTCTGTCTTTTGTATTTTTATTGACATTTCTTTTGTGCGTTCTCCCCTTTGCACGTTACACCTGCTCCCAACCTATCTCAGCTTGTCATGTTGATGGAAGTATTCATAAAACTGCATCATTAAGATTTCATGTTTATTGCATTCTATTATTTCCAAGAATACATTTATAAATGAATTTAGCTTGTGTGCCACTTCATTTTCCTCATCATTCTTTTGTCATTCTGACAGCCTGCACACTAGAACTGTGTTTTTACATAAGCCCAGATCTTTGAAACGCTTCACTTACAGCTGCAGTTACGTTACACAACAGGAGTGAGACATGACTTCACTGTAAGGCTGGTTTTAGAGGGCCTTGCAGAAGTAGTCACACGTTTTCACATGCTGCCTCATCAAAGCCTGAAACAGTTTATGTAACTCACTTGGAAATTTGTGTTCTAATTCAGAAAAAAAAGTAGGAAGCGTTTAGAAAAAAATAAGTTAGAAACTCTGAAATGTTAGCTTATCCTTCTTTATCTTTTCTGTCAGAATGGAACATCGGTCTTTGTTTGACTTCGTCCTTGATGTATCCCCACAGGATGCTGCATTCACCACCATGCTGTTTGTGTGTTGTAAAAAAAAGCCAATTTAAATCTTGGAGCACAAACTGGGTTATTTATTTATTTATTTCTGGTTACAACGTGCCATTTTTGTCGTCAGACATGATTCTTACCACTCTTACCACGTTTGTAGCGTAACAATAGCAGCTTCAGAAAGGCGACATACCTGACCAGTTTTAAAATAAACTGGTAAAAAACGAACAAAAAAAACACAAAAAAAACACACACACACACACACACACACACATGGCTAAAGAATAAACAACTAGGACTTTCTGTGTCTCGTTTCTCACTTGACAAGCAGTGGAATAACTGCAGGTGTTAGTCAGAATATGTGTTGTATTACTAAAATAGGATATGAATATCTGAACTTATTAAGAATGTAATTATTTTACAACTGTTTTACTTTCATGCAGCAAATAAATGAATGCTACTCAGTTTTATGTTGCTATGGCCACATTGAGGACACAACCCATTCAGGAAAACTACAGGACAAAATGCTGAATAAACACACGCCTATTTAGGAAAATGTAAAAGGGTAAAAACACAAGTTGCATATAAGATTGAGACAATGCTATGCTAAACTGTTGAAAAAATAAAAAAATAAGGTATATGCATTTTTGCAAAACAATCAAAAATTAGAATTTTCCTGACGTTTTTCGCTTGTTCTGATGATTATGCCTTGTGTGACGAGGATGGGAGGTAATGCTGGTTCAAAACTCCTTATTAGCACCTGTTTTATCTTCACATGGAAGAGCTCTTTGTGAACACTCGCAGGTATACAGACAGCCTCCTGTTGTCTTGTTGAAGAAAGCCGAGATTGTTTTGAATTAAACATTATTTCACTGGCCACAGTTAGCGGATTCATGCTTCAACATGTGAAACACTTTCAGAAGATTATTTCGAATAAAAATACGTTGAGACCAGAATTGGATTGTGGAGTTCAACGTGAAAGATTCAGGGTGATAAAAAGGCAAATAAAACAATACAATACAATTTAGGCAAATGTTTTTGTGCTTGATTTTTCTTGATACAGCGTATTCTCATGATCCTGACAAAACTCATTGAGATGTGAAAAACTGCTGCGGTTTGTAATGTAAAGTCATTTTAATAAGAAAAAACACTTTTTTGTTTACCTCCCAGCTTTTATTCCTTTTTTACATTTATTTAAATCACACACAATGTCTTGAGAGAACCTGTGATGCACTGAGGTTCTTTCAAGAGTGTTTTACGCTGCCTCATAACCACATAAACTCAGAATATTTGCACTGCATGGATCAGCAGTTTTACAGAACGGATGGATGGAAGTTGATCAGAGTCTGTTTGTAAAAGTTTAAATGTTAACAGTGGCAATTTTTCCAGCTCGTAATTAGCAAGTATATTAAATAAATGATTTTAACTTGTTGATATTGACACCTTGTGAATGGACGTTGAAGGGAAAACGTTGATTTTCGTGATTCCTGGATAAGCTGCTGCGGTAAAAAGATCTAATATGAGTACAAGGATTAAGAAAAATAAATTAAAATAACACTCTTTTTACGTTGTTCAGTAAATTTAAATATGTTTTTTGCTCCTTGAATCAAACACAAACCAATCTCTTTTTACTTCTGCTATTCATGCCAGGCTTACTTTAGTTATCGCTTGAGAATCTAAACTAGTTCATTTATAGTTTTACTCCAAAATCTAAGCAATTGAAGCTATTAGGTGATAGTCACAGAAATAAATATAATACTTAGTCAAATATTTATTGTAGATCATATATAAGCTGGGCAGCGGGGGTAAAACAATAGTCACAGAAACAAATCTATCACACTGAGGAGTAGCTCTCATTTGAACATTGAGTCTGAATGTTGCCTAATATACATATTGATCGAATCTACAGTAGGTTCAGAGCCATCAAACCTGCATAATTTAAATGTGGTCTGAGTTTAGTCGTAAAGTTGAAAATTGGTACGATTTACAGAAATATAATTAAGTCATAAATAAAAGCATGACTTCATATAATATTTTTTGTTTAGCTGCATGATGTATAGCTAAATTAGATAACAAATCAAGAGATCCTGACTTTCAAACCAGCTGCGTTAATTTTCTATAAAAATTACATTTGGAATAATATAAAATTATTTACAGTTTTACCCAAATGTATTGGAACCATTTGGATTTTTCATTTTTTTTTCTCTAAATTGATCAAATGATTGCAGGTGACTGCTGACACTTCAAATCGGCTGTATTTCCTTCTTAATACGTAAACATACATGGATATGCCCATCAAAATGGTAACAGATACAGCTTCATATGAATCTCGTGAATCTTCTTTAACAGATGAATAAAAATAAAACAATCATCTGTGGTTGCAGCTGTTACTCGGGGATCACGATGCTGCTGTATTATTCTGTATTATTATTATAAAGTTGCATATAAAACAGTTATCATACAGTTTCTGATCTCCTAAACTCACCAACAGCCAATGAAAGCAGGCCAGCACAGTAAATCAAAAAATAAAATAAAGACCTTGGATCCGGATATATATATTTGCACTTTACTGCGTGAGGATGTGCTTGCAAGCAAACACACGTGTCTGTCTGTACGTCGTTGTTTGTTGTGGATCCAGAGGCTGTTGCTCAGTAGCACCGATGGACGTCCCTACATCCTGTCTTGCGTGACTAGCCGCCCAGATACACATCAGTACCCAAATGAGTTCAGGTCGGGGCCTCTGTGCTTCACTCCAAAGCTCATTTGGTATGCAAATGACAAGTCTAAACAAAGACAACCTTTCAGGGCAGAGAGAGTCATTACCTGTTCCTTCTGAAAATGTGAGGCTTTACAAGTGTTAAACAGAAATATGTTAAAATATCTCCATAAATCATTAAGCATGAACAATATTGCAAACAAAATGCTGGAGTAGGTATCTTCTGAATGTAGAAGACCCAAACATACCGTGTTTAAAATGTTGTTTTTTAATATTCTTTTTCCTTTAAATCTCTAATTAAAAATCCTTACAAAGAGGCTAATCTTTTTGTTAATGTTACAACTTAAGGAAATATATTATTAAAAAGGATCTGTTTCACAACGTTTAAATAAAAGTTTAGGGCAGTTTTAACGTGATTTTTTTTTGACATCTCCACTTTAATATGTATTATTTATCAATCTTAGGTGAGGATAACATTTAGTCAAAACTATTAATCATAGCAAAGACAAAAACTGTTCTTATCTGAAAACCCAAAAAGGAGGAAACTTGTTAGTTTTATGTCCTGCGGACTAAAAAAAAGTCCTCCACTTCCATCTTTACTAGTGCAGTTCACCATCTCCGTCTGCCACGCCCACCAGAAACAGGATACGGCTCTGGCATTGTGCTCATTGTTGAGCGTCTAATCCTAACAATTAAACCTCAAGGCCGAAGGTGACCGCCTTGCCCAGCCAGCGTCTAGTAAAATTCAGGGCAGAGTTTGGGTTAAGGCCCCCTTTGGGCCCTCGCGGGTCAGAATCCACACCGGGCTGTTTATCTCTGCCTCCTCCCCACTGTGCTTCTAAACTCCCTAAACTGACCTAAAGCTGCTGGTGTGTCTTTCTCGGGTTTTACTCACCCGCACTTTGTTCAGCTGTTGTGTTTGCTGTAACTCAGTCAGCTTATTGTTTCAGGACAAAAAGAAAGAGGATGAATTTAAAACAAGGGAGAGGAAAGTCACAAGAGTAAAGGGCACGTCTTTCCGTTTTAAAGTGGGCTCGCGCAGATGAAAAGTAAAGTGAAGGCCGAAAAAATTACAGATACCGGTTTTTAAAAGCTTTACCTGCTTATTGTGTCAGGCCTCAATTCGTTTTCTTTGACTAGACATCATGGGCGTGTTTATAAGTTCATGTCAATGGAGGCGCAGTTGTTGTCCGAGTTGTAAAATGAACAGAGGAGGTTGTTCCCACAGAAGCTTGAGCTGACATCATGAAAAACACACAACAAGGTACCTGGGGACTTATGAGGAGGGTGGAGGTGAGCTAACCGGTGTGGTGGGAGTTTGAGGGTAGGAGGGGTTTGATGGTACGGGGACGGTGGGGGTGAAGGGTAGTCTCTCCAACAATTGGCTGAAGACGGCTCCAAGGACGCACCTGTGAGCGCCACAGGCTAAGGAGATTGGCTGCGACCTGAAAATTACACCTGTGGGGGTAAAGAAGGTTGGTGGGTGGAGCTGGGGGTCAGACTACATGTAAACCAAGCCCTTTACAAATTCAGCCTCTGTCTTCTCGAGGAGCTTAACCGCTTCACACCGCCGAGGAGAGCGCATGGAAAAAAACCAAGCCTTGCTTCAGTGACAGGAAGATAAGTGACGTGCTTCAAACTGGTTGGGTTTGTTCCGGCGCTTGGCTCATCCCACGTCTCTACGGCTTCAACCTACGTGAGGGGGACAGCTTTTTTTTCTTTCCGCCCAGATCGCCTCTCCTAGAGGTCGAACGTCCTTCAGCGGGAGCAGGAAAGAGGAAGACTAGCCAACGGGGGGCGGCGAGAGCCCTCAAACAATGATGCGTCTTGTCTTGGGTTTCTGGCTCGGTGACCGCACCTGGGGAAGATAGGGTAAAAAAGAAAACCCTTCTTTGTCTTCTTTCTCCGTCTTCAACAGTCATCATCAGAAGTTATTACTCAGAGACGCGGCCGTTCAAAAGTTTGAGGAGCGTTGCTAAAAACGGAAAATGTTCGGTAAGCCGATAAGATCTTTGTTCAAAAACCCTCGGGGTGGGGAGGGGGGTTGCGTGTGGGTAATGGAGGGTTTAGGTAGTTTCGACGAGAAGCGAAAATAATAATGTATCGAATTCCAACTTCATTTAAGCAGACAGAAAGAAGAGGAAACAATAGAGGCCAACGCTCATTCCTAAACTGGATAGACCAGTTGTGGCAGGTAAAGGCAAACTGCCAGACTTGTCAAAGGATATGAAGAGAGACGCAACTCGTTCTCCTGAAGCGCTAAAATTCGCTTACGTCGAGACAACGGCGGCATCACAGCATGAATATGCTTTATAGACGCGTGATCCGACAGCAGTTGTTGGTTACTTTGACAATGATCGGCAGAGCTTGGCAGGGGTCTAACTTATAAACCTTCTTTCAATAACTGGTTAAACTTTGAAAACGCGTAATTTCGTTTTATATCCTTGTCTAGCATGCCGGTGCTTGCTTCTTTTGGCTTTCCAAGATGGAGCTTCCGATCTTTATTCGCTTGGGAAGTGGATGTGAGACGGATGTAAAATGTCTGCTCATCCACTTTTCCTGCCTCTGAGGTATCGCTGCAAGTTCAGGCAGGGCACGCGCTAAGCGGAGCAGAGAGTTTCCACAGGTTGAAAGGTGTACATTATCTTTCTGTCTGGGTTGCTGTTAAAGGCGCTACGGGCGGCCTGGAGACGCTAGATGTCTACGAAAAAAAGGGGGGAGGGGGGCGGAGGGAAAATGTCGACCGAACACTGTACAGGGAAGACTACGGAGCAAGGTGGAGGGTTGTGATTGGCTGAGAGGAAAACATTTGTTCATTTCTCTGTGTACACAAAAATAGCTGCTGGTCACATGGGTGCTGCCAACTCTGCTGGTGTATGACAACGGAGCAGGAAGTGCAAGGCGGAGTTTTGACTCCATGTAATTTAAGTGTTTGGAGAGGTGGCCCTAAGTTAAACAGGTTTATCAGAGCTTGAGCCACGGGTTTGAAATTCAATTGAAAGTTTATCTCGTATCACTTGAGGAGGTGAAAGGCTCATTTAAAGTACCAGGAACAGCGACCGAGCGTCGAATGACATACCATTATGTTTTAAAAATAATACTGCAACCATCAAATCAAGTTTACCTTGATTATTAGGTAAGAACAGTAATTAGTTAGTAGTATTCAAAATGCTAAACACATCTTAGCAATAAATACAAGAATTTCTTCTTCATTTTTTATACCAAACATACTGCAGACTACATTTCTCACTTTCTTAAAATGTATATAGTGGCATATAGTGGCAACACTATGGAGTAATCCAAAACTGAAAGAAAAAGTTTAAAAAGTCAAATCAGTCGTTTGAAATATTCAAAGCAGGGAAGTGAAAGCCTAGAGGTAGCAAATGGGGGGTATGTTTAGGGGGTGGAGCAACCAAATAATATGTAAAACCATCTCCATCACTGAATATGTAAAAAAAAAAAAGTGGCACCTGCATGATAACCAGTCATTCTGTCTAAACATCACAGCGGTGTCGGGCCTTCTCTGAAGGGCCAATTAGCTTGCAATGAGATAAGGCCGGGAGTTAAATAAGGTTTTGGGTTTCCCCCCTCTGCCATTGTTTACTCACAAAGACAGCAACTATTGATTAAAGGCCAGGCTGGTTTACCTATCGGGTTGTTCACTTCGCAGCAGAGTCGCATTCCAGCAGAGAGGGCAGAGTTACCTGATCACTACCAGCAAGCAATAGTGTAGGTGGCCGCTGAGACTCCCACTGCTCGGAGCGCAGTGAGCAACAATGATAAAAAACTCAAATCTGGACTAATGGAGGAAAAACTAATAGGACGTATGAGTCGGTTAGATAAGAAAAAGCTCTAATTTGTTCAGGTAGATATTTCCACACCTTTGTTTCTAAATGCATTAACTTTTCTGGGCTCACCTTTTCTTCGTATCTCTTCCTCTTTTCTTCCTCAGAGGGGCCTGCAGCGCTGGTTTATGATGCTGATGATTAACTAAGTAAGAGTCTGGGAGAGCAGGTCTGCTTGACTTTCTCATTTCATGGGGCCTTGCCTGGCTGGAGGGAAGACGGAGCGTTCTCGTGCAGCCAACTGGAAACTAAAGATCTCTTTTCTCGCTCTTTCTTGTTCAACTCCCTCCCTCTAAACCTTACTTCGGTTTTGTTGCGTTCTTTTCGGTGGGGCACCTTTCACGACGGTAAGGTTACAGGTGTATTCTCAGTTTTTCTTCTCCACCTTTTTTTGTGTGAATTTCTCCTCCCTTAAGCCCTTTTCTTTCTCCCTCCCCCTCTCTCTCTGAGAATCAACGTTTGCTTTTCTTACAGGATGATTGAAAACCTTCTTTTTCTGATTGAAAACAGTAATTATATAATTACTTGAACAAGGAAGTAGGGCTCGGTTTATTTTTATGTTTGCTAAAGTAAAAAGAGAAATTGAAGACAAAAAGCAAAATTGAACTGAACTTCTAAAATGCCAGTACAGAGTGTGAGGACAAGCCTTGTACCTGTGAAAGGTCTGTTATTCAGTAAACGAGGACGGTTTTCTGTGACCTTCTTCATACACGCCGTTGGCTCAGCCAAGCAGCATTCCATAGGCCTTTCATCACACAGCAAACACAAAGACAACGGGCCGAGAGGTCTACCAACGGAAAAAAAGAGGGTGGAAGCAAAAAAAAAAGTCCTTCTCTTTGAGCATATGTCGAGACAGACTTTATAAAATCACCAATGCAAAAACGCAGTAGCTTAAACTGAAAGAGCTTGGGATACGGTAAGATACGTGACCCAACCAGCTCTGCAGGCGCGAGTGTTGTTAAACTTGGTGGCACTTTTGAAATGACTTGAAGCCATGTTTTGTATCAGAATCAGCCCTCCCAAACTTCGTCATATCATAGGTTTAGACTAGTCAGAACAGGTTTTGGCAATCATTAACCACCTCTGTGGCCCAGTCTCCTGTGACAGCAGGTTTAAGCGGTAAACCCCCGCCACAACACAACTTTGTCAGTTACTCAACGGCTGTTCCCCGTGTATGTACGGCTCCATTTCCAACAGCACTGCTGCTCCTGGCTCATTTGCAGCGTTAACTTCAAAACCCCAGATGCTAAACTATTATTGTGCCTTGCAAGGGTTGAGCCTTTGCTGTCACCAATCCAGATTTAATTTTCCCTCCTTTTTTCTTCATTACACAGCCTTTCCTCTAAACTGTGGACATCAATGGACTTTTTTTTTCTTTGGCTACATCTGATGGGTCAGTTACTTACTCTATATGCAAACTAGACTAATAAGACACATTCTTTAATTATTTTTCAGTAAGTCTTGTTTCAAATTATTTTAGCAGGATTGATTATTCAATTTGATCAATTTACTTTCCATCCAGTTTTACAATATTTGGATAGGAAACTATGTAATTTATTCCTTTGGTTTCTAAAGCTTGGGTTGCTAACTGGGAGGAGTTGGTTTTTGATTTTCTCTTCCTAAATGACAGACAATTGTAAGCATATCTATGCTTCCTTATCTTCCCATAGTGTGTATTTTGATCACTTAGATCATGTGTAAGTGTAACTTTTAAGGGTGCCATAAGATATGAATTTCCCATGTGATGAAAAAAATGGCCATAATACCTTATCTTAAATATTACCAAATTTAAAAGAACCATTGAAAAGAAAAAGATAACATCGATTACTTGATTTGGTCGGGAAACGTCTGGTTTAAGCAGTTTTTATTTACCTTAAAACATTTACATTTACATTACTTCATATCCTCCAAGCTGAAACTGGTCCATCTCTTCAGCCGAGAAATTTAGATACTGGACGTCTTTGGGTGTTTGTCTCCATCTTACGAGGCAGCATTGGATATCATCCCTTTCTCTAATACTGCCTGGTAATGATGATGATATTCATCTGCTGACTGCGACTAGACAAACCCGCTTTCAGCAGACTAAGCAGGAACCGGCTCCTCTTGAACCTCTGGGATCAGGCCCGATGCTTGAGTGGCGACATGAGTGGTTCCCAGGATCCATCTTACCTGACAGTGCTGGATTGTACAACTGTTGCTCTAACACTGTCTGGTAACGATGTTTCCTGGGTGGCTGTATTTCTCCGGCTTGACTCTGGGAAGAGTCGCTATGATACGTTCGACGTTAGTGGGCTGAAGTGAAACGGTAAACCTGGTGTTTTGAGGTCTAGGGTAATTCCAGGAGAAGTTTACTTTTATTTTAGGACTTGTGTTTACATTAAACTGGCACCATAGACATCCCCAGGCTGCATTACGCCGTATTGTTGTTCGTTAAAACGCAAAAGAAGCGCTGACAGACATCAATTTGCGTACAGATGAACAAACATTTACGCGTAGATAGAAGTTTCAACCAAAACGAGACTTCTGCGAGGAACGGATCTCTAATGCAGTTTTTTCCCCCCCTCCTTACTTGTCGCTCAACCTTTGAAAAAACAAAACAAAAAAAGCCTTTATAGCAGCCTCACCCCACCCAAGTTAAAGAATAGCAGTTGGTTGACGGTTCCACCGGTCCTGCAGGGCCTCATTTCCTTGTTCCCTCCCCTGAACAGAGTTGGTCTTTGTGCTGTTCAGCAGTGATTGGTCGGCAAACCTTTACCTGCGTGGCACATCCTGAAACGGACACATGAGCTCACCTGATGGTGGTTACAGAGAACAAAAAAAAAACTGCTGACAAGAGAGTGTAAAACAGAGTTTAGACCATCTTTAAAAGTTTAAAAGAGATCTGTTTCTGCTACCTGTGTTCTCACTTTATGCGTATTTTTACAATATTATCTTAACCTAGTAAATACGTCATTTTAAAAGACGCGTAAACACAAATTATTAAACGAGGTAGTTATATCCACAAATATTAAGACACTCCTTTATTTGCCCACCCAGCTCTACTACCGAGGCCTCAGCGACATGGAACAGCTTTCTTTTATCTCCCCCTCCTGGTAAATCTCACGTTTGTGTATTCTGGCACATGTTTTATATTCAACAGAACCTGTTTAGCTAACCAAGCTTTACTGTCTTTTTGTCTCACGGTCTGTTTGCCCATGCTTCTACTTACTTCTTTGCATGCTTCGCTGATTTATGCACACAAAAGGGCAGAAAAAAAAACGGGGAACCGCTCATTCCAACCTGTTTTCACCCTGTTCTGTTTCCTCCAGCACTTCCTCTTAGCACAGATGAAAACTCAGAGCTCATCCCTTCCAGCCTGTTGATAGGCGTCTTACCAGGCATGGTTAGATGTAATTACTGGTGTCTAATACTGTCTGGTAATGCCGTCCATTAAATGGCGCTACCTTCTGCTCTCTTACTCCCCCCCCCTCTTCTTGCTCTGTGCATCTCAGGTGTGTTGTGCTGAGAAAGTCAAGCCCCAAGAAGCAAAAGTGAATGCGTTTACGTTTAGTAGTGACTACGGAACTGTGATCTTGCACTGGAAGATGGATTGATTTCTTTAGGTTTCTTCCACGTGTCATGAGTCAAAGTTTCTTCTCTGAGCATCTGTCCGGAACCAAAGTTCAAAAACCGCTTTTTGGCAAACGTTATTCATCTTTTTATTGTTCTTTTCGAAGGCAGTAACTGAATTATATTTCCTTTTCTTCCAGGAAAGATTTGAATAGCTCTTAAAACTTTGCAATTTACACTGTACAATGTTCATAACAGTGTTCTGTAATGAAAATTGGAAGTTTTAATAAATGGGCTAAAATTGTAAAAGCTCTTCGTGTTTTTTTTCTGTTCTTTAAAACAATTTGATGGTATTTTAATGGCAGTTTCCTCTGCATCCCAGTAATCGTGAACTCTCTTCCCTCAAACACACCGGAATGCTGAGCCTCAGTCAGGTGTGGATCAGGTTACCGGTGAACAGAGCTTCTTTTTAAGTGCCTCAATTTACCCATGAGGTCCCTCCATCAGCTAAGCCCTCATTGTGCCTCCCTGTATGGTGGCGCATAGTAGGCAGGCCTGATAACCCGGGCAGCACAAGGCATGTTTTCTGTGCTGCAAACTACGCGACTGTGTCTGCAGAGCTGCTTCTGGTGTAGTCACACATAAAGGTAAAAAGTCTGTTATCTACGTCACAGTCACCCAACGAGACTATAGATGTGCTGGATCGGCTCGGGGTTTAAGTTGACTGTCTAAACGCAGCCCGCAGATGTTATCAGCTTGAACACAAACAGAAAAGTCATTTAAGCGTTTAACATAACAGTCCTCAAGCCTCATTGATCTGCTTGGCTGGGGAAGAGTTTACAATTCCCAGAAACTTTCCAACCTTAAAAAAAAACATTCAGGAATCTGACTCACTTTTTTGAAGCTGAAAAAAAATAAAATAAATTAACTACAATTTAAGGTTCTCAGTTTCTAACTGGTTGTGGTAAATTTTTATGTGAGTTGTGTTATTTGTAACGGCTTTCTGAAACTAATTTAAGAAATCCAATCCTGGCATCCTGGTTATTTAATGATTAAACTGAGCCCACCATTCATTGTTGAGTCACTTTTCACAGGACCGTGATCAAACACAAACACAGTTTTATCCACTCAACTAAAAGGCAGAAGCAGACATTTCCTCTTTGTCTTCTGTAATGTTAATATGCACGGATTTGAAGACAATTTCTGCTAAAATTATGCTTGACAGATAACAGTTAAAAAGTAAGTTGTTACGGGATAGAGTTTTGTATATTTTTTGGAGAGTAAAAATGAGATCTAATTTTATTTTTATATATTTGTTTTCACTGTAATAAGTAAAAAAAAAATGACGGGCAGAAATCCTGAAGCAAATCAATTGTAGTCCCAGTGACAAGTGCAAATATTACGCAGGTCTATTTTTCCACAGGTATAAAGGTTGGATTACTTTTCTACACTAAACTTTTCCCAGTATATATCAAATATATTTCCAAAAACCCATTTGTTCATGTGTTTTTATTTTAAAAATGTAATCATCATCTTGAAAAAATATGATTGCCATTCATTTACATAAAAAAACAACATTTAACATTAAATTATTTCATAAATTAAAACAGCACAGATCATCTGCAGCAGTCGCTGCAATCTGCTTCAGTGACGTCACTGAGTCACATTCCTGGCTGGCAGACGGCCTGTAAAGGATTCCTGCACCGGTCTGTGCATGTTTAGCACGATCAGACGGGATTCTTGCAATTCTGCCGGTTGCATTAAAGGAGGCCAGGTCCGTTAAGCTGGGTTTGCCACTGGAGTAGAACAGGATCAAAACAAGGGCTGAGTGGCGCCGGCAGGAATGGTGACGCACACCAAAAAAAGAGACACACTCCAATTTCGATTCGATTTTTTAAGTTTGTGAATGAAGACGTGTTTATCATGAAGTAGATGCAATTAAATATAAACATTATAAACATATAATATATAAACATTTCTCATAAAAAAAGTATTTATCATTCAAATGCTGTAAGATGTAGGGTTATTTATTTGTCTTTAAATTAAAGGCCATCAGAGGATGGTTCAGGAGTTGATCAGTAGTTGATCATATCAGCCAGCGGCTGGACAGCTGAAGTGGTATGTTGCCTGACTTCCAATTGGAAGGTCAGGGGTTCAAATCCAGCCCATGGTAAAATACACCACAGCATCCAGTGTGGGTCCTTAGGCAAGACCCTTTGCGCTACTGCCTACCTGGTGCCGCAAATGGCTGCCTCGGTGTGATTACACCATTCTGGCGCCGCAAATGGCTGCCTCAGTGTGATTACACCAAAATAAATTCCTAGTATGTCCTGTATGTACCTGGCAAATAAAGTTGATTTAATCTTTTTAATAATCATATCCTACAAAATCATGTGTTTCACTTTCATTTCTCTCAGGTAATATCACAGAAAGCAAATTTGGAAAAAACTGGGCAAGCAAGAGACCAGAACCTCACCCACGGCTGCGTTATATTCCAACATTTAGTCACAAGTTAAAATTACAGTATTTGTTCAGTTAGAACAAAGTAACATTGGTTCTGTCTTATCAAACCCTCAGTTTATTTTATTGGGATCCATCTTATTAATTAAGCTCCTTTGACTCACCTTTAGTTTAAAATGTTACATGATTTGTTTAAGATATTTGAATTGATTAGTCTAAAAACAACACCACAACTTTAAGGTTACTTGTTCGGTATGACTAGCTTGGTAGGATGAAACTATTTTCTTCTTTTGTAGAAAATATATTTTCAAGCGATTTAGATGGAAGCTTTAGTTGTTTTCAGTCGGGGTTTTGACCTCTTGACCCGTACAACCAAAGGGCTAATATTCTGTTATTTGTACTTTTGTTATAGACTGTGACATCCATAGCTGCTGAAGCAAACCTGATGGTAATTTTCTATGTTGGCCACACTTTAGACCCAATAATAAAATCACAATAGCAGCTTTCCCTAAAAGTAATCATCTCAGTTTGGTTTTAAACATAGATGAGATGAGAAATGCTGCTAAGCAGAAAATCCAAACAGAGCCGCTCTTCAAAAAGTGTAAACTATATCAATCGTCCAGTGAATGATATTTGGCAAAATAAAACCCCTAAACTACCCTAAGGGGAAAGCATACATGAAAATTCTCAAAGCCAGTGAAAAATAATGTAAATGATAGCCTTACTTTTACAGTATTTATAGGTTGAGCATAAAAGGAGTCACATTAATTGCAAAATCAAGTCATTAAGTTTGTTAGATGTGAGACATTAATGTAGCATTACTTTGCAGGTTAGGATGATCTCAGTGATTTTTTTTTTATCTTAACAAACCAAACATGATATTGTAATTACTAATTTAATGAATAAATTATTAATAATATGAATTCAGATGCATTTAGAAGGATAACTAAGGATTACTAATTAGGTCAATTAATCAACAACACCTTGGAAATTAAGTAATGTGACCTTAAGTAATTCAACCTTACCAATGTCATAAGATAAAACAGGATGTGTAATAACTGTTACAGTGACTCAGCCGTGACTTTGTTGGAACACAGTCAGTGATTGTCCTCAGGAGGCATCTCAGTAAAATTACAAAATAAGGAAACGGTGAACGAGGTAGAAAAACCAGAAGAATGACGGATTGTTAGTTGGGTGGGGAATTTATTATATTGAGGTTACTTTTTCTGTTCTAAAAAGGTTCTTCGCTTAAACGTTAGTGTATTTTATTAGGATTTCTTTTAAAAGCCATCTCAAAGTATAGCGTAGTTGTCAAGTAGAAGGAAAATGATGTGTGGTTTCATCTGTTTTCATGCATATTTGACCAATGTGGTATATACTCGATTTTTGACTTTTTTTTTTCAGTGTGTATGCTGAGAAAAATACCATTTTAGCAAATTTGAGACTAACATTTTTCCCATTTGTCTTTCATGAAAAAGTGTAACCTCTGCAAAATTGGATGAAATTTTATCTGCAAGCATAAATCTTGAGGTCTTTCCAAAGTTTCTATTGAATTCAGGTCCGACCTTTGACGAGACAACTTTAAACGCTTGGGCTTTGATCTGGGTTAGTCTGTTTTTCGCTCTACATGAATCTTTAGTATTGTCATGTTTAAAGTTGAGCACCTGCCTTAATGTCACGCAGGCTTCTGCAAAATATAGCGCTATTTATTCAATATGCACGCTGGCCATAAGAGCATTTTTCATCAAAGTAAAGTAAGTTCTTTCACATAGTGAATTGTGGCCAATTTCAAGCGTCACTTCCAGAGGCTTTTGTTTATTAATGTGTTTTCCTCTAACCATTCTTACAAAAGCTTCAGACTTTAGAGTGCACATTAACTGTACAGTAAACAACAAATGGTCCTATGGCCCTGAGCCCTGGATCATTACAGCTCATCCAAAGTTACCATCTGCCGTTTTGCTGCGTCTCTGGTAAATGCTCTCCACACCATATCACTGATTTTACTGAGCTAAATCCTTTTAAAATGGGCTGGAGGTTATTCAAGCTGTCACTGAGCAAAAAACATAGGTAGTTCACCATAAGACACGCACAGTCATATTAAAGGCCTTTTGGCTCCAGCAACGAAATATAATAATAACTAATATTTCCTTTTTTAAATTTCCTACACGATATTTTATTTAGGACAACTTGGTAAACACTATGCTTACAAAATATTTAAGCCCAGACCTAACTTTGCTCTGAGGCTTCCAGCACATAATGCCCATCCACTTCGGTTGAACAATCCTGAGGCTAAAGTTTTCCTTCTTCTCTGAGTTTGAGTTTACCCTGCTTATTTACCAAAGTCCTTCAGATGTAATCTGTGAGTCATTTTCTATCTCAAAAGTGATTCATGTATCTTTTCATAGCTCTACAGGGTATAGGTGTTTATTCAGTGACGCAAATAAAGGAGTTTAGCAACCGGGCACGCCATATTAAGAAAACAAGCTGCTATTAAAAGGTACGTTAAAGCTTTTGTAGATATTTAAATGACTGTTTGAAGAGATCCCAGTATTTGTCATAGTATGACTCACACAAAGTATTGCTGGTGTTAACTGCCAAGATAAACACATCAAGAGAAAAAAATTGGACAATATGTCCTGATGTTAACAGTAATAAAAGTATTTTATTTTAAAACTGAGAGTAGGTATACGATGGGAACAAAATCACCCCCTCTGCATTAAAACAGGCCTCATATGCTACCCGGTGTAATTCTGTAAGGAAATCTTGAATGGGAGGACAATGCGAGGCCCTACGGAGACAGGCTTTTCTTTACAGCGTAACTCAACTCCATTTCTTCCACTATAACACCTCGACAAGGAGAATCCCTCCAAATAATAGGCTGAGCAGGGACACCATTGCTGCAGGGCTGCGTCCCTGTAATTGCTGAGAACTTCCTAGTTACAGGCAGTTTAGATGACAAGGGATAGGGCAGGTCTCCTAAAACCCCCATCCCCCCACCCCCAAACTCACACAATACATAATACAACTTCTCACCTGCATAATGACTTTGCATTGACTTCCCTTTATTTTACATTCATCACTAAAGCCTAAACCTGACCTTTATCCTTAATCAAACCATTACCACTTTAAGCGTAAATCTACCCTAAAGTATATTCACATCTTACTCCTAACCTCTACTCCAAAAACAGCAAATTTTCTGATGGGGTGCAGGATTTGCGCATCATAAGGAGCAGTGGGTCCTCACAACATATTGTTTGTTAGAAAAATTAGCCTTATAAGGTGAGAAATACTAAACAAAAAAACACACAACGTATAGTGTACCAACCCTAAGACAGATGGAATAAAACACAACTACATTCGTTTTTATGTAATGATAAATGCACATGTGTCTCTGTCTACCTTATCCTGCAGAAAGCTGTCTGATGTTTGATGGAAAGTTACAGCAAGAGGTTTTCTGTGTGAAATGACTGAATTGTTTGAAGTGAACTGAAAACCATCAACAGTAATGATTTGTATGGTTAAGATTCAGTCAATAAGCCATCTATAGGAAACTGAAATGTAAGTTTTTTTTCTCAGTTCAGAAAATGGCTGTTTTACAGATTTTTTTATTGAGGTAAAAAAAACAACCCACTTGCCTTAAAACCCGATTTTATATTTTGTTGTATATCTTTCTAACCCAGACAAATGCAAACAGACTCTTGGCTTACGTTGAAGCACCAGGTTGACGGGGCTGTAAAACAAGCCTGTTCTCTTTGTCCACCTACGCAGCACTTTGCACGGTGAGTCTATCAGATGGCGGCTCTTTATCAAGGTGTGGCTAACACTGGCTCCACACGGAGCGCGGTTAAACACTGCAGGCCTGCTGCTAATAATCGGGCTTCTGCAGCCAGTCTCAAATGCAGCTGTGTCAATTCATACGCAAAAAGAATGAAATTAACCAAAAAACCTGGTCATGATGGCTTGTGCAAACATTATTTTATTTGTAATTCAACACTTGATACCTGATGTTAAGAAAATACACACATGGTTAAGTTTATTTGGTTGCAAATTTAGGCAACAGCTGACATAAAAACAGATATATACTGGCGCCAATTTGAGTCCCAGCAGCGCTATAAAACTCTGGAGGTAGGGAAACCTTTCCAGTTTTTCTTCATGCATTTGATTGTAACGCTATTGTAAGGGATAGATATGTTTATGACATGAGAGCAAAGAAAAAAGTGGAAGAGAACAGTAAGGTGTAGAGAATGAGGGTTATATACCTTCACCTTAATTAACACATTCTTATATACAAACATCAAGATCCCATATAAAAAAATTATAATTGTTAAAGTTGTAAAAGTCTTGTTTTTAGGATTTGCCTTGGGTGACAATCAATTTGGTTCTGAAAAGAGAATTTACACAAAATACTTAATTGCAGTTGTTTTTATTTTTTGCCAAATGAACACATTTAACATTCAAGAAAAAGTTCGTAACAATATGGACCTAAACGAATTAGATGTGTATGTTTTCCACACTTGTGTGAATTGATATAGTTTTTGGCCTCAGAGGCGCCCACCTCCTGTCAATTATGTGGAAAAAAGAAAAGAAGGGATTATGCATATTTTCCAACGGCAGCCAGTGTCTGGGTGTTTCCTCAGATCACAGAGACAGAAGGTAATTAGCGGATTTGCCCAGCAAGCGCACAAATGCTATGTTGCTGAACTGCATACCTTGTCTCCGTATTTGGCAGCAGTGGGCTATTAACGATATTGTCAAATCGTGTAAAAGTTAGTAATCTCTATAAATTTGGCTGCAACCGATTATTTTTTTTTTCCATTAAGGAGATTTCTGTCATATATAAATATATTCTTGACATGTGTATCACAAACCCACACACACTACTATGAGATAATGCAGGACATTTGTTAAAGCGCTACTTAATCCTAAGGATCAGCATATAGGACCATATAGTGCTCATTTTGATTGACACTCTCCTCTCAGATTACAGTATGGTTCAAGGAACAAAGAATTACGGGAGGTAAATATTGAATGAAGCTAAACGCAAACGAGGTTACAAGGGTAATATTCAATCTACGGATGGCAACCGTTGCTAGGATGCCTATAAACCGAGTAACTGCTGATTGTTGACATTAGCCTTCTGGGTTAGCTTTCTTTGCCCAAGGCAACAGTGATTCATAGACTATAGAGGGTCAACTGCAGGCACTGAAAGTTATTTTATTCCTTTTTAAAAAGTAGCTGGTTTGCTATTTGCTTTGAGACTGGAAGTGGATGAAGAAGATCTGGCTAAGAGAGGTTTTTGAGACTCATTATCAAGGATTTACAGGTATGCAAACTGAGTGCTGCTGGTAAGAGGATATCTGTAATCCCAATAATTTTACATGTGTAACATCTACCCACTTTTATATGTTTGAAATGTTCGTGCTTTTTAAAATCGTAATTGTTAATTAAACAGGAAACATGACTGCATAGTCATTCCGTTACGTCTATTATTTACTTGTTTTGCTACATTCAATACAGATTACTTTTATTTTTATTTTTATGGGGAATCTTGGTCAATCCTTCGATTGCATACTGTTAACTTTGCACAAGTTGATCATGCCGAGCATGGTTGTAGCAACAGTGGAAAGAATCTCGAGCAGAACCTGTCTCAGTATGAGACCCAGTCTGTAATGGGTAACCAGAGACAACCGACACACAAAAAACAAGAAGCAATGATCCACGACTACTTTCTCTTTTAAATAATAAGGAGATAACGTCAGCGGTAGCTCCTTTCGTTGGCTTCACCTAGGAGGAAAAAACAACTAAATTGATAAACTCTGAGTCTGTGTTAAAATGTATGGGTTTAAGTAGTTCAGGTGAGCTATAAGGCGAAAGAGAGAAATTCATGGCAAAGTTCATCATCTATAAAAAGAGACATGGAGTCATTTCCAGCAACGGTTCAGCTGATGACCCCTTCCAGGAAGGTGACACAATTAAACACAGAAACCCCAACCCAGGACTAACTTATGGAAAGAAACATAAAATGGGAAAGCATTATATCAATATTTAGATTCATAGTTTAAATTCAGTCTTGATTTATTTTGCTAAGAAAATAAAGAAATAGGCTCGAACAAATACTTACAAAAGGGCCTTTATGCTTTTGTCCAAAATTACAAATAAGGAAATGATAATTTGGTTTATCTTGGTTAACAGCTTCTTGACATATTAAATCATATCTGTCTGCTAAGGTTGGAACGATTGCAACTGGATCCTATGATCTGCAGCAGCAGTTTACCCTGACATCTGAATGCCTGGTAGAAAGTTACATGAAAGACACGAAGGAAGAAATGAATGGGCAGCCAGACGAGGAGAAGGAGCAGATACCTAACGGAGGAGAGGAGGAGCCAAAAACAGAGCAGCCTCCATCACCTGACTGTGCTGACATGAAGGAAGTGAC
>JAVLVB010001056.1:283618-309382 GCA_032876305.1 Orestias chungarensis | reverse complement strand
GTGTGTGTGTGTGTGTGTGTGTGTGTGTGTGTGTGTGTGTGTGTGTGTGTGTGTGTGTGTGTGTGTGTGTGTGTGTAGGTGGAGAAGACTACTCCGACTACTCAAACAAGTAGTCGGAGGGTATTTTTCTGCTTTAAGAGGAAAAATCGCTCTCTGCTCTTAGACGTAAATGCACAAAACATAGAATACTTGTATACATGAGAACAACACATACTATTGCTAAAGTTTTTATACCTCTTGGATTTCTTTATGGTTTTGTTGCATTAAAACCACAAACCTCAGGTAACTTTTTATTTAATCTGACAAACGAACATAACATCGATAATGTTAAAGTTCTTTAATTATGTATATGTAGGTATGGATCCTGTATTTTTTAGATTTCTGTTGAAACACCCTTTTAGTGTATTTATGGTTGCAAGTCCTTTTGGTGTTTTTGTCTGCTTTGGAAATCTGTTGACTAAAACTTACTCCTTATTTTTTACAATGTAGCTCAAATCAGATTTGAAGGAGACTGTCTGCGAAAAAGAGGTTGATTAAGCTTAATTTGTAGCACTGTCTGCATGTTTCATGTTTCTTGGGAGGTTCAACGACTCATGATCTGGCCTCCTCAAGCCTCAAGCCAGGTTTTAATTTCGGATTACGCTGTACTTAGTGCCATCCATCAATACCATCAACTCTGATTAGCTGATCAATTGATTTATTCTTGTGAGTCTTCCATAAATGCCAGATTTATGGCTCAAAGTTGTCCTGTCAACAGGTTTATCTGACCTAAACTGTGAATCTCTGTGGCTCCTCTGGAGATACCATGGGCCAATGGGATTAAAGAATCCATATATTCTCAATTTTTAGATTTTAAACTGGCTAAAGTGAGAAAAACCTCCACATCATTACTTTTACAAAACATAGTGTGTAATGATAAAAATATGCAATATCACACAATCTTTTAACATATTTTAAAGCGTTAGGTGGATGCAAAGAGGAGCTCAGCTTTCAGAAAAGGACCAAACTTAAAGGCTTACAGCCCTTCTTCAACCAGGAAAGAGACAAAGAGATTAGGACAGAGGAGCCTCGTGGACCTGGGGCCTTCTTCTTTTTTGGAGGAACCAATGGGGCTGAAATGTGAGCTAGAGATGTGTAACACAAATCATTATTTGATTCAGAAAGTCTTTATTAATAGATTGATACACCAAATATGTTTTTGCTCTTTTTTCGTTCTTACCCCTGGTTTTGGTTTGCTCGGCGCGTGTGGATGATTTTCTGCAGAGTGTGCCGCTACTGCGAAAGGAAAGGATGGAGGAGAATTTATAACAAGCACAGAGACGATTTCAGACTCAAGTGGTGCGAGACCAAATCTGTAGCCAACTACAGCAACTTCAGAGAAGGTATTTTAGAGATGCAAAATAAAAAAGAAAAAACTCTGTAGTTAAAGAGCCCCCAAAAAAGAAGAACCAATAACATCCAAAAATACCTCATGTCTATGTTTCCAGGCAAACATTTGATGTTCCAGATTCCCAACAACAAGATTCTCACCACTAAAATCGGCCTCCTGAGCAGCCTCAGGGAATTTGAACGAATGAGCTGCAGGGTCAAATGTAGCCGTGGACGCAGGTAAATCAAAAGTCTTCATTCTTTAGTATTTAAATGTAGTGTCATTTAATTTATTATGTAACAGAGTAGTTTAAAGATAATCGATAACCTGTATAACCTGTTGTATTAATAACCTGCATAATCTGTTGTATTAACAGAGGCTTGGTTTTGGGTTTTGGACCCCACAGTTTTGACCTGTGCTCAGTTCTGGCCATGTTTTGATCAACTTTGACCAGTTTTCGACGTTCCTGCAGACAACCCCCCCCCCTCCTCCAAAACATGATGCTACAAACACTGTGTTGAGGAAGGGTGTGTTCAGGATGATGCACAGTATAATTTTTCTGCCCTGTTGAGCAAAGAGTTCAGTTATAGTCTCGTCTGAGCAGAGCACCTTGTACCACATGGTCGCTGTGTCACTTTTGGTAAACTCCAAACATAATTTCTTCAAAATGTCTTTCAACCATGGTGTGCATAAATAAATAGGCCAGATTTGTGCAATGAATAACTGGAAATTACCTTGTTTATGGATTGTCCAACCTGAGCTTCAGATCTCTATGGCTCCCCCATATTTAAAAGGCGGTCCTAGGCTACCCTGTGCTCTTAGGAGCATGTCTATATATTTGAAAAATTTTAGCTCCGTGTAATTTCTATTTCCAGATGAATTTAACAGAGCTTGTTCTGCCAGACAGATAAACGTTGTTTTAAAACCCAACCCTGCTCTTAACTGTTCAACAGCTTTCTCCCTGACATGTCTGCTTAAATCCTCTGAGCCTTTCAGTTAACAAGTAGATTCATACTAATTAAGTGTTCTCCTCAGGGCAATTTGCCTTAGTTTGCATTAGATTTTTTTTATTTTTAGTATTGACTTAAGGGGAACAGGTTTTTCTTTTATTATAGTTAACTCAGACTCCATTTTGATAAACTCTACCTTGCAGTACGTTAAAAATGGAGGAGTTCATTCCTACAACGTTCCGAATGGACTCAAAGGACGAGAGGGAACATTTCTTTTCCCAGTTCGACCAACAGGAGGATAAAACAGGTAAAACACATCCTGTCTACACTGACCTGACTTCCTGTTGCAACGACAACCCACCACTGGTTCAACTGGATCTGCGCCGCGTTTGCTGGCTTCATTTAAAAATGATTATTCATACCTGACTGCTTATGAATCCAACAATGAAAAGATGTTTGTTCTTGGTGGTGTTAGGACAACAGTTGCCTAGGTGAGTGTTTGATCAAGAGGTCGAGGACGTTGGAAAATAATGCACTCCACGTCCCATGAGGCCCTGATAAAATCACTAGGGAAGCATGCTGCTGCCATGGAGATGAGTCAGCAGAGGGCAGGGCTGAGACACAAACAAGAAGAACCTGAACGGGCCTTCGCTGCCACTCTGAACAAAGCCAGGAGAAACAGATAATTGTATTGCCTAATTTAAAAAAAAATACACTTTCGCTGTCATGTTGGGACCTGGAGAAGAATGTGACCGTGAAAATGTAGATTAATTGGTTCATAACAAACCCATTATGGTAAGTGGAGTACAGGTTTGTCAAACACGGTTATCAGTAAGCAAACATACTCAAAACAGCTGGTTTAGAGATCAGGGTGACAGATAGATTTATTGGACAGTCAAGAGAAGGAGAAGAAGAGAAAAATAAAGGAGAACAAAGCCAAACTACAAATGTTAAAGTCTGCACTGAAGTTTCCATGCAAGTTTTTTATTCAGCATGTGAAATAAACACAAAGGTGTGCAACTATTTTCCATCAACTAATGTGATTCTGTAATTTGAACAATAAAACGGCAACTAAATTATTAAAGTAACAGTTATTCCTTGGTGTGTGTAAACTTAGTATTTACCAATTTCCAAAGTAACAGGAGTTAGACAGGGAGTAAAAAAAGACAGTGGACATGTTAAGAAATAAAGATGTTAGGATGAAAAAGAGATAAAATACAACAGAGAGTAATTTTTTCCACACCAAAAAATAAATGGACTTGACATCAGACCTGAAAAAGTAAATTATCCACAGTAAACCATGTTTTCTGTGAATAGATGAGTGGGAATTAACCTGGGTTCAAGGATATATATTTTTAATCAACCTCATATATTTGTCACATAGGAGGAAGATCCTGTTCATAAATATTTATTTCTGAAGTTTTATGTTATACAACAAATTTTGAAAGAGTCACACATAAATGTATTTTTTTTACATCAGTGTTTTCTTGAAGAGATAAAAAAAAAAAACAGATCAGAATGTCAATCACTGCTAGTGGACTCCACCAATCAACTGTTTATGGTAGTACATTACCAAAAAAAAAAAAAAAATCTATTCTTCCTGTTTGATGAAATCAGCTGAGCTATAGATGGCATATGTGAAAGAAAATAAAATCAGGAAGTATACTTTACGTTAAAAACACGATCCCTAGAGTAAAGCATGGCTGTGGCAGCCTCATGCTGTGGGGATGCATTTTGTAGCTGGAACCGTCGACCAAGACGCATACTCCTCATCCACACGATGCCTTATTTAACTGTGGGCAAAGCTGAGAGATTATATATTCCTAGCATTCTTTTGTGGCTAATTATTAATTTTAAAAAGACTTTGCGTACTTAAACACAGATTTAGCACCCACAGACAAATTTAGGAATTTGCCCCTTAAAGTAAAAGTTTGCAATCAATGTTAGAGAACAGTAATAAAATGCAAGAAACATTAACAATTACAACTTAACTTCAAACCAAATGTTCGTGACAACCTTGCAAAAGGGAGACTGAATGTGTCTCTTGAAACCTTAACAAAGAGAGAGGTGTCACACAATAAAACGCTCACGTAGTCACAGAAGCAACACAAACAGCTTCACGACACGATGATAAACAACAATAAACATTTCCGCTCCCGTAGCTCCTGTAACAGAAGAAGAAACGGTTGTAAAAGCAGGTTAACATGTTGCTGATTTGGGTCTGTTCTGGTGGCAGGCGTGAAGAACACTGAGGGCTGCATCTGGATCTGTAAGCCCACGGGGATGAACCAGGGAAGAGGGATCTTCCTTCTGAAGAACCGGCAGGATGTGGCCGAATTCAGACTGAAGCTGCAGAGTCTTTACAACCAGGCTGATGGCAAGACTCCCCACCGCCAGCCTCAAGCCCACATTGTCCAGCAGTGGGTGGACTGTTTAAGTGCATAAAAACAAACTTTACAAGTATTACCAGAGGCCCCGTTTTTTAAAAATCCTTTTCCTACTTTTCCCTCATAGAAACATTATTGAGTTTAAAAAATATAACTTTACTGACTTGTTTCTTAAGTAGTTACATTTTCATCCTCCTAATGTGGACCTAGAAAAAATGATTTTTTGTATCTAATGCCTCATAGTATTTTTTCATTCCACCAGTTACATCCAGAAACCCCTTCTACTAAATGAGAGAAAATTCGATGTGCGCTCTTACCTTCTCATCGCCTGCACTGCTCCTTTCATGGTCTTCTTTCGTCACGGCTACGTTCGGCTGACATGCGACGTCTACGATCCGAGTTCCAAAAACCTCTCCTCTCATCTCACCAACCAGGTAAAAAAACACAAAGACACGCACATTTCACATCGCCCCGTTAGATCTACACAGAAATGGGTTGCTTCTGAACGAACCAAAGTTGCTTTTAGTTTTCCTACCCTAAAAAAAAGGACACACCAGAATATATAATTATGAAGGGGAACTGAAAAATATAAATGTTCCAGAAATAGAAACCTCAAAAGTGAAGTGTGCATTGCTATGTAGCCCTTTAGTGTAAAACCCCTAAATAAAATCCAGTGCCACGACTTGCATGTTGTTAATTGCATGTCTTATTAAGTAAATGACAAATTTCTCTGTTCCAGCATAAATTGAATAAACTGATGGATTAAACATTACTCCAGGAGATGGTTTAAGATCACAATATTGTTTGGTTTTCTAACATTAGTTTAAAATTACCTTAACTGAAACACAAGTTTATCTTATTCTTTGTTCGTGATGTTGTTTTATTCCTTCCTGACTCGTTTTTTTTCACTGATGTTGAATGGGTCACAGGTTCCAGTCCCTGCTTTATCTGTCTCTGTCAATTTGTCCTTGGGCAAGACACTGCAGGTGGTCAGAGGACCAGACGACGGCGGTGCATGGCAGGCTGGCAGCTAAGGCGGCAATATACACTAGTAGTTTTTCATCATTGGTGTAATAATAGGTGAATGACTGATGTAATTTGAAGCACAGGCTTTTTATAAAGCTCTAAAACCATCATAAACAGCTCATTTTTTTGTTGTGAACATTCAAATTTTGCATGTGGATTTGATGGCATTTGATTCAATTTAAGGATATTATATCGTTGTAAAGACACATCGATTTTGTATTTATGTAAAAGTGAAGGTTGTGACTGTAACCTAACATTGTGTAAAAAAAAGAAAAAAAGAAGTTCAAACATGCTTTACTGTATGCATTTAAAAGTCTAAACGATAGTTGAATGTTTGTATTTTACAGCAAAGACTTGCAACATTTACAGAGATAGCAGATGCTTGCCTGAATGGCTTAGCTTTCTTTTTGAAATTTGGAAAATATCAAAACAATATAAAGAAACTCATCAACAAATTTATGGTGTGGTTTATGGTGTGTATTACCTACATAACAATGCAATAGAGCTGAAACGGTTTATCTGTCAATAAATGTTAGTTGTTTCTTTCTTCCTTGTTTTTTTGTTTCTTTCGAGTATAACTAAGCTCTCAAGAAAAGGTTTATGTATCCCCAACAGAAGATGTTATTAACAGTTTGTAGCAGCACTAACCCGCTTTGCTGCCCTGGCGTTCCTGTTTCACGTGTCTCTGCTCCCTCTACTGTCTGTCCCCAGTACATGCAGAAGAGAAACCCTTTGTACAGTCAGCTGAAGGAAGACACGGTATGGTCTATGGAGAGCTTCAACGCCTACGTCAACGACAGGTTTCGAGTCGCCAAGGGCCTGCCCAGGGACTGGGTGCTGGGAGCCTTTGCGGTGAGGGCTGCGGTGTACTGTAGCTCTTGGGGACCAATTACCACCAAGCGGTAGTTCATACTGGTAGCTAATTGAGAATGTGGTTAGTTTTACATGAGTTCATTGCTGAAAGAAAGGTCATCGTCTTACTGGTTAAAAGGTTCTGTTACGGCTTGTTTTCCTTCATCCTGACATGCATTACAAAGAAAACCAAAAACCTTTTTTTCTTTAGCTACTGTAACGTAATTTTATTGCAACACTTTTTATAGACTGTAAAGTGAATCACAGTATATTGGTTTTCATCAAACCCCTGATCTGTCGTAACCACATCTAGTATTTACATCATAGTTTTTATGACAAACTAAAATGGAGAAACATATTAGTGCATTAGCTAAATAATCTCCAGTCTAAGTGTATCAAAACACACCAGTTAGATAAAGATTATAAATGTCTAATAACAAATTATTGTGTAAAAGCAGTGGTATAATATCACAATGAAAGTTAAATTAATTAAAAAAAGAGATTTCAAAAGTAGTAGTTTTGGGTGTGGTGATACTTTTGTCATTTTATCATGTTTTGGATCATTGTCTTCCTGGAATATCCCGTATGATTACCCAGAGTTTTCTGGCAGAGGTCATCCGATTTTCAAATTAAATCAATCTACTCCGACATGGTTCCTTAATACCATGGAAGTTTGGAAACAGTTCTATTTCTTACTTTCATCCTCATCACTGTGGTTGAGAGATAAAATTTTGCAAGGTTAAGCAGCTTGCTAAATTAGCTAAATTACTGTCACATTGTCACGAGTTATCAAAGTCAACAATGACTAAGAGGAATTGGCCTACATGTAACCTCACCTTAATAAAAAACAAAAGAAAACCCTAAGCTGTTGATTTCTTACAGTTTCTAGAAACCACGTCTTTTCATGACCTGAAATCTTTACCCATAGAGGACCACATCCAAAGGAGTTGCCGCTTGTCTTTTACGTAGCTATTGTCCAGTCTGTCCGGTGTCCTTCCATCACTGTGTGGTTCATCCTGACATTAAAAAAAAAGTCTAATCTGATGATCATCAAAGCTCAATGTCCTTCCATGTAGGAAGGGTCCGGGTTAAGAAAAAGGCCACAAATAGCCCAGAGACCCTGCACATCCTGGACACGAACTGTTAAAACTTAAACTTCATGTTATGATATTTAAGGGGTATTTAAAGAAAATAATAAAAGTTCCCACAGAGACCGTTTCTGCTTCAAGGCTGTCTCTTTAATCACCACAATACACACTTTACAGATTGAATAGGTGGTTACTTCACCCTTAAATGAAATTGTAAATTAAGTCTGGCTTCTTTTATTCATCTTTTTAAGGTGTACCCTAGCCAATGATGCTATTGTATGGATTAATTTTTTTTCTTTTTTCTTTTCATAATTTAGAAGCGCATGCAGCACATCATGACCCAGTGTTTCTTTGCTGTCAAGGCCAAGTTAGACAGCCGCCCTGGATTCTTTGACTTGTTTGGCTGTGACTTCATGGTCGATGAGGGCTTCAAGGTGGATTTTTAAGTATCACGGCTGGACCTGGACATTATTTTTGCTTATTCATGTTGTCTTCATACGGTTCTCTTAGGTCTGGCTGCTGGAGATGAACTGCAATCCAGCTCTGCACACGAACTGTGAGGTGCTGAAGGAGGTGATTCCCCGCACTGTTGAAGAAGCACTGGGTCAGTTGACAAGTCACCAAGATACTAACACATTTTTTTAGACTTTGAGCAGAAGTTGACTTTTTATAGTTCCCTTTCTCAAATATGTTGTTGTTGTTGTTTCATTGCTTAAAAGAATGTGTGTGTTAAACTTCCGCAGTGTTTTAATTGTGCTTTTTCATGCTCCTCTACTTAGCTCCAATCTTGTCCTATATTAACTTGTATTATTATTATTATTATTATTTCCTATTACTGCCTAAGTCCCAATTCCTTCACAATAGATAGTGTTAATTTTATAGTCCTTCTTTATGGTATACAAGGTAAAAGTTTTACGCAGCTCTTAGTTTAGATTAAAAGGAGGTTACTACACATCTCATTGAATACTTTTTAAAGGGGATTATTACATATTATCTAGGCACAAAGCGACGTGTTAGACAACTGTTATGAAAATGTTGTCAATATGAAATTTGCATTCCTCTGTTTGAGGCAGAAACTTGAAATGTTGGATATGCATGGATTCTGGTCTTGGATGCTGTGTAGCTAGATTTTTTTTTTGACCAGTTAAAAATGACTGAGAGAAGGAGGTATTTCAACCCACTTTTTCCAATGTTAGTAATGGGGAATCTGAAATTGTTGTCCAGGATGCTGCATGCTGTGGACAAGTACTAATAATGTGCAAAGTATTATCACAATCACACTTCTCTACACTGTCTTTTGATGTCGTTTACCACCTTACCTAGGATCAGCTTACAGTATTGGCAAATTGTTGCTGCCGCTAGTCTGGTGGAACTGGGAGGGACGGGGGAGGAAGGCTTTTTTGGGGCCAGGATGTTGCTGTAACTGTTTCCTAACTGTATTTATAAAAAAAATCCCTGGCAAACCATTGTAAATACAATTTTTTTATGCGCCAGGTTGTTTTCAGAAAGCTGTTCATACACACATAAATGCTATCGAGAGTTGTACTAAATACGGCAAACACATAAAAGGTAGCATAAAAGTTAAAGATATGTCAGCCAAAAAGAATCCTTTGAAATCCACCAAGACTTTCTGTTAGCAAGAAACATAACGTCTACGGTAAATTTCAGTGTATTCCAACAGTCAGGCTTGCAAAAACAGACAAGCAAGGTTGGAAGCTCCAAGTTTGAATTGTAGGTAAATGGGTGGGGCAGTATTAAGGTACCCCGAATATCGACCACTGGTATAAAAATATTACTTACAAATGCAAGTCTGAACCCAACCCCCATCCACATTTCAAATCTTTTGAATGACCTATAGTTTGCATTTAATGTCAACTGCACATGGATTTGGAAGAATAACTTGAATTTCAAATACCCTACTTGGAAATGCTCAAACAAGTTAGCTAGAACGTTATAAATGCATCTGGTGTTTATAAGGATGTGATCTATGCTGTTTTGGAAGTGTTAGTACTTCTAATGAATAATATTGAATAATGAAGAACACCTAAAGCAGAACTACAAATCATGGAAAAATGGGGGAGAAAAAAATAAACAGCAATAAATGAACTGCAAATACTTAAAATATGTCTGTTTTTGAATGTCTATAACGATTCTAGAATTGTTTGTTAACATTAATCCAGATGTTTTACGTAAAAACAAGCATGTCAGTTATGTTTTACTAAGTATATATATGATGGGTTTCTCATTCTTGGCATGTTTGCCAAAAGATTGGTATACTGTACTTCTTCAACTGTTGTTTTTTTAGATTTAACTCTGGAGCTGTTCAACAAGTGTCGCCTCAGGCAGGAAATCCTTCCTTTGGCCAGTCAGCAGGAGTTTGTACTGCTGTACAATGGGGCCTTGGAACGAGTCGGCAACAAGAGAAGCAATGGTAGTGAGATCTACGAGAAAACCATCAATAAAAACCACAGGGCGATGCTCAGAAGGCGTATGGCTGGACCAAGGAGAATGAATGGGACTGTTATATCACCTGACGATCCTAACACTGAAGTTCCTGCTACAGTGTCAATGCCTCTTCATCAAAACACATCATCAGTGGATGAATGCTCAAAGGCTGTCAGGAGGAAGACCACAGTACCTCGGGTAAGACTGAAGCGGAGCGACTGCAATGCCTTGGAGGATCGCTTAAAATTTAAAACACGGCAAGCAACAGAAACAGAGTGATTCCAGTGATCTTTTATCTCAGGGTGACTGTAGCTGACTGCAGGTCAGGTAAGAGTACAAAAGAAAGGAGGAATGTTGATGCTCGGAAATAAATGGGGCCTTTGTCTGAGAAGTACAGGTGGAAAAGCTTTGTATGACAATAAAGACTGCTTTTGTTTCCCACAATTTTGCCTACTCCCGTGTTTTTCTTTAGACATGAACACGGTGTTGACAAGTTCATCTAAAAAAAATTACATGGTTAAATAAACCTTAACAAAGATTTGTTTTTCCCCACAATAACTAAGTTTGGCATTTAATGTTTATCACACTTTTTAACTCCCTAAACAGAAGTCTTCATAAAATCACACAGTCACAAACTCATAAACTGGTTTCATGTAAACTAGATGAAATTAGTGAATGGCATGAAGTGTGTTTGACACAGAAAACTTTCAACACATGGACTTAGAAGTGATTTTGCTCTGCATGTTAGAAATATGGCTGACTCAAGAGATTTGACCAAACAGTTCAGAGACGAGTTCATTGTCCCATACCTAATAGTCGGTGGATACAAAAAGATACCAAAGGCCCTGAATGTTTCTAGAAGCACAGTTGGAAACATAGTTCAAATGTTTATATCCAGCCATTTTCGCCAACTGAGCACGACTGAAGAAGAAGCTATGAGGCAGTCGGACAAAACCATCTTCTCAATTCGTTGCTTCACCAACTGAGGTTTTGGTTTGCACAGAACGCCACATACGGAACACTTAAGGGTTTGAAACCACAAGGTTGATACCAACACTGACCAAAAAGGACTCCAGTTTGCTCCCAAAGTCTTTTGGGGCTTCCTTTCTGTCAAACAACAATCTAAATCAACATTTGAAAACAAGAATCTAGAACTAAACAAACAAACAAACAAAATTTGTAGAAGGCGCTCTACTAACTATTTAATATATTATTGTGGTTGAGGGGTTGAACATTTTTAAAACTGCCACAGTTACAGAACGTGGTACTGCTATTGAATTCTGACACGCGGGAATATGTAAATCAACTTTGAATAGTTTGTCCATTGGAGTACACCTTTTGTCTGGTGACCTAGTTTACAGTGTGAAATTGTGACTGTATTTGTATCCATACACATACTCAGCAGCCTGTCCGCTAACCCTCTCATCAACCTCTGACCAGAAATATTAACACCAGCCTGCTCGATAGCTGTTGCAGCTTGTTTTGACCGTAGCTCTTAACCTCGACTTGTCATAACCCATAATTGTCTCAGCTGACAAGCCACATGTAGGGTGGAAGCCGACAAACATGGCTGAGCATGACCGCTTCTTTCCCAACAGGAAGTTTGCTTCACCGTCCACCTGCTCCTCAGTATGCACTCAGAAGGCATCAATGAACCTGTGTTGTCGACATGAAGAGGTGTAACTGCTTTTGCGTCTGATCTTTGGTCAGCCTCTGAGCAACATCGCCAAACAGCTTTTGTTTATCACAGTGGTGTGTCAGCGGGTCCTCAGCATCTGTAGAGCAAAACAAGCAAAGTGAGGAAGCTACTCAGTCATTTGCTGCCACTTAACAGGAAGGAACAACTTCTGATCTGTGTCTCGCCAAAAAACTCACCACTTTCCTCTCCAGTGCCTGTAGATAAGCCGTTGTTCTAAGGACTTCACGAAAATGTTCTCTGCATGCTGCCAGAAAGGGGGAACTAGTGCTAAGCCTCCCCCTCCTCTTCTCCGGTGAACAATATCCCCTTCTAAACCCAACCCCCCCCTCCAGCCCCAATTTTCATTTTATCTTCTTAGTTTTATTTGTGCCGCACACAAACTCCTTGGATGATTGCCTGGGCAGATGGTTCTCAGTGTGTGGACGGCTTGCTGAGACGGGACACACAAGATAAAGGTCCTTGGTGGTCATGGGATGCTGCAGCGTGACTCAGAGGCACACGGGAGTGGACGATGTTGGTCCAGATGAGATCGAACTGCTGGAACTATACCGAGATAATGTGGGGTAAGATGGCAACAAGTTTTTTTTTTTTTGTGGGTCAGAAATAGTAATGGAATTAAGGAATAGCTGCAAGGATCAAATGTGAATTTCACTGACAAGTTGTATGTTCTTATTTTAGTAATAAATAACTAAATTAAACATTGCTTTTCTAAGAAATTGAAGAGGAAGTGGTGGCAGTGTGCGAAGTGAAAACTGCCACCTCTGTGGTTTGCACTGCCATATAATGTGTGAGTTTGTCAAACTGTAAGGACAACATTGAAGAGGTTCCGTTTTCAAAGCAGTGCCATGTTCTGCAAAGCCTTGCTCAAACTCCAGCAGGTTGTTTTTAAAGGTTCAAAAGTACGTAAAGCTACATAAACGCATAAATGATATTGTAAAACCAGAATTATTTGGCTTTTATTTTATATAGAAAAGATATGTCTGACAGCATGGCGTTTAAAGATGGGTGTTTAAAACTAAATTATATTTTTATTAGCTTAAATATTTTGGTATTTTGTCAAAACACTGTTTCAGTTTTGGGTGCAGCTCTCCCTTAATCATTTCCCTCTTGAATTTTAACCTTCTGATAACATCAAAAACACTGTCTGCATCTCTAGAGCAAAAATGACTGTGGACGTCATGAGGTGAGGAAGTTAAACCATCAGTTTGTGTGGATATATTTGACAGGATGTTTGTAAAGCTTTACGTTTTTAATAAGAAATAGTTTTTAAACACCTAAATTTGAGCCCTGTAGTTAAATCATTTGCAGGATTGGGGGACGTTTTCACATTTTGTCATAACACACAGTCAGACTTTATTTTATATGCATATGTATTCTGTACTAATCTGATACCCTGAAATAAAAATTGTTGCATAAGTCACCTAATATGCAAATAGAGTGCATCTTACAACTTGTTGCGAAGTTGTTTACAGCATGTTTAGATTACAAACGAATATCTCAAACAGATTTATTATCACAAACTGCCAGGCTGGGCAAGGAGAATGTTTAACCCTGGAGAAGATGGAAATAGACAAAAGCCATTGTTATAAGACTGCTGGAAGAAGTTTATGTTTGTTACAGGCATAAAAGGTAATAAAATACACGCAAAGCTTCAATTTTTAACAGGGAAAAAATCTGTAAAAACTTCAACAAGGAACAAATTGGCAAGGGTATTCAAAGTAGCAGTATATGTTTCAAGTCAGAAAACTTGGTGGTTATGTGGTGAGGCATAAATAGTTGCATGAAACTGATGCTTTCAGCAATGATATGTTTTAATTATTATCGGGGCATCAGGAGAATGACAGAAAACGTAACCTTTTTCTGTTCCCTCATGTCCAACTTGTGAAACTGGTGAGGCGTCACTGATATGATTAGCAGATTACTGTGAGTCAAGAGCATGGACAGGTTTAACACAAAGTAAAGGGCTGGACAAATCCTTGCTCAGTCTGAGGCAGAGGGGATTAATTGGAAACTAATCACAAACAGGAACTATAGCTCCTTATGGGTTTTTTAATTAATGCCACTTAAAGCAGCCGGTCGTTCAAGCTACAGCATACACACAGATGGAACGTTTAGACGGACATTTCTGTTGCAAAAAGTTAATATCCAATTAAGTCCGCATTGTCTATAACAGACAACGACATGCACAGTGATCCCCATCACTAGTTTCATTGAACGATGAGGCATTTCCTTCAGACTGATGCAATTTGTTTGCTGATTGACATACAGTATTAGACAACATTCTCATAAAAAGTTAATACCTACTGTAAATCAATTTTAGTATAACTATCCATATTAATTAAAACCAACATGTATCCACAAAAGCAACAAAAATAATACTAATTAAAATATTAATATAGTTTTTAAATGACATGTGACATGAGTGTTTTTATTTATCTATTTAAATGTGTGTCATAATAAGGATTTATATTAAAAACTACGTAGCATTTATAGATATAAACTTAAAGCCTGTAAAATTTCACTCAATCTCTGTTACTCAAAAGTGTAAGAACTGATTGTTTTTGTAGTTGTATAATCATCTTTTTTTGTTTGTTTGAGGCAGCAAAATAAAACTGAGATCTGCAGTAATACCATAAACTGATGCATCGCTTTGACTCTAATGGTTAATCTGTTTTTAAATTTAATCAGATGGAATTTTGTCATTATAAATGCAGAATTTAATTAAACATCAGCATTTTATAATTTTTTTCTAATCATCAGAGGTGTTGCAAATAGCGTTAATGTGTATTTTTCCCTTTAAGAACATCTAGGAGCTCTTATGCAGCTTCTCATCCATAAAAAAACAACTCTGTATCAAAACAAGTTTCATATCTCATGTCAAAAGTATTGATTGTGCCCCTAGTGGAATAAGGAAAGTTACACAGGCAGAGTAATTTTTTTTTTGTTCCCCATGAACGTACAACCAGTAGATGCTCATGAGGGCTTCAAAATTACTGGGGGATAAACCTGATTACAATATATATTTTCCAAAACTATGACTCCTTATTGTGCTGTTGTGCAACCAACATAACGTACGTCCTAATAGATCACAGTTTGCAGTTATTTTCATTTGATTGTGCATCATAATCTGGTAGTTTTAAAATAAATGAAATTAGTAAAGGTGTGAACTAACTGGAAGAAACATTGCGTGCTAAAATTATGTTGTTGTTTTTGTTTTTTGTTTTTTAAATGAGCATGTTGGTTATAGTTCAGCTGTGCATGATTAGAGACAGATAATCTGTTCAGATGGTTTGAAATTATAATTTTAGAGCCTTGGCACTGTAGAGATTAACAAGGTATGTTAAAGTGTATGAACGTATAAAGAGTTTATCAGTCGTCTTAAGTATGAATTAGTTTTGAATACTTTATAAGCAAAGGAACTATCATATCACATCCAGGCTTTTCACTCATAAATTAAAGCATAAAATAAATACAGATTTGTTTTAAAGCTTTCTAAGGGCCTAAAATAAACTCATTCACTTTATTGATGCAGTTTAAGATAATAAACATTACAAATTGCAAACCCAAAGAATCAAGAATCAAGAATCAGTTTATTTATATAGCGACAATTTACAACAGATGTCGTCTCAATGCACTTTACAAGAAAATCAATTCAAATCAAAGATACATCATAAACGAATCAGTTTGAAAAGTTTCCAATCTAACGAACCCCAGCAGATTGCATCGAGTCATTGACTTGCAGTATTCACTCCTCTGGAATCAGCAGACAGAAACAATGGCTTGTGTTGTCGTTGACTTTACAGCAATCCCTCATACTGAGCATGCATGTAGCGACAGTGGAGAGGAAAAACTCCCCTTTAACAGGAAGAAACCTCCAGCAGAACCAGGCTCAGTACACGCAGCCATCTGCCACGACCGACTGGGGGTTTGAAGAGACAAAAAACTAAATTAGATGCAGAGGAAACTTAAAAAAAAGAGTTTATAGCAGCAGTTGGAGAGAATCACTGGAAGCATCTCAGCCCATGTTCTCCCCCAAGAAGCTGTCTCAGCTAACAGAACGCCAAAACCAGGTGTGGCTACTATGGAGAGAAGAACACTAAGAGAAAACAAAAGGTTAACAAGTTTGAAATAACGGTAACTAAAGCAGATAAGACAAAGGAAGAAAGTAGCAGAGAGAGAAGTGGTCAGATTTACTATTGACATGGAACAGAAAAAAGGTACATTTGACAAAAGTCACATCATACAAGTTCATATCGATGTTTTTGATGAGATATATTTTTAATATTAGTATATTATAACATTGTACTTTCACTGCTTTCATTGTTGGTATTCTTATTCTTATTCTTAGTTATATTATTATTATTATTATTATTATTATTATTATTATTATTATTATTATTATTATTAGTAGTAGTAGTAGTAGTAGTAGTGGTAGTAGTAGTAGTAGTATTTGTACATGTTTTTAATTGTGCCACTTGCTATTTCGTTAGATTAACTTGTAATACTTTGTAAATGTCAAAGAACTGACATGTATGCCAGGGAAAAGAAAAGTAGGGGTCAAAGTGTCCTCTTGTACTGCGTATTGTTTCTGTATATTACATTCATAGTGTATCTTCTGCTCCTCATTGCTTCTGCATCAATCGAGTCATTTGAGCGTTTCTCTCTGGTTCAACACTCCACCTGGCCTGCCTCTGTCGTTGTGTCAATAGAGGAGACATTTCACCTGTCTTGCCTGCTGTGGTGGTTATTGGGCTTGGTGGCACTGGTGCATGGCAGATTAACTTTAGTCAGATTGCTCAAGGGCAGAATATTTTTAGACTGACTGTACATGCCACATCCCCATGCAAATGTACTGACGGCATAATTTTGCTAAGCTAAGTAAATAAACAGAATACCGGTGGAGCTCTGCTTTCAGACATCTAATGAATGCAAACTAACTCATCAGGACCCTTCCACATATGACCAGCTCTACAATAAAATCACAGATGACAGATTTTATAGCATTAAATAGACCTCACAAATGGATCTTTTATTATTCGGAGTACAATGTGTTGGCGTTTTACATCTCAGCATGAGACTAACCGAATTTCCAGAGACGAAGGCCATGCGGAGGATAGTAAAGGGAGCTCAAAGGGTTATCCTCTATTTAGCATCTGTTTCAGGAAATAATTGTCTTTTTTTTCCGAAGAGTGGTTGCTTCACATGTTATACTATATAAATACATCAATGACTAATGAAAAAAAACTCTCTGAGGTTAATTCTGCTTCACAGCGAGAGGTTAGGCCAACTTGTTTTTCCAACCAATCCTTATTATTTTGTTTTAAATCATTCAGCATGTTAAGCATGTATGTATTTTATGATTGAGTCTCGTGTTTGGGTAAAGCTGCGTAGCCTTTGGGACAAGTGGCAAAGGGAAATGAATAGAGGGACGTAGTGTGGCCAGAAAACCAGCCCTGAATACATTGGCAATGGACAGAAGTAGTTTTCCTTTGTACTGTTCTTACAATAAACTTAACAAATCTCAACAGAGCTGATGGAAAAACAAATGGTAAACAATGTGATGCTGATAGAAAACCTGCAAGAGGCTGGGCCAGAGGTTCACTTTTACTCCAGACAAACATGCACCCAGACTTGTGAGATCATATCATTTCAGGAGTGTTTAAAGCCAAGGCATAAATCCATTTGAGAATCAATGATAACACTTAAAAACTAATGTCCTTAGATGTTCTAAATATGACTTTTAAAAGTTTGGACAAAAGTTTCAGTCTCTTCAAGTGTATGTAAAGCAGGTAAAGACACGACCAGAAAGATTAATGGCAATTAAAAAATGTTTCGGCAAAGGATTGACTTACAGGGCTCAATTACTACCTAATAATAATTTTTCAGAATTTTCTATATAGCAAAAATGTAAATAAACACATCCTACTTCCCTTACACTTAACAATTATGCACTGAAGTATGAGATGCTCTGTGAAATCAAACGTGAGGTTGTGAAATCACAACATTCTGAAAGATTAAAGGGGTGCAAATGTTTGCAGATTATACTGAATCACCTGAGAGAAATTGTGTCTTCAGTTACTGTGTTTAATTTGGTTAAAAATTGTCAAGCTGGTATGTTCTAACTTGTTTTGAAATGATCTATCAAAGAGTCGCTGTTTTTAAAGGATATGGCTAAGATTTGTTGCAGAAATACATAAGCAGACGGTCCGTCTCCCCTCCGGCCTTTTTAATCTGATTAGTCTTGGCTTGGGGCGGGGGTGCAGACGTGACATTACGGTTGGGTCTCAATAGTGTTTGTCACAATTTTCCACAAAAACCATCAGCAAATTCAAACTTCTGCTGCTTTTCTGACACTTAAGAACCTTAATTACTTAGGCTTCAAAACTGTACCCACACTAACAGAGCTGACTAAACACCCACCCATCCTACAGTGATGCCACAGAGCAAACCACCAAGCTTTAGAAAGCTTACATCGACAGTTAGATCACTCTTTTCGACTCTTTTCTGTCCGTGTGCTTTCAGTGTGTGGAGTCTGAGCGAAAACCGGGTTCAGCTGTCGGTGAGGAACAGCAGAGATGAGCAGCAGATTCCACCGCAGCCAACTCGTAAAGCCACAGTACGACACTTGGAGCCAGAGGTAAAAGCAGGTCACAAAATGAGAGCAGCGCTGGTGTAGTAATGACGTGAGTCCTCCTTATTGGCCAGGCAGACAATTTCCATAATCCATAGTAATTATTATTTGTCAAAGAATTCTGGAGGATTTTTTTTTAACTTTTAAACTAAAGCAGACATCAGACATTGAATCCAAACCATTTTTTACATCCAAGGAAAGTTCATCTTTAAAGGGCCCGTGATGAACATTTTTTAAAATATTGTTATTATTTCTGAATGCTTTTTTCACTCATTTGGGGTCCAGACAATTTTTTTATTTATATAACAGGCTAATAATAACTATACCTATTGTTTTTATTATGTGCTTTGTAATGCCATTGTTAAGCAAAAAAGCTTATGCTGCACCAAAAGGACTTGACAGACAATAAAAAAAACCTATTACTCCATTTGTTTCTGGTTATTGCCTGGTGTAGCTCATGCCACCCTGGGTGGAGAGCCATATGAGTCATTTGTGAAACTGCAGCTGTGTGTAGCATAACATTGGGTTGTTATCTGGTTGCAGGACATGTTTCTGTTTTAAAAGGATCACAGTTTAGAGGAAAGTACTTCTATAAACTTGTTAGAATGGTTGGGCTTTAAAGTGAAAAGGAGTCAAAGTGCAAATAACTTTTTCAGATTTTTAATCATGTTTTCTGATTACAGGAAATGAAAATGCATATGGTATACAATGTGGCCGGTATTAATGGCCCTCGTACTTTTTTTTCTTTTTTTGGCTGTAGGTTTTGCTGTGGGGGAAAAGCAGAGATGAACTGCACCACAGGATTTACTCTCAGCAGCCAATCAGGGGCTGGGAGGGTCAACCTGCTCACGTTTACGGAGAAATCATTCACTCCTCTGTTGTGTCGCTTTATAGCAACTATACACAGGTAACATAGAAAAATGTTACTGAACCCTTTAGAATATGACTAATAAAATCAGCCACCAGTCTGCGAAATATGTGCCATCTGTCCACTGTTTGTTAACATGTTTCCTTTGTTTTGTCCTCCTGCCCCCTGTGAATGTAGGGAAGTTAAAAACTCACAATCAGCATCTTTTGTTTTAAACTGTTGATTTACCATTATGACCAAAGATATGGACAAGCACCTTCTTTCTTGGAGGCCTGTCCTGATTTTTTGCCTAATTTTTTTTTGAGGTTTAATTAAAAGAAATTGACCTTTGCATCTCATCCTTTTATTATCTAAGGTTAACAGGAAGTCATGGATCAGGCCTACTGTTTAGCTTCCTAGACACTAATTGACAGTAGACAATAAATTATGCAATGAAAAACACTTTACAACTGTTACATTGTTGTTGGCAGTCATTAATACAAAAACACTAATTATTAAAGAGATTAACTAGAGATTAACTGCAGCTAGACACGTTTATTGAAGGCCTTTGTTCTTGCATTTTGAGTGCATTTACTGTTTATTATTGTAATTAATCGCTTTAGAGTCAATTTTTTCTGCCATAGTACAGTAATTTTTAGTTTATTGTTTTCTACTGAGGCAGAACATTTTGTCTCTCACTGGAATGATCAAGAGTATAAAGCTAGTGATATTTGTGCCACGTTGGTGTTTACAGGAGCCCAGTCAACGGCTCCTGTTGCTGTTCTCTTTTCACCTTCTTATCCTCTCTCTGGACCACTCTCGGGAAGAGTTCGTGTATGACGTATGTAATTAATATCTAACATGCATTTGAACTTCTAATTTTAGTGGAAATATAATCAAGAGTATGCCACTGAAACCTTTGCATTTTGTTACCTGGCAGGGTATTCTTCCTGTTTCCGGCCTCTCTGTCCGAGCTGTATCCCTGGAGCCAGACGTGTCACAATCACCACACATGTTTGAAATCGGCAGTGAGTGGAATTTTTTAAATCCAAGTAAGAAATGCTGCACCAGGTTGTGAATTCAGCCCAATGTACTTATTTTTATCCAGGTCAGATGGTGGACTCTAGGGTGTTTGCATGTGCCAGTGAAACAGACTTACAGAAATGGATGCAGCACATAGAAGACAGAAGATACAAGTCCATGATGCAACCCATGAGTCCATCCCATTGTGCTCTTTCTTATCTTGTAATCTTTTCACATCTGCTGCACATTTGGTTCCAAGCCTACGTTATAGGAGCAGCTAACACGATGCTTATATCTGTGTTCGCTAGTTGCCTTGTGATGAGCACTGGAAGAGAGAGGAGCTGAAAAAATACCTACTGCAGGCTCCCATATGGAATTGGGAGGGTTCACCAATACAGCACATGGGTCAGCCGGGACACATCTCTATTGTCCACATCATCAACACTCAAAGACAGGTAGTCAAGTTTTCAGCTTTTATTTGCAGTTAAGCTTTCTAAGCCCGTTCCTACCAGTTTAGGGTTACTTTATTTTGGATTTCGTTTTATTTTCAATACAATAACATCTACAGTACCGTGCTGTTGCTCACGGCAGTACTGCAAGCACAAGAAGCACGATAAATGTGTGATAGAAGTAATTTTGGGAATAAAAGCTTTTAATCGTCTTATGTCATTTAGTCTGTTAAAAATACTGTGACAGTTAAGAGAAAAAGAATGAAAAGTGCAAACCTGAAACATTGTTAACCATAACGGGTTTTGGTCTTGTAGGGTCTCCAAGAAAGACTGATGGTTCTCTTTCCTCAAGATGTCCTGCTACTTTCTGTGGACAGCAAGCGGCTTAACGTGAAATATGAGGTAGTGTGTGATGACTCTGAAAGAGTAAATCCATAATAACAGCTCGTGCACCACCGTGACAGAGATGTATGTGAAAGCAATCATTACAGAGTGCATGTTTTGTGACACGTAACATCGGAGTGGGGTTATTTTCCAACTCAAATCAGCTAACTTTGTTTTCTTTAACAAGTCAAAGTCAAGAAATGTACAACAATTTAAAAATCTATTAAATGTCTGCTTGGCTCAGTAGGTAGAGTAATCGTCTTGCAGCCTGCAGTTTTGATTCTAGTTTCCTGTTACATGTCACTTTTCCCCTGGGCAAGGCACTCAACCTCAAGCTACCTAGCAATGCATATATTGGTGTATAAATGTTTGCATGTTTGTGAGATAGAATGGATGAATGTGGCTTCAGCGGCTTCTCAATCAGTGATATTAGAAAAGCGCTATATAAGTGAAGTGTATTTATTATTCACTCCCCGACGTTCTTTGTATTTTCCTTATAATCTGTAACAGGGCCGGTTGGCTCGACACAGTATTAAAGCAGTGGAGCGCTCAGCCCTTCCTGGGAGGCTAGAGTTTGATCTGAGAGGTAAACGCGTGAGAGTCTTAAAGTTATTTTATCATTCTGCGTGAATCGGGCAAACCAAGTGAGCTGACAACCGATTAATGAAATGCCTGTTTTTGCCGTAGGGGAGCTGGTGGATCCACTTCAGGTCTCCTGCACCTGCGTGGAAGATTATCAGACCTGGATTTTCCATCTGCAGCAGGTTAGACTGTGTTGCAAAGTTGGTAAATCTGGGAGCATATAGAGATTAATTTGAGTGCAAACAACTTTGCAAGAGTAAAGCCAAACAGCAGCAGATTTCTAGTATGCTGAAACATTTCCAATGTCAGCAAGCGGATCAAGAAAATGACAGCAGGACACAGGGTGCCTTCCTGTTGTGTTTGAGAAGTCTTTCTATATTTTTTATGAGAAACTGCTGGTGATTTGAGTCTGAAACTGTCTTTTTTCTCTTCGATCCACAGCCAGACAGAGACAGCCACATTATTATTAGTCAGCCGCCTCCTGCGTTAGTCCCAAAGTTGCAGAGGAACAGGAAGGAGTCTCAGGAGCTGATTTTAGCAGGCGACCAGTGTCAAATCAACGGATGGGGCTGACTCACTACATTCAGGAAAATCTTTAAAGAATGGCTGTAAATATAAATCCTAATATGACAACATGTGGATAAAAAAAAGAAATGAAAAATATGCGTGTTTGCCAGAATACAGTGACACATGGTGGTCCTACAGTGGATATAGTTGAGTGAGTTAATCATTTGTAAGAGTTGGAAAAGAAAATGTGTGAATACATTAAAATCAGGCCATGACCTGGTTTAAGAGCTGAACTTAGGTACTAGATGTATAGAGCAATAATCATGGGTTGAAAGGTTTGTACATATCTGTATGTAGAACTTTACTAATAAACTTTATAAAGAAACAAAGAGTCGCTTACTGAGCGCAGCAAGAACAAACGTGTGTTTATCTCGGAGTTGAAATGTTTACAGTAGTGTGCAGACGTTCAGTGTATTACAGCAGTTATATTGACGATGGCATCAGGATTTAAAAAAACAAAAAAAAACTTTATACCTATGAAAATGATATTCTTTCAATTGTTTCTATAATTTACAGTTATTCAAAGAAAACGAAACAAGTTCTACATTTTCATACACATCACCGTCTACAGTAAGTACATTTACATGACAATCAGGAGAAATATACATACACGCGCTGTGACACCAGCGGTTTAAACTACAACAAAGAGCTGTTTGACAGAAAGTCTGAAAGTTTTCATGTGCCACTGGAAGATTTGATTATAGTGGTCCATAAACGGGGCTCAGCTCAGTTACACTGGGCTGCTCATAAAATAATGCTGACTGATAGGAGCTACACCGTAACAAACACTGAACGGTCAGAGCTTAGCATGAGGCCGTTTTTGGCAGGTACAATTTGACTTCAGCATCTATTAAGATGACATTTTCATTCTTCACACAGGTCTGTGAATATAATAACAGATCACTTTACGGCTGTAGTCAGAGGTTTACAGTACATCCTCTCATCAAGAGGATGAGTATCCAACCATAACTGGGATGAATAGCACTTGAAACCAATACTAAATCATAAAATGGAAGGGTGTATGAAAATAAAAGAAAGTACAAGAACTTCTGCTGAACTTAATTAGTCTTAGGTTCGTTGACCCATTTTGTTGGTACTTTGTTTTAATTGCACTTTGAAGACCTTATTAATATCACCTTTTTGGTTACTTTTAAGTGTAAAAACCTTATATGTATACGCATATAAATGTTTGATTAAACGTGCACAAAATGAGGTCGTGCTGTGGCTTATGTCTTCCTGCTCTGTATGCGGGAAAATTTTGGTTGGCTCTACCAAATCTCACTCCGAGGTTTTTCGAAAAAGTTGGTAGCCATGAGTCTTGATGATATTTTTAAACGCGCAAAACCTGTCAAGCATGGTGGTTGAACCATTCTGAGGGTCTGTTTAGCTATTAGTTGTACTGATATACAACAAATGAGAATGTCGGGGGACTACGCTCCAACATTATTTAAATAGTCGGATGGATCATATGGTAATACGACACAGCTGTGGGCTAGGGCAATGTGCCGAGGCAAATGTGAAACTGATTTTGGAATTACCAAAAAAAGCCTAATATGTAGAACATTTTAATAAAAATACAAATTCAGTTAAGAGTTTAGAAATGTCAAAACAGAATTACACCAGATTCTCAAAGATGGCAGCATAAAACATAAAGTTAAGATGTTGTCTGAGCCTATATCCAGATACGTACAATCCTGTACTGCATAATGTGACACGGTGTAAATATGTTTGAATGGGTGATATGTTCGCTTCCAAACAAAAAGGAAACATTGCATTCCACCAAATCATTACATGCCTTTTAACAAATAGGAAATTTGAGAAGGTGAGCGTGTCAGTCTGTAACTGTGTATGTTTGTTCACTTTTTTCATAGCAAACATATATTATCGTTGGATACAGTTGACAAGTATAAAAAGCTCTACTTTAATAACCATCTGCTGGCCAGTGAATAAATCCCTAATAAAAAGAGTAACGTTCCCACAGAGCTGTGCACATTAATCTCAGTAGTAGTGCATTATTATTTGGCTTTTTATTTTCAGAAGCAAAGGTTTGGCCCGTATTTACAGCAGCGATGTAAAGTGTTTAAAATATGCAACAACTTTGTTTTTTCAGAAGCATGTTCAGAAGCTCGGACTCAGCTGAATTATACATTTGACAGTTTGAACAGAAAATTATTGCTTTCTTTGCAGAGAGGTGCAATGTTTTGGGGTTCAGGATTTAGCAACTTTTAAACAGAAAAACTGTTTTGCAAAGAGGATCCAGATTGTCTTGTTCTATTTTAAGGGTACTTGAATAGTTACTCAGCAAATTACTTAGTTTTTTAATTATTGTTTGACTCAAGAACCTAGTTTAGATACAAGATGTCATTTTTTCCCAATTCTTTGTGTTTTTTTCTTGTTTGAAGCCATTACTGGATTTTTCCAATTTTTTCAGTTTATACCTGTTTAAAATTTAGCAGCTTGTAGTTTTGTAACCCAGCCTAGAGATACACCGATCAAAATATATTCCTTGTAAAACTATGAACTGCTCATACAGAGGATGTCCCCTATTTATATGCGAGAGCTAGGAAACAAACACTTATTATCCTACAAGATAATAAATAACTTGCTGTTTTAAATCAAAATTTGAGCAGTTTGATTTGCTGCTATACATTTATTATCTGCCAAAGTAACACTTTTTTCTTTTTTTTTCTTTTTTCTAGCCCCTTTTTTTTTACATAGCGCCAATTTACAACAGATGTCGTCTCAAGGCACTTCACAGAAAATCCATTCAAATCAAAGATACATCATAACAAATCAATTTGAAAAAGTTTCCAATCTAAGGAACCCCAGCAAGTTGCATCGAGTCATTGACTTGCAGCATTCACTCCTCTGGAATAACCAGACCAAAACAATGGCTTGTGTTGTCGTTGACTGTACAGCAATCCTTCAAACTGAGCATGCATGTAGCGACAGTGGAGAGGAAAAACTCCCCTTTAACAGGAAGAAACCTCCAGCAGAACCAGGCTCAGTACCAGCAAGGCAAGGCAAGTTTATTTGTATAGCACATTTTCGTGTACAAGACAATTCAAAGTGCTTTACCTATTCAACGAGCAGCCATCTGCCACGACCGACTGGGGGTTTGAAAAGACAGAAAGCTAAATTAGAAGCACAGGATACTGAAGTAAAAGAGTTTATAGCAGCAGTTGTAGAGCGTCAATGGAAGCATCTCAGCCCATGTTCTCATCCAAGAAGCTGTCTCAGCTAACAGAACGCCAGCCCAGGTGTGGTTACTATGGAGAGAAGAACACTAAGAGAAAACAAAAGGTTAACAAGGTTGAAATAACGGTAACTAAAGCAGATTGGACAAAGGAAGAAAGTAGCAGAGAGAGAAGTGGTCAGATTGTCCTCCAGCAGTCTAAGCCTATAGCAGCATAACTATAGAAAAACTTAAATAACTTAACCCTATAGAGTGAGACATGAAGAAGG
>JAVLVB010001056.1:260655-283518 GCA_032876305.1 Orestias chungarensis | reverse complement strand
GTGCTTTTAGAGATTCTAGGAACCACCAGTAAACCTGCAGTCTGAGAGCGAAGTGCTCTGTTAGGGACATAAGGAGTAATCAGATCTCTGATATACGATGGAGCTTTATTAGTGAGGGCTTTATATGTCAAAAGAAGAATCTTAAAATCTATTCTAAGTTTGACAGGGAGCCAATGAAGGGAAGCTAAAATTGGGGAGTCATGATCTCTATTTTTTTTGTTTCATCAGAACTGTTGCTGCAGCATTTTGGACCAACTGTAGACTTTTAATTGCATTTTGTGAACTTCCAGTGGTCCATGTGTTTTGGAATCAATATGTTAATGCTGCAGGTCTAAAATGTGTTACTTCTATTTTTGTAAATCATGTAACTAATGTTATCAAAAGAGGCAACTGACAATATCTCAGTTTTAAACAGGCTGCCCAACTGTCACGTAGTTCTAGTCATACTGAGGTGTTTTATGTGGGACACTCTTTTTGCCTTGTTTTGATTGCAGCATGCAATTGACATGTATGAACACTAGATGGCACTCCCTTCCACACTTAAAAGAGATGAAGAACATGTGTTGAAGTAGAAGGCCTGTTGAAGCTGTGCTTCATTAGATTTCTATCTATGTGAATTCACAGCTGACTAGAACAACCACTTATTTTTTAAGCAAGAAAATACATGGAGACATAAAAAAGGAAGAAGAAGAAGAAGATGCTGCTGCAGCAACATAAAGGACTGGAACCAAAATGACTTTGAACTGGTCAGTGGCGATGTGGTTAAGGCTATTTACAATTTTATGCCATATGAATTTCCAATTGGACATGGAGTATTCTGATTATTCTTGATTTGGAACATTATATTTTTTATTCTATTTGACTTGCTGCATCTCTAGTCCTGCCTTTCTGCTTTGGTCCACGTTCCTCTTGGATTGAGGACACACCGGAAAGCCATACCCGTATTTGACTGACATTCAAAGTCTGCATAATTGCTGCCTGAAGTATTGTGGCTTACACATTTCATGCCATTCAATAATTGTCCCCACTGATCGCTGTTTCGTTTAAGCAGCAAATATCCGGTAACATGAACGGATCCTGTGTGCTTTTCCAGGCTCATGATTTTATGGGACAATCTGAAGTGATATTATATATAAAAAATAAAACAATGTCTTGTTTTTGGGTTAAATCCTTGCTCCAGTGTTTTCTTCACCATATTTCCAAACTAAAATAGTCCTGGTATATATTAATAAAAATAAATTATTTGATCCTAGAGACAATTTCAAATATAAATGTAACCTTTTTTTTTTTCTTTTTTTTTTACAGACCTGTTTAAGTGAAAGACCATTTTTCAAATGAAATATGGCAAATAAAAATTTTACAGCATTTGCTTTGCTTTCCATCGAAAATAAAAACAAGCATGTAGTGATAAAAAAAATAAATGCTGAAGCCTGGCGGAAAAACCTCTCAGTCCTCCCCCTTCAGTTTCTGTGTGACACACTTGATGCGGATATTTTCTCTGAGGTTGCGGAGGCGAGCGCTGCGGCTTGTGATCTCCTCCACGTAGGTTTTGGGGAACCAGCCCCGCTCCCCGTCCGACAGCCTGATGCCCTCCACCCAGCCTGCAGAAACACATCGGCCTTTACACATCAAGCATCTCAGCGTCACACATTTTGCTGTTCAAAACCATGAATGTGCTTTAAACTGAACCCTTACACTCCCTGTGTGCTTTTTGCTGGAAGGACAACCTCCAATCCAATCTAAAATTATTATGCTGCCCCTAACAGGCTTTCTTTATCCTCCTATTAAATCTGACCTGTTTTCATGTCCCTGCTAAAGTAAAGCATCCATGAGAGGCGATGTACCGTGTCAAGTTTTTAATATTTGGCATGCATTCTATAAAGTTTAGATTTGCTTGACCAGAGCATTATTACATTATTAAATATTAATTTAGAAAGGAAATTGCTCAAGTAGATATTTTTAAAGGTTTACCTTTCAGATTTAGTTGAATTTGGTTGAAAAATTACAAAACAACAAGCACTTTCGCATTGTCTCCTCCAGACTCTTACCATCACTTGTAATGGTTTTAGCATGAAGAATATCAGCTTTTTCTAGAGTTAACTCGTCATGCTCTTGGGCCTGATAGCTTTTAATGCACTGAACCTGGGAAATATCTGCAATAAAAGAAAAAAAACAACAACACGTAAGCGAAAATATCTTAATCCGTTGCATATTTACAGTACATAACTTTACTTACCATCATTTTCACTGGCCTGCTCAATGTCTTCTATTGGATCAGATGGAAACATTGCCGTGATCCATCTGTGCTTACTACTCCTTGGCAGACAGAAAAAATAACAGCAGTTAGATTATAGCAACCTAGCATGGACATAACGTGAGAGGGTATTTTGTTCGTCTTACTCAGTGTGTGATTTGAGAAGGATCTGATGTTTGAGCTGCTGGCCTTCACACAGCTGCAGATGGAAGATAAAGCCTGAGATGCCTTGCAACTTCTGCCTAAGATCCTTCACTTTTAGCTCTCCAATCTTTGCATGCACAAATACCATGAATTTCCAGGTACTGTAACAAAACAATTTGAAATTTAGCAATTTATATATATATATATATATATATATATATATATATATATATATATATATATATATGGGGAGGATCTGTTAAGAAAACTTTGAAAAAATTATGTGAAATTAACCCTTTTTTGTTCTAATTTTTCTGATCTTATGTTTGCTCTGGTTGGACTACATTTCTATCTAAATAAGGCTAAAGTACACTCAAAAATTAAAAAACGGTGTATGTTTTTCCACTAGGTATATCTGGGGAAAAGATTGCAAGATAATAAACATATAACCACATTTCTATTCTTGGAAATAACTGGAATTTGCAACCATTGGGAAATGAAACAAAAATAACTTTTATCATTTAAATTAGAAATCTGTTTAAAATAAACATACACTATGAACCCTGCACTACACAATCTGACAAATTTAAATGTAATGCCACATAGCACCACTTACTCCTTCCTCCTGGAAAGCAGCAGGCAGTCGTTGAACAAGTGGAGATAAACTGGCTTGGTGGGAAATTTGAGTTTTGATCCCGAAATGCTCATCATCTGGGTGTCCACTTCCAGGAGTTCCCCATGTTTCACCAACCAACGGGACTGCGAGATGAGAGGAAAAATCTGCAGAGGGAAAAAAGCAGAGTGGGTTGATGACTTAGGTGAACTGAGCCAAAACTGCTAAACAAAAACAAACAAACAAAAAAACAGAAGAACACTAAAACCTAACTCACTTTGCCCTCAAAGCGGATTTTCTTGTTGAGATGAATGAGTTCCTCCATCCTCTTCATTGACTGCACGCTGGAATTACACTCTCGGGTGATCTAAGACGGCACACACCAACCCTGTTATTACCATTCCACCTCATCCGTGATAATACTGGTGTTCAGGCAGTTTTAGCTGACGATCACCACCTTTTTTAGCTCATTGAAAGCCTTTGTGGCTGTGTCCTCATCTCGGGAGCCTGGTGTTGTCCTCTTTAGGATGTTCTGAAAAACAAAGTTGGCTCAAACAGGTTTGAAGGTACAAATATGGTTCCCACTAAGAACTTGAAATTATTACCCTATCCACAGTGTGTTTCAAGGGTGAACAGGAACCCTACTGTGAAAGTTTAATGTCGCACCTCCACCAGCATTTTGAGCCGTGTGATCCTCTGAAATGGGAGGATTAGAAAGGATGTCAGAGGAAGTCTTTGGCAGATGGGGTCCTCCTCCAAGCGAGACAGGATAACAGGGAAACGATGGTTCTCCTGCCTTAGAGGACATTCAGAGAAAAAAAAACTGAGTGACTCTTTGGTTAATCAAAATTCCAGTTTTTTTTTACTTCCGAGAGAGAGGGAAACATTTTTATTTCAGCCAAGAAAAGCCATCTGCAAGTTAAGTCATGCAGGTGAAAATAACACCTGAATAGAACAGGGGGAAATGTGGGACTTTAGAGAACAAGAGGACGCTCATTCCCATTGTAAGGGGTCGTGAGATGTCTTTCTAATTACATCTGCCTGCCCCTAAAGGTACACAATCCCTGACCAAGGAATACTGATTTGACTAACTCATTACAATGCTTCAGTATTGCAACAGCAACAGTTCTCAAGTTTCTAAAACATTTAGTGTGTTATGTATCAAAAAGACTGGAGAACCAAAGTTTTAAAGCCCCAGAGAGATACAAACATATGCCCTTCCCATCCCTTCAAGTGTTTAATGCAAAATCTCAATTAAAACATTGACAATTGTGGTCATAATGGGGTGATTGATCAAGAAATGTAAGGATTATGAAGGGTTTAACTTAGAACATAAAGGAGTGACTGTATAGCTTTACTTGGCGTTGACCAGCAGTGTGTGCTCAGATCTCCAACAGATTGAAGGAACATAAACCAAAAGCAATTACAGCAACCGCTGGTATGTCTGCTCCTGATAAGCCTGGTTGGTTACATAAGGCAAATAGACCCTTCGCAGAGCTGGGCAGTGATCCAGGACTATGTCACAAACATCAAAACGGAGAATTTCTTTTTCCAGCCTGTGCTCCAGGTCCTCAAGGAACCTGCAGACAGTGAATGAGGGGAGAACATTCTCAGAGATCAAGATTCGACAACTGAAGGTGTTAAAACATGGAGTCTTAATGCAATGAAGGCAATCAGCTGCAGATCACTATACCTCTCACTGACATCTTTGACTTCAGGCAGCTTGGAGAAGAGCCATTGCTTCTCCTGAGCCCCAAGACACTCAGCAAGCTCCTGAGACAGCATGAAGTGGTCCACAGCGATCGTCAGGCTGCGAATGTACGAGGCCTCAGATGTTACCAGCTCAAACTTTGCCTGAGGAGGAAAACACACCATTTTAAGTAAGTCAAAAAAAGAACGTGTGGAATTTCAAAGGGAAAAGCAAGCTTTATGTTTTGTCACCTCCTGTAGTTTTCTCTCCTCGTTGCTGAAGGTGTCCAACTGGCCGCTGGTTCGCACATCCGGTATATCCTGCCACAGGGCAAATGCAGAGCCTCGGGAGGAACGAAAGGAGCTGGACGGAGAAAGATTTGATGGAGATGGAGTCCCGTCTGAACATTCATCTGTGAGTCCCTCATCCTCTGTTCCCGGATCCTTCCCTTGCTGCCTCTGAATTTCTCGGTTGATGGCAACATCGCTGTACTCCTGATAGAGGATTGCTGGAGCATAAAAAATGTTAACTGAAGAATTTGGCTCCACAAGAATAAATGGCAAAAAAACATGAGATAGAAAACCAAAGGACGAAAAAACAAACAAACATACAGCTTGGCAAAAAGCGTGATAGGCGGTTTGAGGTTGGAAATGATGAAGGTGTGCTCGCGTCTTCCTCCATTGATTTCTTTCGTATCCTGTGAAACAAAACCAAGACATTTTATCTAAGCTTCACATAAACATTGAAAAATGTATTACTGTGGTTGCTTTTAATTACCCAAGTTTATTGCCCCAGCGATGTAAAGGCATCCCATTGTCCCCACTGGGCAGCAGAGGCCCAGTTCCAACAGGACTGTAGGTACCGCTGTCTCTGGAGGCTGCTGAGCTGCGGTTTCTGGAGTTAGACTTATCTATAGAGAATCAAGTCAAAATGTTGAACATCTAAAGAAATGCTTCGAACTTGAGTCAGTGACAGCAGATAGTGTCTTATACCGAGGATACATCTGCCGGAAATGACTTCCTTTAAAAAGAGCTATTCTTCTCCAAAGTTACCACATAGTTGCTGAGAATTAGAGGCACCTGCAAAATGAATGATTAGATGCAAACTTTTTGAATACTCCTTATTTAAACCATGCAACACTCTTGTTAGAAACAAAAGGAAACTAAAGACAAAAATTGGCTTGTTCAAAAAGTCCTGTTTTAAACTGTATCTTCCATATGATAGGGCCAGAATAAATTAACCAAAGGTGTCAGGATACCAGTGGTGGTGGAAGAGATCATTTTAGCCATATTTGCACAAAATTGTTGCGGACTAAGTCGATCCTTCTCTGACAACACTGTACTCATCTGCTGATGGGGTCTTCCAGAAGGGTAATTCAACAAGTTAAAATCACCCAAAACTGGTTTGTTAAACACGACAATAGGTTAAATATCTCAATGCTAAAGTGCATCTTTTTGCTACAGTGGGAGATCGTGTATGTTCAGTCGGCACATCTCCAACAACCATAATGATGTCAACCATGTGATGACATAATTTCAATGTGGACCCAGATCTCTGAAGAATGCATTCCTGATTGATCTGTATGTAGTAAAGAAACTCAGTGCTAGCAAGGTGTAAATACTACACTATATGGATCTCTCCAATTTCTATGCAGCATCTTAGGAAATTGATAATGTTAGGAATTAAATTATTGATTGATTAATTCAATGAACAATGTGCTGTCAGTTTTCAATATGACGTTTTTGGATATCGTAATGAGCATCATGCAAATCTGAAGAAATCCTGCAACAGAAATTGCAGAAATGGGTTATGATGACTGTCTTTCCTTTGCAATTAAACTACAATTAAAAAAAATGAATCTTTAGAAAAAAAGTAAAATATTTAGTATATTTTCTGATAAAATATTCTGATCTTTCAAAATGTAAAAACACAAATCATCATTTAAGTTAATTTTGAGCTTCTGCTGTAATATAGCAATAAGAAAAGAAGGAAACAAACACAAGGACAACAGATTGCTAGTGGAAATGAAGCTCTATTCTTTTTGCTTCAATAGGTCACTTTAAATAAACATTTTTTTATTGTTACTAATTTGCCGTATCATGTAATTTCATATTTTATGAGCATAATATCTAAAATCCTAGCTTAACATAGTATATTGTTGGAACCTCACACACCCCCACCCCGTCCCCCAAATACTTTCCAAAACATTAATTGGGAACTAAATTTAAAGTTACATTTCCTTAACCTGCATTGCTGTGTAAAGCTGTTGGATTATCATTTTCTAACTATAGTTGGCTTTTTAAAATTAGTTTTTAACATCCCTCAGTCTCTCTAAAATAGTCAGTCTAAAGCCTAAATACCTGCTGATTGAAAATTTAGCTGCCAAAGTATTATCCGTTGATATAGGCTCGTGAAAGAACTGGAGAGGAGACAAACTTTTAAAATCCAAAGTTGTGCTTGGAAAGACAACTTCAAAAACTTTCCAAAAAGCCTGACTTGTACAAACAAAAAGACCGTCTAGATATTTGAACAGTACAGTGGGGTTTCAAAGAAGACCTTAAAAGAGGCAGGTTCTGTTGTCGACTTACAGTCAGGGTTTGGGCTAGGCCTGTTGGCACTCTGCCTGTCACTCTGTCTGGACACCCGAGCAGACAAAGACTTGCCAAGCTTCAAGGCAAATGAGTTCTTCCTTTGGGAGAGTTGCAACCTTGATATCAGCTCTGAGGCCGAGAAACGCCGGCGCTCTTGGTCAGTTTGACGGCCGAGTGGCAAAAAGCTCACTCCTGGGTGAATGGATGTCTCTACAATGGCACTCTCCTCCTCTGCACCTGATTCTGAGTCCTCTATTATCTGCAAGGGTTCTGAATGATCATGGAAAATGTCTTCATCGTAGTAGTTTGGGAGATTAGAACCACAGCGTGTGGATGAGGGAGTTGAAACTCCCTCCTTGGAAGATATTCCACTGAAGTCTTCCTCCAGGAAAGAACTAAAAGGTCCAGGAAAGATGTAGTCTGTCTCCAGGATTGGGCTGCTGAGTGATTCATCGCTTGGGCTATCTGGAGAATAAACCTGCACCTTTCGCCCTAAGGACAAGAATAACTCTTTTAGCTTAAATGAAAAACATCTTAAAAGCATTTAAAGTCTGATTTACTCAGTCAACTCACGAATAGACTTCTCCTTTACAGATCTCTGTGGTGTTCTCCTCTGGGGCTGGCAGGCATCTGGAAATTCTGGGCATTCTGGTGAGGATGAGGAATAAGGTACCTGAGATTCCCAGGGGTCTTTGTTTGTGTACAGAGAGGACAGGGGGAAGGACAGAGGGAGGCTGAGAGCTGCATGTAGAGGACGACAAACTGTGGTTACGGTCCGAGGCTGCTCGGTGTGGTTCTGCCAAGAAGTCCTGGTGTCATTCTGTCGAACGACCTCAACATCCTCCACAATATGGGATGGAGAGTGTATATTGATTCCACATTCAGTATCTGTCCTTTGGCTGCCTTTCTGCATTTCATTGAGTTCATTTAGAGTTTGTCTTAAACCGTTTAGTGGTTGCAAGGGTGCATCTGATGTACTGTTCTGCCTCTGAGAGCCAAGACCATTTAGTTTAGAAGGTGCTGGTTGTTGTAGCTCAATGAATGCCAGTGTTTCCTGCTTGCACACAGCAACGTGCTTGTGATGGATGGGATGGAGGAGAGGCCGGCCCTCTTTGGACTCACTCGGATCGTGGGCCTCTCCAGAGCCAGGGATCCACATGCTTGGGCTGTTTCCTCGGCAGCGAAACGAGTGAAGTTGGCAATGGAAATCAGGGAAAGGGGAGAATCCATACCCAGGGAGCATGGCAGGACACACGTGGAAGCTGTAGCAAAACAGTAATAAACAAAACAACATCAGTACGCATCGAAGTATGAAACATACAAAATTAAATCAGTGTGAGATTGTGCTGGGTGTTGTATTCATAGGTTAGGGTTAGATGTTAAACTTAGATTTGTCAGGAAATTGATTTTTCTGGCTCTGTCTGTTCTCCTTCCAGAGGATGTTTGTGAGGCTGATTGGCTGGGCTGAGCCTCTTGTGCTTGATGAGCAGCAGGTGCTCCTCCTTTGCTTGTTTGCTGTGTGCACTATAAGAGGAGCGGCTCTGCAGTCATTCAGTGCCTGGTTATCAACAATTCATGGTAGCTCCAAGCCCACTCTTCATTGGCTGCCTCAAGTTACTCCAAGCCTGCTTCCAAGCTGCAAGTATTACCTCTTGTTGTCCCTTCTAATCCCCTCTGTGTATGCTTCGTCAGGTTCCTGCCCAAGCCATTCTCACCCGTACAAGAGCTTACTGGAGTTCTCTACCGACGTCTGCATCCGTTCCTCTTCAGCCTCTTGTCCGTGCTACCTGTCCATCAAGCAAGACCATCCTCAGTCTCCGAACAAACAACCCTCTGGTTAGACTCATCGGCTCAACACGCCCACAACCCTGTAATCCAGATCCGGTCACTACCCCCCTTGGCGGACAAACATCCTTGCAGAAGTAAGCTGAACCTCTTAGAAATACCACAGAAGTTCCAGCTCTTACCTGTAATCTCCCTACAGAGTTCCTGGTTTCCCCGCTCCAGTCCCTTCCTAGCATAATTTATTATTGTTCTAAAATAAGTTCTTCTGGTTTCTTCTGCGGTCCTTCCTGTTTGCGGGTCAAAAACAAAACTAAAGGCTTGACATGATGAAGTTTTGATCTGATGATGAATAGCTTATGTTTAATAGAGATTTTTAATAAATTTACTGGTTACAGGGTTGTAAAATGTGAACATTTAAAAATAAATTCCCCTGGCTTATAGGTGTTGGTCAGAAGCATGGCTTAACTTGGTTTATGTTTGAAAGCATGCATCTACACTTAATAATAATTCCCATACACTATGCAAAGACTCATGAAACTTAAACCAAGGTGGTATGCAGGATGTCTAACAGCCAGGCTCGGTTCTCTCGGATACGAACACACACACACAGACTGACGTCTGGTCTGTTGTGTCTCCTGAGCTGTATCTTCCTGCTCTAATTAAAGACTTCTCTCCACATAGCATCCAGCCCCTGTATTTAACATCTACAAACACGGCAACACACCAGCCCCAGACAGAACCCCACAATAGTAGTGCAGACGGCACATCCTTCACACTCTCACCTTTCACCTGCTCCGAGCAATCGCTCAGACTGCCTACCCTCTGTGATGACAGGTATTGAATATATGCAGTGAACTTCTGTTAAAAGCAAAAATGGATCATGAAGGTAAATTACCTGGCTGTCTTTAAACACACACCAGTTCAGGTATGTTTCTATGCTGCTGTTTCCTGCGCTACTAAAACACTCCAAACACCTGCTTCAAGAACTCTGACATGCACTAACATAAAGCTTCATATTTGCAAGAGAAGGCAAAGATTTTTGCATGTATTTATTATAAGGGTATTTTTAAAAACCGATTAAGATACATGAAATCCTCAATACATACAGGATGACAATTTACCCAAATCCTATTAAGAATTTAAAAGGACTTGTAATTACTTGTAACCATAACGTGTAAATAAAAAGGAAATATGTTAAACCAGAACGAGAGAGTTGACAACCACAAACCAAAATGCAAAAATAAGAGAGATTTGGAGAACTTTGAACTATGTGTACCCTGTTGTTGCACATAAAGGTTCACAAGAACAGCAAGAACAAACAGACGAAAGAAGCTACTGCTTATTGTATTATTTCATATTTTTTCTGCATGCAGCACACAAGAAATCATAGTCAGAAAAACAAACAAAACAAGTGTTAATATTTAATTTTGTAATACTTTATTAGCTGATATGTTATCTGAGGAACACAATCCTTGTAGTGTTTCGTTTCGGAACTGACCACATTTGTGGCGGCGATCCTAAAAGCTAAACTGATAAACCAAACTTTTTATTTCACCTTTTGCTATTCCAATTATTAAACAATGAGAGAGATAAAAGTTTTATAGAAATGTACAGAAGAGATTTAAACGTATGACAGATAGCTGGAGGAGGTCAGGTTACGAATACAAACAATACACTGATAAATGGACATGAAAATAGTGCATGTTTAGTTTAGAACATTTTACGCTGTGGACTCTGAACATGATGTAATCCAGTTTTGCCCCATGTGAATTGAACGACGCAGTAAAACTAATAACACACATCAGAATGGTTTACATAAAGCTTGATGCAGTCGTCTTACAGCTCAGTCTGCTGCTTTTCAAATATATTACTTAGTTATTGTGTCATTTAAAAAGAACTATGTGGAAGAAATAAAAGGATAAGGGTTTTGTAATTTCCCTTTGCAGATGTTTAAGACAGACTCGACACTACAGTGAGCACTTTGGGACAAAAAGGAAATAAAAGTTAGTTTTTTAACTTTTTTTCTTTAAAATATTTGTTCTTGCTAGCATGTATTGTAGACATATTCAAAAGCTATTAAACAATAGTTGTGTTTTTTTATTATAGTTCATATATATGCTTAAAGACTACTAAGCTATTTGTGTACATTTTCTTTCATCTTTTCTCTGGTATCACATTAAACGTCTTGTACACCGGTGAGTTACACCCATATAGTGTTTCTCACGAACATAAAAGAACACAAACGTTTGTTGCTCAAAGGACGTCTCTCTGCGTAATGCACGTAGCTGTCTTGAGAGCCGCAGACTAGAAATCATAGTTTCTCATATGCCACCTTCGGTCAATACGAGGCCACTGAAAAGCCACACCTGCTCCTGTGGCAGGGTTAGGCCGGGCGGAAAATCCTATCCGTCTGCGTTTCAGACAGACTCGCACACAACAGACGCACATTGCGGTGCTGGCACAAATGCTTACCTGTTCCCGGTTGCAGACAAAGAAAGCCCTTATGTGTGTACCTGTACCAGGCTGCCCTGAGCACAGGACACCTGAGAGGGTGTGGGAACTGCTTACAATCATCCACTCATATAGAGCAGCCACTGAACCGTTTAAATACATCCATACCACGGCTGCATAATGACACAATCACCCGCTGCTTAAAATGTAATCCTGCTCTGTTCGCAGCGGTATCTAACCTTTGCTGAACCGCAGCCACTGTCTGTCACAAGAAATCATGTCTGAGTTATTCACAATGTTTTATCCATGTTTATTGAAATCTTAACAAACCACTATTCTCATAACACTGAACTAACAGCTGAGTCATGGTTAATTAAATCCAATTAAAGAGGCAATTAGCAATTTTTGTATCTGATTAAAAGCCTTAGAGGATCAAAAAAAAACAATAAACAATAAGTTTCACTACTAACACATGAAAGCGTCAAACACAACTGCACATTCCTTCCACTGATACAATTATATCAAACCATTAAAATTTTACTCCAAAGACATGTAATTTTGCTTGTCTCACCAGGGTGTTATTTGTGATTGTTATGGACTTTGCTGCCATAGTTCCCTCCCTGTAATTTCACTAGGCTACCCTCAGACGCCATGTCTGCATGGGTATGATAACAAACAGCCTGACGAGTCGTACGGCATGGAGTTTTAATATTTTAAGGCTTTCATTTCAAACAACTGAGAATAATCTTTGAACTGAGTAGATCACGTGAGGAAGCACAAGCTCCCTGCTGACCTAGCTCTTCCACACATAAAAATATTATGTAACCACATAATTAAAGTATATGTCACAGTTTCCTGGGTAGAGAAGAGGATGTTAAAACAAATGGATTCAATGGAGGAGATAATATGCTTTATGACAACATAAATGTGTGCACTGTTTGCTTTCCAAACGTTTGCTCAAATTTAACTAACAGTATTTTAAAGAGGCAACATATAAGTGGAAAATGATCATCTTAATCCTATAAGTAAAGAATAATCCGAATGTGTCTTAAAAAGGATTTTACGTACTGTTTGCTTGTGCAGTTTGTTCAGTTAGGATATAAGGATTTATAGATGGAAGTGTGTCATTGTTGACAGGCAAACATTTCGAATTATATTACAATCTAATCCGACGTTAGTGAATCACATGGTAAAATGATGCCTGGGAAGTATTTAGCGTAATCTTTACAAATTGACGAAAAAAATAATAATAAAAAATTGACCGATGGCAGGTGGTCATTTTATTTTTCATTAAAAGTCTTAGAAGATAATATAAAATTTTTATCGTCATTTTTACAGTTTTGTTTTCTTCTGATGAATAAAGATGATGACTGCTAATCTGCTTTAATGAAATGCATATTTACTTAAAGAGGAAATCTAACCTAAAAGTATGAACTAAATGAAAAGGGTTTTTGGTCAAAATGTTCAGAATAATTCAGGTTTTTTGTCATAAATATTAAAATGAATGAAAGAAAGCAGCTGTCTTAGAACACTTTGCAGGTCGAACTAGTTTACATGAGCGAATATAAAAGAACAGAAGAACATATTCATAACATTAAACATGAATTGTTACAACAGACTGACTGACAGCTCTAAGTTTATAATGCACAGATAGAAATGATCAAGTCCTGTGACTTAAAGAGAAAAGAAAATACCACAGCTTTTTCCTTCACTGGCACATAACCTCGTCCATGAGCTCATGGTTGTGTTTGGTCAGACAAAGCCGAGTGTCCTGACAGTGTGGTGTGACCTGCTGGTGCATATGTGTGAGATTGCAGCTTTACTTGGTCACATCAGCACACTAATTGCCAAGATGTGGACAAAGAGAGCCCCAGCTCTGTCTGAAGAGACAAGACATGACGACATGCGGCATCCCTTCTGGAAAAACGGCTCTCCCGGGCTCAGTGTGTTGTGTGGAACCAGTTTGTGTTTTATCCTGTGAGGTTCTGTTAACTTTCCATCCACTCATAAATCTGATTCTTCTTTTTTTTTGCTCGTATGGTTGTTTAGTTAATTAGTAATATTATTAAAAACAAAGTACTGTGAAATATGATCCTGGACTGTATTTTTTATCATTGTCTGTTTACTTGAACCTCATGACAACACACTCAGTCATGCACGGCTTTCTAGACATGTGTTGCCTTAAATGGATGAATGAAAACCCACAAACTTTCATTCCCACACAACAAAGACTGAGTACTAATGGGTTTCTTTATTTGTTGATAAAACAAACCCGTCGGACCAATTTTTAAAATTCCTATTAGAAAAGTCACACCTGATGTCAAGTTGATGTCCAGATTTTTTGCGGTGGAACTGGACACCCCTTTTGTGTCAGGTCGTGGGTGTCGTCGTTCATCATCCAGGTTTGGCCCTTCAGACAGATGAGCACCCCTGAGGGTGAGGAGAAGGCCGATGAGAGGGTATCCCAAATGTTTACACATGCTCCTGGTCCTCTTAATCCTCCTTCGAGGCCTTTGGGCTGCAAATTCACAACCTTTCGGGACACCATGATGGGACACCAGGTGTCTGCTTACGCACACCCACAACACTGCAAATGCAACGGTCTCCTGAATGATAGTGAGCATAACCATCCATCGGTTTTTGACTGAAAGCAACAAGCTGACCCTGAGTCACCAAGGGAGTTTTCCACAAACAGAAACAGACAAATACCAATAGCTCGCTTCCAGACTCGGAAAAATGGGGATCATCTCACATGTAAACACAAAAACCTCTGGACCTTTAACCCCGACTGCCTGCAAACTCACTCTTCCACTGTTTGCTGGCAGATATACTGATGTGCAAAAGAGGCACACCGTGAGTTAAAAAAAGACACAAAGGAGCCACTGATGGAACCTGTTGAAACAACCCGATCCAATTATGGTGCTTTGTCATAAGTCGCAAAAGCCAGGATGTTAATAACGAGCCAAAGGCTGAAAATCTTATAATGAGTACTTTGAGACAAACTGTGAGGATCTGTACTCAATGAAATTTATAAAAAGATTTTTCTTTTGCAAGTTCCAAAAACATATGAAAAATTGAACATACAGATAAGGGGCTCTGTATATTTGAATAAGATCTTCAAGATTATAAATTTGAGAACATGATAAACTGGTTCCATTTATTTAAAAAATCTATCTAAAACAATCCCTATGTAAAAACTTGCATTTCTCTTGGAAGCAACAATAAATATTTGCACGACATATATATATATATGTATATATATATATGTATATATATATATATATATATATGTATATATACATATATACATTTTTGTCCTTTTACTGTTCATTAAACACCACTAGTGGGCAAAAACAATAATAAAATAAAACAAATGTCCAACCTTCTTCTTTTTACCATTTGGGTTAGAAATGTTAAAGCAGGTGAAGTTTCATATCAAATTCTTTTGACTTTAAATAAAATTATTTCCTTTGAGTTTTATAAAAAAAGAAGAAGAAGTGAATCGTGTTGCAACAGTTTTATAGACAGCCGGCCTTTTTACGTATTTATGTTTAAATATCATATCAGTTAAAGTACTAGAGTATCAAGCACAATATTACGCTACTGCTGCAAATAGAATCTAATAAATGCCATGTTTACTCTTTGAAATTAACCTTTACTAAAGCTATGAGTGCCTTTACTGTTTTAGTGAATGATTTAACTGCTCTTTATGATCCCTTTTAGGTTTACCTTTCTGTCGGGCACCAGGAAGCTTTGTGGTGGTATAATCACTAATACCCAACGGCTGTTTTATTTGTCGCTAACAAATGTTATACTATAGCTGAACCCTTTACGTTTAACTTCTTGTGCATGTGCCTAAAGCCCTTACTTTGAAGTAACAAAGGAAGTACAATGATGTAAAAAAATAATTTTAAAAGTCACTATTCTTTGCTTTTTGGGCATAAGTTAAACTTTGATACCAGACAAAAAATCTATTTTGAAACAATTTAATTTTCTGAGGGGAAAACTAGCTCAACAGAAATTAAAGTTTCTCTAGAAATCATACTTCACTGTTTGCCAAGTTGGATAGAAATTGTCAAAAATATAGGTGAATCTTTCAGAAACATTTCTGAAATACCAGGGAACAACTTTTTTTTTTCTAGCTGAACATTAAAATTTAGCTTGTAACCTTGATCAGAGTTTGGTTCACTAGGCTGAAGTCTTTGCAAGGGTTTTAAGGCACTTTTTAAGGTTTTGAGGCACCAATAACAACCACTATCTATTAATGCTGAAAAAAGAAAACAAGACACTTTACCAAGAGGGGAAGAGCACATTGACAATTTATCCAGGAGACAGAACAACATCTTAAACGCTGCATGTTATATATCAACTTAATTACAGTAAGTATGTACAACAAAAAGAAACAATGTGGGTGAGGGGCAAAAGAAAACACAATAATGGCCAGTCTTGTGTTCAAAGAACATGGTGATGATCCCCAAGATTTCTAAAAGGATATGTTGTAGACTGACGAGACACAATTTGTTCTGTCTCCAACTAAAACAAACAGCATTTCAGATAAATACTGTCACACCTACTGACTTGAATAGCAGTAGAAGGAGGATTGAGGTTTTTTTACATCAAATCGCCCATTGTAGGCAATAGGTAATTTTTAATAGGTGGACATTGGCTATCCACCTATTAATGATCGGCCAACATCCATATGTCCATCATCTGTATCGCCATACTTTAGTAGAATGACCAGAGACTAAATTTCTACTGCCGTTCTCCAATGGTAATTGAGCAAGAGGAAGTCTACACGCTGGACAGGTAGATAGAACATCACAGGGCAACATGGAGACACACAGGACTAACAACATCTAACTGTTATACGTAAATGTAATTTAGACAAAGCAATGAACACAACAGTCATGTTTTTGAACGATGGGTAAAAGCAGTAGTACACAGAGAAGACCAATGCTTATGTACGGACAGACTATCCTAACTCCATGTAAACAACCCAGGACAGGACCCAGACCTAACTGGTGAATTGACCAAAAAGACTTAAAACACCAAGATAAAACAGACGGTGCAGGGCAATGGTCTGGATATATATATGACAGATATAACACCAATGAGAATAAAGCAGGTTGCTCATGCTTGAAGGAATACCACAGAACTCCAGTTAGAACAATTCTGCAACGAGGAGTCACAGAAATGGGGTAAAACAAACCTTTGCAGTTATTGCAGCCTCTTGATGGTGGTTGTTGTTGTTGTTAGAAGAGGCACAAGGAATTTTTGGTTTGGATAACTACTTCAGTCTTACTTTTAATCCTTTGAAAATTAAGTAAAGTGTGAGTTTAGATTTTATTTTAAAATATCAACAGATCTGTACAACAGATGGGAGGTAAAAAAACAGGCAAATTAAACGTATTATCAAAGGTTTTTCAAAGGTTTTTTGTGGTGGGCAGAGATTCTCCTGAAGAGGTCTGTATTACTGTAGAGCTGAATATGTCTCTGAAGACAATTAATCTCCAGATGGTCCACAGCATCCAGCTTGATAGTTGGCTGCCGTTTCATATCGAAGATCCAGGAGACGATTTAAACTTCCTCCTCCTTCTCCTCCGTCTTTTTTCTCTTTACATCTGATCTGGATCCACAGCGCCTCCTTTCTAGCTGTTTTTGAGATTTGCGGTTGCATTTGAGGTATTATCTCAGCTTTTCAAGTGTTAATTACCTGCTCTAGATGAAAACCAAATGGTTGCCATGGTGGTCCTTCTTAAAAAATTCCCTAACTTAAGAAAATATCAGCAAAATCGTTTTCAACTGAACACCACAGTCCAAAGAAACAAAAAAATCCAAGGAATTCAAGTAGTAAAAGAAAAAAAAAGATCCTACCAAAATTGGGAGAGTTACTCCAACATGCTGCCACCCTGAGCGGTGCAGTGCCAGAATTAGGTATTGTAAGTAGGTTTATAAAATAAACCCTAAATTAAACTGCCACTTCTCATTAATGCTGAAGTAAATGGTCAGTTCACAGATGTTCCACTGCGAACTGCATTTGTTCATGTCTTGTTAAAATCCAAACTCCTAAAACCTAAACTAGATACTTTATACTAAGTAAGGCTATTTGAAAAGACACTTTGGAATATTTGAAATATTTCAGTTTTCTGAAAATACAAACAGCAAACAATTTAAATCTTTTTTTTTTTTTCCTATTATGAACCCTTTGAAATCAGACCAGAATACAAACTGCAAAATATGTGCTAATAAAAGATGGAGTGGATTAATTTATATGAAGTACAAATATACAGCGTTATCTTTAACCTAAAATGTGATGTCCTATTTCAAAAAGTTGCTGTTCTCAACCTGACCTCTCAAAAAGGAAATGATTGAGTTTGTTGGGCTGAAACTTTCAGCCGCAGCACTTCAGTTCCAATCTTATCCTGTTCAACAGATGCTTCCAAAAGCCTGACCTACTTTCAGTGGAGCCACTGGTTCTTCCCCCGCATTTATCCGCTTGTTTTGTGACCCTCGCTCTCCGTATTATTTCTTATTTTCTAAATCTATGTTCCACCGTTTCGCTTCAATGTATCAAGAGCTTCCCAGTTCCAGCTTTTATTATCTGGACGAGCATGGACAAGTCGTGTTGTGTTGAAATGTGATCAGGGAAATGCAGACACCCTGTTTCTCTGAGGGGTGAAGCCATTACCAAATGGCAATTTTGCAGTTAGGAGAGCCAAATTACTTAAAAGGAAATAAACCATTAAAAAAAGAAACTGATAGAAGTTGAGATCACAGTAAGAATTAATTTCAAGTTGTTAAAAGACAGACAGAGATAAACATATTTCACTAAGGAAGTATTTAACAACCTCCAAAAACTAAAAACAATGACTTTCTCATAAAAAAAGTCCAACACACACTGTATTACGTTGGCCAAGTCTGAATGAGAAATAACCTGAGGGCTCTAGAGCCAGACAGGTGTGCAGGGCTGTCCACAGCTTACACGGCCAGAGGCTCAAATGTCTGGATTCTTTATGCAAAGACAAAATTATCCTCCAAGAAGTCAGAATGAGAACTGCTGCCTAGCATGGGTCAAAGTTTTTGGTTTTCAAGGAGGCTGCCTGCTCGTCTCTGAGAACGGTTTAATAATTAATACCTGAATTCATGAGGTTCTTAACTCGGTAGGTGGTCTGCGGCAGAGTCTTGGCTTCATGACAAGTGCATGTCCAACTAGCATCGCAGATGAGACCCTCTGACACACGGAGACTCTTTTCCACATTCCCTGGATGGCTCGGCATGTTCATTCCTCTGAAACTGAACGCTAAGCTGAGACAGGAGGCAAGAAAACACCGAAACTATGCCAGGCAGGAGCAAAAGCTGCTATTATGGACTATTAAAGCTGCTGGCCGCAAGCCAAAATGGCAAGAAAGTGACCAACTTTACTTAAAATAACTGCCGCTCATGTTTAAATGCTCGTTTTTTTAAATGTTTTTCAACTTAGCGGGTCGTAATAGTTTGTAATTAGTTTTGGGGGACACAGGAAGGTGGGAATATTTGTGTATAGCTTTACAACAGAAGGACATTTAAAAAAAATTATTTTAAGAAATACAATTTGGAAAAGTATATCAGACCCTTTTACTCTTATACCCCTAAATAAAATTTAGCACAAAGAAGAATAAATCTAAGTCCAATTAAAATTCAGTGTAAGCCTAATTGATTTTTAAAGCACATTAGTGTACAAACAAAGGTATAGACCACACAGGTTGTTGAACAGTTCAAAAAAGGGTTGAATTATGACATAAATTAAGATTTTCTATTCCGGAAGAAACAAATATTCAGAGGAGTAACCCCAGAGGCTCAAGCAAATGCTGCAGGAGCTGCAGAGGATCCACAGCTCAGGATGGGACAATCTTATGATACAAAATGTATCAGTTGTGGATCTCACATCGCAGGCCTTACAAATAAGAGAAATCTGCTAAAAGAATAAGCAATGAGAAATCCTGTATGCACTCACAAAGACTTGGAAGAAACCAACCTGATGAAATCCTCTTTAACACATTATCTTCAATTCAAAATAAAGTGAAGGCAGCATCATGCTATGGAATGAAATGCTGAAGCAGAAACAGGGACGGCAAAATAAAAAAGATGGCTGGAGATTTGACCAATCCTGGAAAAAAACAAAACTCTAATTGGGACGGAGTTTCACATCCCAGAAAAACACTTGCAGTGAAACGGATCAAACTAAAACATACTCATGAGTTAACATTACCAAGCCTAGGTTTGCACAGAAATACCATTGACTCTCCATCAAACTTTATTAGTATTAACTTTGAGTCTGAGGGCAAACTTTTTTTAAAACATGTGATTAATGTTACAAACTGAAGATGCAGCACAGGTAGTAATTGTGTGCAGCTTCAGTTAAATATTGGAGTTGAGGAGAGCCGTGCATCATGCCTGCTTTCCTACATTGCTCACACAGGCTCACACCTACATGCTCAGCCAGCCACCATCGGAGGGGCAGGTGATGCGGGAGGTGCTCTCCAGACTCTCGTGGGGGAAGGCGGAAGTTGGAGGGCAATCATTATCTGCAATACAGGAGAAATTCAGTGCCAGCTAAAGGATTTTTCGCCTGGTTCTGATCCCTTTCTCACAGGGTGAGGATTCCAAGCATTAGGGTTATCAGTCATAAGTCAATGATCATGCAGAGGATCTCCTGCCTGTAATAAACGGCAGTTAAACGGTTCAAGGTCCCCGATTTATATGTGGTGCTGGTACACATTTACCCAGCCTGCAGATGCTGCGTTCAGGTCTGACCTAGCATAGTAAATCGGATCACTTAGACGGCCACAGTAACCTTATTGTGCACCGGGCCAAAATATTTACCACCAGACAATCTATACAAGCGCAGCAGCAGACGCCTCACATGACGGAGCACTTAGTCATCGAGTGGGCAGACAGTCTCACCTCAGCTCACCTTCTTTCTGACAAACTCGGAACAATGAAGGCAGCTCCAGACGACGCACACAACAACCGAATAAGAGTGTTGGCAAAAAGGTGATCCGCTGTATGAATTTAGACATTTCAAAACCCTCGTGGAGAGTAAAGTTATTTGTCTGGCGCCACAGTTAATGCATACATCTCTGTTTTACCTTTACTAGTCCACAGAGTGCTGAGCGCCAACTCTTAGCCACGTAAAGTTCGCAGCAACCTTTCGTCTAACATAATCCAGGCATGCACTTACCTGCCTCACTCTGCAGCAACTCACTGCAGCGCTGTAACCATCACATTTAAAGGCTCACTGCCTAAGGAGCTGCTGGAAACATTACAGGTGCAAGAAGCAACAGCGTCTTCAAAGGGAATAACTGAATAGAGAAGCTAATGTTCTCTCAGGTACAGAAACATGCATCTGCTTGAGTTGGACGGTTGGATCTCTGCAGTCGTGATAGATCCATGAAATTCTACATTTACCAGCAGCAGATGGGCTTCATTTAATATTTCCAAATACAAATCACAAATGTCTTCCTTAGCTTGAAGGTCATCTGATGAGACTGACACCTTTGCTTTCACCAAAACAGAGAACAGGAAGTACCACCTGCACCCCTCAGCCAAACAGCAAAGTTCACCTTTCACTCCCTGCACTACAAAGTGCTCAGATGACATGCGTTTAAAAGGTGCGAAAATATAGATTTATTTACTCAGTTTCTTCTTTTGAGGGCGACTGGTCCCGTACCTCTCCTCTCTGGCGTTCACAGCCTAGAGTGTGTGCTGGACGGCGGCCAGAGTGTGAATCCAGGCCATCCCAGGGTCAGGCTCAGCCATTCTGCAATCCATTGCTGCCTTGTGTTCCTCTCGGCTTCCCTCCTCCCTTTTCTGCACTTGGCTTTCTTTCTGATCACAGCCGACTTTTCCAAACGCCGTCCCTCTTCTTGGTTTTTTCTTCTTCTGTTTGATCCTGAAGCTCCTTTCTTTTCTTAGAAATTGGAAAAGCAAGATAAAATCAGCCCCTACTTGCTGCTCTCATAGCTACTTATAATGCAGATCCACACTCTGAGCTTCCCTGCTTTTTTACCCTCCCACCCTAACCCTCCTCTCTCTCCCTCTGCTACTGTTGGGCAAGGGCTCTACTTTTTTTTCCTCTTATTCTCCTCCCTTTCTCTTCTTCTCCCTCTAATAGTTATTTAGTGTCTCATTTCAGCACCTGCCCTGACACAGAAAGAAGAGAAAGGGATAGGGACGAACAGGCAGGAAAACAACAATGATCATTTGATATGAAAGTGTTCATACAGTGCCTTATAAAGTGCTACTATCACTCTTCTGCTACTTTTTCCTTACCTTGTCTGCCTCGTGTCCTCACTTATTTCCTGCTATTGGTTTTTCTTTTTTACTCTGTCATCTTTGTTTTCTTGATTACCTTTTTAAAGACTGATCACCCCAAAAATGTATTATAAGCCTTTTTAGCAATTATTTTTGAATGGAAAACCCTTTGAAAATCATTTAAAATGCATTTCCACTTCACAGCAATGTTGACTCTGTGTATCACCTACAAAAACTGACATAAAACAAATATTTTCCAGGATTATTCTGTATTGAGCTTCACCAACAGATAACTATTTTATCAATTTATTCAACTTTTGTCACAGTGGTTTCATGTTTTTGTGTGTGTGCAAATTTATTCTTCTGGCAACTATTTTGTTTTGCATGATGGTCAAACGGTTCAATTTTGATCTCGTGGACTAGATTTTGTTTAATAGTAAAGAAAAGTGCGAAGGCGATGCTGAACACAAATGCACACACTACATTAAATATTTTCAGTAATTTTTTTTTTATTCCGCTCCATATTTATATTCATTTTGATTAGTCAATCACATTATATCCCAACACCCTACACTGAGGTTGCAAAACGTCCACGCTCAAGTTGGGCCTATATTGTGCTTTTTTTTTTATTTATGCAAAGCACGTGCTTACAAAAACAAATTCAAGACGTGAAAACTTTGTATGAAAGTGACGTGTTTGTCTGTGTGCATTAATGCATCTGCCACCACAGAAGGCAGAGCTCCCCAACTGCTCACAGTGTGCATCTTCTTCCAAATGTCAGGTTGTGAGGTGTTGACAGGACGGAGCTTCTCTGCTGAGGTTAACTCAGGACAGTAGAACACCCTAATTGTATTTTGATTAGGTGAAAGAATATGCAGCTGCAATGCGCTTCTCAAACAAGCAAGAATTCAGAAGAGCCGAGTATCTGTGTGCAGATGTCTTCTGTTTGGTTTGCTTTGCTGCGGATTGTACCTGCAGGCTGATTTGCAGCTCTCCTTCAACAGCTTCTCCATGCAAGCGTTCGCTTCCTCGCCCTTACGGG
>JAVLVB010001056.1:219677-254694 GCA_032876305.1 Orestias chungarensis | reverse complement strand
AAATGAATAGATTTCTGTCCATTTAAACATTGCATTTTTTATTTTTTTTGACAGGATCGTTTTTAGTTAAACAGTTGAATTAAAAAATCAATTTGAAAATGATTGTTCTTAGCAATTAAAATTGTCATATGAGTGGCTTTCGATAATTATCTAAATAAAATCAAAAGGAACCAGATCTTATCCAAACTCTTGATTTAACGTTGATAGTTTGGTACTTTGTGGGTCATGAAATGCCAAGTGGTGATTCCTCGGGTATTCTCCAAAAACCATGTGAAGCTTAAAAGTAACTGCTAAAATGTTTAAAGTCTTTGCATAAATGTTGAACAGTCGCCCATATGAGTGCTAATAAATCTAAAACAATATCCACAAACAAATAAAGTACCCAACATGATACATGATATTACATTTCTGCAGTTTTTGTGAAGAAACTTTGCCACTGACACCTTATGTTTTTACCTTTGCTAAACAAAATACACAATTGAGAAGCTTTGACTTATAAATCAGGCGCCATCATACCTGCATCTTGGGTAGTCAGTGTAGTTGAGTGGTGCATAGGCCAGGGTAAAGTTCACAAATCCATTGAGATCATTACTGAATTTGTACTGGTAGAGCAAACGTGGTAGAAAATCTGATGTGAAGGCAATTAGAAAAGCCTGAGCAAATGAAATAAAACGTAATTTCTTTAGAAAGCATTCGTCTTAGTGACAATGTAATGCCTTATAAAAACATAATTACAGATTTACTGACGTTGGCAATGACAGACAGATGAGACAAGGCTTCTAAGATGTTGAACCAAACTCCGATGTTTTGTGCCCGCTCAGCCACCGGTCGGCGGTACTCACAAACAAACTTGTGAGCATCGAGACGGATCTCCACCCAGTTGTTCAGAAGGGCAAAGAGTGGCGCGAGGGGGAACGCTGCCACGAAAATCGTGATGAACCCAAACTGGAGGACTGCAGGACAGGCAGACAGTTTCCTTCTGAGCATCCAAACATTGCATTACATCTGACACCCTTCGTAATGATTGGTTCTCCTAGAGAAAATTAGTTCGAGCCTTAAAATAAAGGGTCCTTATAGTTAGTTGGTGAAACAACAAACCACAGTGAGCTTCAGATATTTATTTACGTCCCTTTTCATCGTTCTTAGTATTAAGTGGTCGGATATACTCAGGTCCTTTTCAAGGTTTCTAGCCATTTTAAAACCCTGTTAATTACTATTCAAATTTAAGAGATTATCTGTCTTCCTAAAGCCTTTTAATATCTTCCAAAAATCGACACATAACTTCTTCCCCTAAATACGTTGTTATCCTGTTTTTACTATTTTCCACATTGTGTAAAATGGTAAAAGGACTCCTCCATATGACAACATATTTATACCCCGGGGCAGTATAAAGTCGCAGATTATTTTAAAAGTTCCCAGACACTAAAATTAGTTTTAAAAAACAACAATAATTAGTAACATTTTGCATTGGACAGGACTGAGATTGGAAGACCCAGAATTATAGCAGACTCTGCAGAGAGAGATCAAAAGGAAAATGTATTGAAGACAAAGTTAAGGTAAACCAGGTTAACAAGCCCATGACATAAGCCTATGAGCTGCTGGCTGGGAGTGCACATGTGGAGCAAATTAGTCTAACCGTAGCAGTAGTGGGTCAGAGACAAAAAGCATACAGGCGTGCCAGAATTAGTACACGTTTACTTTCTAGCACTTATCACTTATCCAAAGGTGCTGGACCTGATCTGAGACACTGTGATAATACATATTTGTTGATTTTACTAGATTAGCTACCTGTTCTGGTCCAGACTTATAAAGGTCTTTATAGAAATTCTGCCTAATACATCTCATAGCTACACCACCAAGACCGTGATTGTGACTGATTAGCCACAGCTGTCTATCAACATGGATGGATGGATGGATAGTATAGAACTTTTCTAAATTTTTAGCGGTGTCATACAATACTTATTTTAATTCACTGAGTTACAGACTGTCTTTGATTTATTTTAATTCTCATTATTATTATTGTTACGTTGTCATAACCAGGTTGTGCCAATAAGTGAGTATAATATATACAGTAACGTATTTATTGATGTCTGGATTAATCCTAAGAGTGAATGTTTTTTATACTCACCCATTTCCAGATACTCCTCAAACAGACCCCCACACGGTACCAGCTTGTAGTCTTCCTCCCAGCACCGAGGCTCGTCTGGCTCATTATCTCCCAATACATTGGCCAAAGTTCTCTTCTGCCGCCAGGCTTTTACTTTGCTACATACAAACATTAGTTGATGGTTATGTTAAGTAATGATGAAAACAGCTGTAAAATCCATGCATTTATCAGCTGGATTGGATGTAAGGAAGAACAGCACTGTAAATGATCCAGACTTGGTTAAGGGGAAACTTATTCATCTTCATTTAAAAGCCATGATGTATCCTCTGCAAGTGTGGCGACATACGGTATGATGAACTCCTGAATGTTGTTGATGATCTGCTTCCCCACCATTATGATAAAGAGTTGTTCAGCCAATTCAATGAGGCAACCGCCAGGACCACACTGAAAAAATAAAGCCTGCAGTAACAACTCGGTTCAACAACACCGGAAGATCTATGAAACGTTACAACAAAGCACCCACATCTTCGTTTCTCATCCCAAACAAGGTTCCATAGTTTGTAGGGTAACCCACAAACCTGCACGGAGAGAGACCCGCCCTTAATTCCTACAGAAATGAACGTTTTATCAAGTGTTTGCTGTAACCGTACCATGTCTTACCTTCCCTTAAAGAAAGCAACATAAAAGGGAGACGAATAGAAGTTCACAAACTGGAAGATGAAGACTTTGAGGGTGAAAGCGTTGTCATGCTGGGTTTGTGTTCGATGCATCTCTGTTGGATGAGCATACAGACGTGTTAAAGACGCTTTTGATGTCAGAGAGATTCATAACATAACTTATTAATAATGATAATTTACTGGTTGGCTGTTTATAATGTTAGCATTGACCCTCACCCCATTTAGTGAGCTGCTCAGCCAAGGCAGTATACACCTGCCCCATGAACAGAATGAAGGCCAGATTTACAATGCTGCTGCAGATATTAGCTATAGTCCCAGCCTGAGGAGAAAGTGAGATCAGCTGTAACATTTTAAATAATAATAAATACGGTTGACATGTTCTATGTAGATCACAAATACCTCCGTACGCAGCACAGGGCTCCCGCTTTGGTACATCATCACGCTGATGACCCCTCGACACATGACCACTGTCACCAAGAAGATTATCACCACACAAAGCTGAGGAGGCATTATGTTAAATTGGAAAAGAAAATGTACAAAAAATAAAAAGTTTGGTAAGGTTAAGAAATTGCATTTTATTCAGCATGATGGAGTACTACCCAAAACAAAGTAATGCTTGGTGGTGGAAGTGTTTTTTTTTGTTTTTTTTTTACAAATATCCAGATATAAAAAAGTGTCATCTTAAAGTCTCTGCCAGTGTTCCTCTGTGTTTTCTCACCTGTGCTTGTAAAATAGTTCAATTTAAGTCAGATTTATGGAGCGTGTGAAAAGAATTGTTACACCCTCCTCCTCCCCTTTTACTTACAAATATCATTTGTATTATTTTCTCATACTTTTTTTTGTTATCCACAGTTTCTGAGATCCTAAGAAAGTACTAGATGTCACTCACCATCAGTACGATGACCATGGAGCCAGTAAACATGCGAGACAGCCTGGTCTTCTCTGGAAAGTATGGCTCTTTGACACCAGTGACTGGATTTTCCTCCTCAGTCGGAGCCGTGGCGGCAAACTCAGGCCGAGGACGTTCCTAATAGAATACAACGTGTGTGTGATTAACTAGGGTAACGAAATAGATCGATCCTTCATTACATTTGAACAAGTTGTTCAATAGCGTCATTTTCTTTTACTTCACCGCAACATGCTTTTATCATGACATTTACAGCAATCATGAGAGTAAACAGGGTTCATGGTGCCTCCATAAATAACCTCTTCCTCATGGAAATCCATGCAGTCCCAGTGATGAGCCATAGTTGCCATCTTTCGCTTCCAGAACTCCAGAAAGGTCACGGCCCAGAAGGACATGAAGGCACTGAAGAAGACGGTCCCCGGATGGTCAAACAGGTACCCCAACTGTAAAAGGCAGAGGTCAGGAATAACTTTAAGCTCTGGGCTTGCTTGTGTGGGGACTCCAAACTGGATATCACGCCAATGGGAAGTAACAAATTGACTTTACCTTCGCCATTGTGCATATATCAGACATGTTCCAAGCATCACATGTTTTACAGAGTGGGCACATCGGATACGTTGCTCCACTGTTGCAAATGTCCTCTCTATCCATAGTCCCACATAAAACACAAATTAGACAGTAATAAAAATTATACAGCCAATTAAACCTATTAAGTGACCTCTAAAGGCATTTGGTTTCACCATATTCTGTTTAGATGTAAAGGGGTGAGTACATCCAAATTAACTTCTCTCCTTCTTCAGAAAGGCACGTTACTCTCTCTTATTACCAACATGTTTGGTTTGTTGTCATGAGAAAAAATGTGAGAATGTTCAAGTGGCGTGATTATGTGCGCAGAGCTCTTCTTTTTCCAATGCAGAACAAACTAGTTTGGTAAATCTGACCGCTCTGTGTGCTTTGCTTACTTTGCACACACGTATTGAGGTTTTTAGAAAGGTTTATTTTCCTGTAAATCCCAGTATTCCTCAGAGGAAAGTTATAACCTGGTTTTTCCTCAGATGATCAATACTAATCTCATATCTGCACATTAGGGGCTAAACCTCAGCTGGTGCCAAATATTGAACAGAACAGCCCCAGTAGTTGTTCATATATCAACCTCAGTGCATGAACAAAGCCTTCTAGACAGTCAGAAGTTGCGGTCATATTCTTACCTGAAGTGGATTAATATTGGTTGATCATCTTTAATGGTTGCTTCTTGTATAGCCGCTCTGCTCTATGTCGCAGGTGGGCACGTATAGCATTGTCAATGGATATCTCTGTATATTTATTACATACTCACGCTGGTGTGTTAGTGTCCATCGACATGATTCCTGACACAAAAACCAGCGTTCCCACTATGGCTGCCGGCAGCAGCCAGGCTGTGTAGAAACCTGCAGGGACACAAAGCTCCGTTGAACTGCAGCACTCAGTCGATGGTGGGAGAGGAGATGACGTCCTGCAGCCGCTTTGGTGTTCATTGTGACATCGCTACAGACAGTTGTAATAGATTAATACTCAAACACCCGTTTTACTAATGTTGGGCATCTCTTCCAGTGAAAATTACTTCCATCTAGTGTTTGCTTGTGCAACACTTCATTTTATGTAAAAATGTTCCATTATACAGCTGCTGCAGCAAGTTTCAAGTTTCATTGCTGATTTTAGGGGTCACGAAGTTTTCAACAGGGTGCACATTTGTTGAAAAATTGTTCATTTTAGAGCGCTCACAAGAAGATGCACAAATAAAGATCGCTCAGTGGAGAGCACTAGTTGATTATGTGACTTAATAATTTAGCAACACTAATATAGACTAATGTGCTTTCACCATTCCTATATATTGGTTGTCCATCTGAGGCCATTTGAAGTGAGCTTGCTTAAAAAAAATGTAGTAGGTGAAAGTTCTCAGGTGTGGCATGAATGCTGTAGTAAATTTAATACAATGTTAAATAAATAAAATTAGTTAAACGATTAAAGGAGGAGGTACCATTGAGTTTCTTTGAACTGATTATTACAATGAAATGGAGATAAAATGGCCAGCATGTTTGATTAAACCGCCCTCGGGTATTGTTTTTAAATAAAGTAAAAGTCAATTAGAAATCAAATTTGCTCCAAATTGCTTCACCTTCAGTTATATTCTTTTTCGGAAATCGGTTCCCCAAAGAAAATAGTCAATAGACAAGTATCTCTACAGCGGAGATTTAGTGAAATGTGTATACCTAGCCAAGCAAAGTAGAGGGCGATCTTCTCTCCAAAGTACTCCCTAATGTGATCTAGCGGTTGATACTTGTACCATTTGCACCAGCGCGACCAGTAGTAATGGAGCACCTGTCTCTGGTTGAGCTCCTCGGGACGGATCTCATTGCTTGGTAGCTTGAAAGGACCCTGAAGGAAGCCAGAAACAACCTTTTGGTAAAAGAGGAAAAATAGCGCAAATTCAGGTGACACAGCAGATTTTTATCATTTACCTCGTGCAGAGGATACGCTGCTGTGTAGGCGCCTTCGTTTACCAGTCTGTCCACGCCAACCTCTGTCCTCTTTCTCTTGCCGTAGACTGTTCGAGCTAGAATCTCATAAACCTAGATTATACAATAAGACGCTATATCTGTAGGGGAGTCAAACACAACCATCGGCAAACAGCCTCGTCGTTACAGTGTTACTTACAACCTGATGTCTCTGGGTATTAGTGAAGTAGGCGTCTTGATCTTTAGAGCCCAGGAATCTAAATAAAAGCAGTTTACTTAGAAACACAGACATCCTGAGACTGAATTTGATTTGCTTGGGTTTGGAGATGTCAAGCAGAGCTCACCTGTTTATCTTTGATTTGCGAAAGGCGCATGTGTAATAGTCCAGCGGCCTATTTGGCACTGAATCCATCATTATGTTGGGAACGCAGAGTCTTTTCAGAACAGCAGAAGATGTGTTCAGGTCCAGATGCTGCTGGGCCTGGAAATCGACAGAGACTTACAGTTTGCAGAAATATTTCACACACCTTCCCATCGACTTCGCAGGGGAAAGCAGCAAAATGTGTGAAGGAATAATAACTTGAACTTTTAGTCCTCCATGTACAAGGAAACAGAAAACATCAACCGTTTCCCCTCAACTCATCATCCCCACAATTAAAAATGGTGGTGGCAGGATCATGCTGTAGAGAAAAGAATTGTAAAGCTTTATACAAGACGAGAAAATTATGTGCTGCCTTTACTGAACCAGCAGATGCTGTAAAATATGAGCTCAGCTAGGGTGAAGACAAAATGCAGATTGTCGCACCAACTCACACACACAAAATAAACAACAGTAAATACTCTGAGGTTTGTGATTGTGGTGTGAACAAATGTGGAGAAGTTATGGGGACAAAAATGGCGTTTAATAACAGTGGAATTATTAAACTGACAGATTTCATTTTTTCTTTTTAACACTGGTTCAAGTAAAAACCACCTAACATTAATGTATGTTTAAAAATAAACCTGTCCAAAATCCCCCAAAAAGGGATGATAAACATTTAAAAGATTCCAGATGAATGATTACATTTGCAAAAACAATGGAAACTTCACTGGCCTGCAGTGGAGCTCTGAGGCAAAGTTCTTCGGCATAATAAACCAACACATCCCAGGGAGCACCGACTTTAAGAAAATGGATTGTTTTCTTTTCATTTACAGTTTCCTCCTGCATCAAGAAGAGGCAAGTTGGTAAGTGACAATAAAAAAAATGATACATTTTTACAGTTGGATCCCATTGACAGATTAAATAGCAGTACCTTTTCCAGGAGCAGTCCGACGCTCTGCAGGTTCTGGACAAACTTGTCCCTCCACTCGGCCTGTTGAGCAGACTCCCTATCCTCACTGGTCCCGTTGCTTCCTCCGTACCCTCGCTGCTTACGCTGTGATCGGATCTCCCACACCAGCACAAAATCTGAGACCCAACAATTAACCCAAGAATTAACTAAATGATCATTATTTATGTCAACAGGAGACCCCCTCAAAAAAGCTGTGTTTGATTACCAATTTTAGTTCTTCCATCCCTGAAGTAGTTCCTCATCCTTGACTCTGTGTGGTTATCTCTTGTAAGACAGCGCATATGAATTGGATAGTCACAGTGGACATTGTCATTCACGGCTGCAGATGAAAACTGAGGGGAAACATCCTTTGGTCAACCAAAAGAAAATACATAAATTGCAATATTAAATGACTTTTCACATTTGGACAACTTAAATATATTTTAATACATTTATTGGTTATTTTAACACAAAGTAGCTTACAAGAAAAACAATAATTAGTTTTGTTTTTTACTGCATTTGTGTTCAGCATTTCTCTCTGGAGTCACCTTCCACTGCAGATACAGTAGCAAGTCTTTAAAAAATGACTCTGCCAGCTTCGTTCTCCCCCGCAGTTACAACTTCTCCCCTTTTTTTCCTTGTGAACGGCTCAAACTCACACAGTCATTCTAACACTTAAATGTATTACAGCTAAACCATTCAACATATTCTATGTGCTCAATGGTTTTATCCAGCTGAAAAAGTAAATCTCCACCTCTGTATTAATCCGATTCAATTCAAATTGTTAGTTGCTATAATTCATGACATTCAAGTATGTGAAAACAGTTGTTTAAATGATGATGACGGTGATGATTTAGTCAACAAGAGTCTTGAGTAGCAGAAAGTCTTGCATTAAATCTGGAGAAGCCTCTGACTTAAGACTGTTGCTGTATGACAGTCCAATGACATAACAACATTCTTGATTTCTAGGAAACAGATTATATTTCACATAATTTAGATGAAACCACCTCTTGTTGGAAAATAATGCTAATCCACTTCATCTGACACTAGGGTTGATGAAAAAGATAGTTTTGACCTCCTCCTTGTTGTTCTATCTTGTCTGCTCTTTCGTCCCCATTTTTAACTCCTCTGGATTTTGGATAGTAGGTCAAGAAAGTATTATTAAAGCTTCTTAGATGGTAATCAGCTGCTTCCAGTTCCCATATCATATCAATTATAACGTCCAAAAACAGAAAAGAGAAGGCAACATCCTGGGAACAACCGCAGAAATGGCTAATGGCTCAACAGCCCAAAATAAGCTTAAAAATCTCTGAAAAGAACAAATTAGAGGTAACAATTGTAGACTTTTCTGGTGCAGCGCCTGACAGGTTTTCTTCCAACTCTGTCCTGCATTCATACGCATCAATCCCAGAGCTTACTGCTGCCATCACCGTGTTTCACAAAAGGACTCTGTGTGAAGCGTTAATTGTCGATGAATTAACCTTTAATCTCGTTTGTCAGAAGCTTTGTTTTTTGTCCCCACATGCTTTGTGTATGTTACAGTACACAGGACTACTCATGGCTTTCCTGTTACCCATTTTAAATAGAGATCAGATGTATGAAGTGCATGATTAACAGTTTTGTTAACAGATACTCTCCGCTTGAGCAGCGGATGTCATCAGCTCCATCAGTCACGCGTCTCCATTTGAGGTTCTGCCCTACGGTTTCAGTATTGGAGGTAAAATTGAGCGGCGCTTCATGAGATCTTCAAACCCCGGGAATCGCTCTGGATTTCCTTTAGAGGTGTCAGAGTAATGGGGGCAGAACAGATCCCTGCCGTCGGACAAGATTAAACCGCACACTTTTGTCATAGACACTGCACCATAATAGCCTGCACTCTGCAGTAATGAGCCCGGAAAAACGTGGAGACAGAAAGCCTTTTACAAGATAGTACAATCTACATTCACCACAGTCATGTAGAACACAAGCAACTTCTGACTGTGTGCTTAACATCCTCTTCAGCAAAGATATTCCAGGCAGGATAAAAGATGATCCAGACCCCCGGCTAAATGTCTGAAGTTAGTGAAGCGTGAAAAGATGAGGCAGCAAATAGAGCAACATACTGTCCACATTTGGGATGTGCTGCAGAGAATATGCTATGCGATTATATGAGAAAAGTTAAAAATAAAAGTGCTTACACATTGTGGTGGGTCAAAGTCCCCATTCTGCAGACTGCCGTAGCCATCTGTGATGTGTGCTTCACCCCTGGCGTCCAAATCCAGGAGGACTTCTCTGTCTCCACTCCTCAGCTCCCAGCTCTTTCTCAACATGATGACAGATATGCACTGTTGGCTGAAAAAAACAACAACACAGGACTAATGAGTCTCATACAACTGCAACAATAAAAAAAAATGTGTAGTTTAATCTTAAGTAAAAATTCTAAATAGATTTAGTGATTAGTGATTAAAGAAATCACTAAAAAAGCCAAAGAAATGAATAGCTACCTTCTCTGCAACAAACATTAGGCTGGGATGTTTGAGATAGTCTGTGCTTCCATTGTGCGTTTCCTCCTCTTCATCTCAGCATCCATCCAGCTCACCCCCCACCCCCAACCACGGCTGCTCTGCATTAGCTGTGGAGTACCGTAATGAATCTAACACAGGGGCAATGGTACATGATCTGCTGTTGCTGCATCTCAGCACTGTAGATGCTTGCTGCACTTCTCAAAGGCATAAATAATTAAATGTAGAGTCAGGAACGGAGCAGTCAAAGCCCTCTGTAAAGTGGCACAATGTGAGCCCAACTTCATGTGGTGGGTGTGAACGACTGTGTCCCAAAAAAAACAGCTTTATTACCATCATACAGGCAAGTAAAGTGACACGCACGCGTGATCATGACCATCAGTAGAAAAGCTCTAATCCATATGGCTGAATCTACATTGAGGGGTGAGAATAACAAAAACTGGGCACTTAATAAATATCAATATAAAAAAATAAATGAATTTCAAAGTAATATTGCATGTCAGCTTTTTTTCCTTCTCAGTTTGTTGAATTCGCTAAAGCCTTTTTTTTTTTTTTTTACACAAAGCAAAATCCTGCTTTTTGTCTGGTTTTGGCCTTGGGACTCTCTCATGGATGCTATTTTGGCCCAGTGTCTCTTTTATTGGTGAATATGATTTACTGGAATCCCAAAGGACCATGTGAGGCTTTTCAAACAAGAACCTGTTGCTAAAGAATTTTCTATTTATTTTTCCTGTAATAAATTAAATCATTAGACTGTTTTTCAAACTTATTTTATAATTTTTAAGGCTTTAAACTGAGTTTAAGCTTTGATTGTTCGACGAACGAGAACTAAAAAGTTATATTTGAACACTTTTTGTATAATAAGGAAACAAGATGCTTTAACTAGGAATGGAATTGAAGTTTTTATTTTTCATGAGTTCGAAATGAAATATGTCCGTTTATGCTGGTCAGATTAAGGGAACATCCACAAGTCTATAAGGAAGGGCCTGAAGAGCCTGGATGATGCTGTGGGGATCTGTGTGTGTAAGCTGGCACTGCAGAATAGTCCTAGAAGGACAAAGAGGGATTCATGCATTTTAAGTAAATAAAATGTGACAACCGTTGGAGTGTGTTTTTAAAAGATTTCATGGCAGTGGTTGTCTTTTATTAACTAGTAGTATGAGAAGAGGTTTGATAAAGTGAAGAAGAGAGGAGGCAGTAAAGGGGCTGGGGTTGGAAAAAGGCACCAGTCGATAACTACATCCTTAATATGGTCCACCTGCTCCACCACTGAGGTGTGCAGCACCTCCGATGCATCTTTTATGAAATCTGAGCTGCAGATCGGGAGACTGCCAACATCTCAAACGAACTGTGGTAAGACGAGACGCAGCACCCTCTTGTGATAGCTAAGGGACAAAAAGAAGCTTGCCAGAGAATAGTTTATTGTTTCAAAAAGGGTCAGAGGTGATGAAAAAACAAACAAACATAATTGTCCGCCGTAGCGCTGCTTGATGACGGGCTGCTTTTTACTGCATCAGAGGTAGCAAACACAGGAACACTTCCCTGCTTAGTATTGGAGTGCTTGTATTGGTTTGTGTGTTAGGTTTGCTGAGAGCTTTAAATTGTTATGACACTTCATATTATTTATAGCCAAGTTAATACAGCAGAGAATGAAACACTGGAAGAGTCACCGCGATGTCAAGGTTTAAAAAACAACAAATCTATAGCAATAGACATCTCCAAGAGGCGGATCCCTTATTTTAAATGAAGCTCCGTCACCCATCTGTGTTTAATGTAAAAAGCTTGAGAGCTTCTGCTCTGGGGGCTCCAGCTTCATTTTAAACTAAAATAAAAACCCAATAAAAACAGACTTTGTTGAGCTGCTGTAACCTGAGATGCTTCTAGTCCTGTTGTAACATGACCGTCACTGCTTTGATCCAGTCCTTAAACCCTAGAAAGAAGCACCGCAGGAGTCGGCAGGTTCTTTAAAGTTTATTTAGCTACATTTTTTCCCAAAGCTTTGTTTGTACATTCCGATCAATATAAAAAAAAAAACTCAGAATATGCAAATGTGTGAGTGGGACTTAACTCACTGTTATTCTTATTAGTGCTTTATTTACATCTCAACAAATCCAATGAATTATACAAATATTCAATGCAAACAGAAATACATTGTGACATCCCTTACAAGATACCATCCATCATTGACCAGCAATTTCCCAACATTTAAAACGACCAAGAACAATTTTCTTTATACACGCTCCACAGGCACATTTCAAAAACACAGAACATTTCAAGTTTCCAACATTTCCATACCTTCCCAAATCAATGGGTACTTTGTGCACAGCATTGCAAAAGAAAAACCTATCTTTTCCAAATATTTCTCCCACGTGTGTGCAACGATAACATCGTACTGCTGCTCTGAGCATTGCGATATTCCATAGGTTAAAAAAAGATTTGATAAAACAACGTCCTAAACAGAGGAGCTGCTGAGGCAAAACAAAAACGCACAGGGTGATTGTGAAGATGCTGGGACCTTTCATCACCTGAGATTTCTTTGATGAAGAGGAAAAAAGCGAGACCAATTGGTACTGAGAAGAGGTTTTGATGCCCTGATTAACGTTAACACAGGAGTAACATGGCGTAATTGTACAAAATGGCGCACATGGATGTATTTATGGCTAGTAGGCATTTTTTATGTGGTGCATATCGAACAACAGTTGTTTAAAAGCTCATCTAGCCTAAAATGCAACATTTGGTGGAGTTTTCCCCCCCAAAATCTGTGTTGAGAGCAAAACAAGCATCTGTTTAAATAAGGAAACAAAAAATGTGATTTAAAAGAAAAATCCCCGTAAAGTAAAATGTACTTTTAAGGAATCTCAGCCAAATTGTATTGGATAAAAATAATAATAATAAAAAAAAGCTATGTACTTGAAATAAGTGAATTTTGTCTTTACTGGTCATAAAAGGCTAATAAAATGTTACATTCATGTTTAAATCAATGACGGAGATTGAAGTAGGCAATCGAGTTTTATGACGTACAAAAGTGCCGTGCGACTTTTATCGTCTCCTCAGGTTTAATATTGGATTAAGCGTCATGAAAAATTTACTGTAGGTTGACGAGGTGAGAATTTCCTTGGGCTTTCTGCATTATAATGAGAATTGTGTTAAACTCCGCCATCATACTTCAATGTTTTCAGGAGTTATTGCAAAAATAAAACCAAGACGTGCGTTCATAAATGTTATTTTGTGGAGTATTCTTCAAACGGACTCAAACAAAAATAATTTAAATAGTGTCAAACATCAGAAAAATCCCAACCAAACCAATCATTTAGCAACTTAAATAATTCATAGGGAAATATTTTCTTCCATACATCTGAAAAAAAAAAACAATAAAATGTAAAACTAGTTGAACAAAACATCAGAAATAAGAGCAAAATTAACACACAGACCTCCTACTGTCTCCACTGTGAGAATATAAAGGCAAAAATAATTCAGGCATGGCTGTGTTTCCCAGAGTGATCTACATCCCATCTTCCCCCCCACAGGGTTCTGTACAGCGTCTTATGCGAGAACTGCTCATTACAAAGGTAGTCGCCTTCACTCGCTACAAACTAATCTGAATATCAGACCAATGCCGGTGACCGTGCGTGGACGCGGTGGGAAGTGTCGGACCTTTATGCATTATGTTTGCAGTTCAGGTCGGTTTTATTAGGTCACGTTTTAGATTCTCTGTAAATCAAACCGTCATGTTCACCAAGCCGTGTGCGTTAATGCGAGTGGTGAGCATTCAAAAGCAAACATTTGTGCACAGGATAAAATTGTGCTTTTATCCAGACATAAATAACAAAAAGCATTCAAATTCACAGAAATGTTTAATAAGGCTCTCCAGCTGCTAAATATTTTGCATGCTTACGTCAATACCTAATTCTTCAGGGTCTAAGGTTAAAGGCTTGAAATTTGTTTCTTCTAAACAAAGCTATTTAAGAGTAATGGACATCTCTGTGTGCATGCTTGGCAATTTTAGCATTAATTGTTTTTAAATAAACCTTTGCTTCAGTAAATCGACTTCTTCATGTCCGGTTGGCTTTTCTGCTGAGTGGTTTGTGCTGGCCCAGGACATCAGCTCCAAGCATCATGACTCTTTAACCTCTCCAGCCCTGTGTTGAATCCGGGAAACACAGAAAACAGATGATCAGATATATGGTTCTGTGTATCCGTCAACACCAGGGTTCCCGCTGCGCTCTGCCTCTAGCGAGGCTGTCCGCCCTCTGCCAAGCGCTCTTCATAAGCTCCAGGGCCTCGCCGCAGTGCTTCTGCACCAGTGGGTCCAGCAGCTCTCTATGAGGGAGGTCCACCTGCGAACAACAACAACAGACTACACGGTTTAACTGCACAGTGTAACGTTATTCCTGCATCAATCAATGCTCTAATTGTAATACAATTGCACTGCATTGACAACTCAGACCTGAAAAATGGCTTTCCATGTCTTGTCTAATGCGTTCAGAAGCCGATCCCTCTCTTCACAGCCGCTGAAGTACAACACCCACGGAGGGAGGAACTGAGTTTGATCCGCTGCAAACTCCTAAGCAGAGAAGAAGCAAGAGGTTAAAGTGCTGGAAAGAGTTAAATCTGAAGACTTTCATTAGAACCGAGCAACACAAAACTGCAACTAGTGTTACAGCCCCCCCCCCCGGCAATAAGAGTTATTATCGGAGCTTGTGTAGATGTCTGCAAATGTATTACTTAAATCTTAAATATCAAAAAACGTCCCAGTAAATATCTTTAGTGTTTTTGCAAAACGCCTGAAAAATACAGTAAACATTAATTTCATAGTCCAGGAGAGAAGAAACCGACTGTGACCGCAAACTAGGAAATGATTTGCTCAAAACAAAGCCCATCTGTAGTCCAGTGTGGAAATGAGGGTCAGGGATCAGGCCTGATTAGAAAATCTAAAAAACCGCATTTGAATACAATAGCATCGATTTTTTACTCTCGTCTTTCTGATAACTAGGGTAGAGGTACGATAACAAGAGGAAACGGTTTAGCGGTTCTAATCAAGTAACACCAACAGCGCTTTATTCTGTGTAAAGGATAATGATGATGTTGATCCACAGGCGTTTGTGTGCTCGGCTCATTTTAAATAAATTACTTCCTTATAAACTTTCAGTGCAATGAAGAGAGAGGAAACACATAAAAAGTCAGGAGAAAGAGCTGCTACTTGAATCTGAAAAGAGAAAAAAAGACATATTGACGAAGGTGAACAGAAGATCACTCACAATAACGCAGTACTCTTTGTCAAGCTCCACGCTCACGGAGGTCACGTCGCAAATGTCAGCACTGCCGAGCGAACGGAAAAAGCTCGTCTGACAGTCCTGATGGCACATCAGCAGCTTATCGTCTGTCAACACCAGGCAACATGGGATACAAGGGGCGGGGGCCAGGCCCTGAGGGATAACCTGGAATAAAGTTGTTATAGTGTGAATTGGTATTGAACATGAAATTATGCACAACAATATGCTAAAAAGAGAAGCGAAAAGTAAGCAATAAAGTTTTATTTTTTCATTAAAAATACTGAAAAGGAGTCTTTTTTTTTTTCTTTTTTTTTACCATTTCCAAAAGTTTTTTCTTCTCTCACTTAATGTCTTACTTAAATATTGGATCAAAAACGTGAAATACCAACGTTGGATTGCGCCAGATCTCTCTGCTTACCCCTTTGGAAACGGACTGGCAGAGAAGCTGCATCCACTCGGCCATGTCCTGCTCGTCGCCGGCACTAAGCACCAGCGGGGGGCAGTCTGTCAGGATCACCTGGAAGGCGTGCGGACGCTCTGTGTTGTTGGAGCGACGGCACCCGCCGCAGTGTTCCCCTCTGGTGAAAAACAAGGAAAAATAAATAAATCAAAACCCAAATCCTTTCAGACAGAATCCTTTTTCTCTGAGCATCTGGAAGATTTAAGCATAAGAAATTTTCGGAGACTCACCCCATGGTGACCGATAGCACAGGGGTCACGTCGGTCCTCTCTGCATACAGGTACAAAACTCCCTTGCTGCACAAAACGTCGACTGAGATTATGTATTAAAACTTGTTTAATTAATGTAGAGCTCGATGCAAGTAAAATAATATTTAATGGTTGAAGTAAAATACATGTCAATTCATCAGACTATGGAACAAAATAATGATGCCAAAACTTTTTCAGAATGCTGTGCAAAATTGTATTTTTGACTTCCTGTTTCCTTCAAGTGTAAATAAAAAAAGAAGCATTTGTCTTTGGTCACTCCTTAAATCGCGAGACATTAAAATATACTGTTCAAGTGAGACTCTCTACTAAATCAGGAACTTGCAAAGAAGAAGCTAATCGACAACCCTTTTAAAAACCGTGGCCGTATCTACAGGCAAGGCTAAAATTAAAAAGCTTAGAACAACTGGAACAGTGAAAAACGGCTGGACGATGACTTCTTCCCACGAAAAGGTGAAGACATGTTAGAGAACTGCCGCTTTCGGGGACAAAGGGGACAGATTGAGCTTTTCATCATAAAAATAGTGTTGTTTGAGGTGATAAATGCAAAGTGAGAAATACACACGTACTTTTAATACGCATTTTCACGGACCTGTGATGCTCCGGAGCAGTCAACAATATCAGAGAGTAAGGATAAGATGGTGGCCCGTACCTCAGAATGACATAGCAGCTCTTCCACTGCTCTTTACCCAGGTATGTGGTTCCAGACTTGTACTGCAGAGAACCTTCTTTGACACTGGAAAGAGCTCTAGAGGTGGGTGTGCCTCCTTGGGGAGACATGCTCATGTCCATCGGGTCCTCCCAGTGAACCAATGAATAGAGCTGAATAGAAACTTCAGATACCTGAGAATAATATGCAACATATATAATAAAAAAAAAAAAAAAAAAGGTTTGAATGCTTAGATTTGTAAAAAACAACAACCGTACAAAGGATTTTTGTGACGATTTATTACCTCACAATGGCACTCCTGAGAGACAAACTTATTCAAGGCCAGCTTTTCCATGGTGGCATCTGTTAGAACGGCGGGATAGGGAGGCTCTCGACAGCCCTCCACCATGGCCGACCTCAGAACCGAAAGGAACCAGCTGGAAATTAATGAGAAATGAGGCGATTGGTGGCAGCATGTGGACAGTTCCTCAATAAGAAATCACATTTAATTAAACACAAATCAGACAGCAATATTAGTTATAAAAATAAGAAAAAGGCTACGTTTGATGATGCCTCCCATTAAGTCCAAAGAGGAACCTCTTATTTCAGACCTAAAAAAAAGTCCTGCTGAGAAATTTACACCTATCATTGACATGATAACCGTTAATATGAGCTGCATCTATGAAGTTTTAACAGTCCCGGATTTTGGTATGTGACGGCCTCAAGGGTAGATTAGGTTACATTCACTGTTTGCAAAAAAGAGAACAAAAAGGTTTAAATCATGTATCATGAGTGAAAAAACATGAAAATGCAGAAGGAGTATGAACACTTTCGAAAGTCACTGTATCTTATTTTTTTGTGAGTGACAGTTCGGATCAGACCACGTTAAAGAGACTAAGCTTATATCAAAATTGGTTAAGTACTGCACAAATTTGTGCAATATTAAGCTTTTGAAGCCAAAATGTCCGTGTTCCTGTTTTACCATTGGAGAATGAAAAAATAAAAATTACAAAGTCAAAATGTATGAGATAATCAAGCCAATAATGAGTGGCTGTATCCTTCTTGAACACAAGTACAGGTATAAAGATAAACTATAAATCAAGGTATTAATTAACAACTAAATAAAGATGAACCTACACAGTCAGGGAGCAATCAGCTGTGTCCAATAGGAACTTCCTTCTTCTGTTGGTGCAGACCAGCATTACCGTCTGCTGGTCAAGGCCAACCTAAGGAAAAGTTATACTGTGGATCATTCGGACTGCAAAAAACCTGCATTTGGAAAAAAACTACACCCCTTTAAATTAGGGGCAAATCTATCAAGAACAGATCGAACAAAAAAACTAGTTGGGTGCAGATAACTTACAGAGAGATAGTCAAGGTCATTATAGGAAACAGCGTCTTCTACTGTGTAGGGTTTATCAGCTGCTCCTACGAAAAAGAAGCAGAAGCTGTTAAGAGTATGCCAAACGAACCTCAATTTATATGACTAATCCAAACTCTGTGTAACGGACAAACTCTGAAGGTTTCCTGTGACATGGATATGGTTTCTGTTTTGGATGGAACATCCAGTGATGTCCAGCTGGCCATGTTGTTTACTCACCCTTTCTTAGTAAATAGATGTAAGAGTCTGTAAGAAGCAGATATAGAGGCTGCAGGTCCCCCTCCATATGACCTGTGCTCATTCTCAACATCTGGACAACACAAGATAGATAGCAGATTTATCTTTTAGGTAACGAAAACTCGGTTCCAACGTTTGGCAAAGCTAGCATATAAAAAGAAAGTGCAACATTTTCACTGGTAAACTGTCCTAAGATGTCCTACTAACAACAAACGTTCCAGCTTCCTTAGCTAAAAAGCCAGTTCTCTGCATGTTTAAATGTTTTTTGCTGCCGGATCACTCTGATAATCTGAAATAAGGTGACAAGTGATTGTCTTGGCGACAACAGCAGCTCTTCATATCCTCACCCTGAAAAGCTGTTCCTCGTTCTCTCTGAATACGTGGATCATGAGAAGAAGCAGATGATTGTTGTCCACCCTGTAATGTGGACGAAGAGGGGAGATTTACGCTGAACTACACACAACAAATATGTGATCTTACTTTGGTTTCTTACGTGAACTCTGCTGGATGAGACATTTCTGAAGGACTGAGTTTCTCCTGTTGTTGCTCGGCTGGGCCTGCCTGATCCACCTGGATGCTGTCCTCATCCTTCATGTGGAGCTTCCGTCTCGCTGGTTTTTCTTCTTCTTCTTCATCGTCAAGGCTGCCTGAAAGAGCCTGCGACTGACTATGCTCTGTAAAGTCATTGTGACCACCACTTGTATCAACACAGTCCGGACTGATGGCGGTAAAGCAGCGTAGCTCTGCAGACACAGGAGAGGTCTGCAGGGGGTCTCCTCCACCGGACGTCTCTCCTGGAGCCGGGTCAGGAGGTTTTCCTTCTGAATTGTTGCGAAAAAGCGACTGTGCAGGAGGCTTGGAGCTCTGATCACAGCTCTGGTGGTTCCTCTCCTCCGGCTCATCCAGGTGCGTCCAGGACCCATTGAGCCGCTCCATGACGTCATGCAGCGGTTGTCCAACAGTGTCCATGGAGGTGTCCGCCATCTCTGGTAGCCGTAGCAGACCTTCTACTCCTTCCTCGCCTCCTTCCTCGACAATTGCGGACCCCACCCTGCTTCTGCTCTGCTCTCCTTCGCTGTCCAGGAAAACTACGGTGGAGTTCATAAAGTCCACTTCCTCTGAGGTGCTGTGGTTCGTTTCCACGTGTTCAGAGGACAGTGAGGTATGGATGCTGCTGCTGGAATCTGTAGATCCCCTTCCACGTCTCTTCTTGGCTGGCTTCTTTCGTTTGGCCATCCTGGGACGGATAACAAAGACGGTAACCTTTGCTAGCATGGAACACAAAAGCTAAGGCCCTATAGCGTCCGCTACCTGATGACTTCAAGCTCACTGCTGTTGATCTCCTCGGCCTCGTCTCCGGTGGTGCTGCGACGGCTGGCCACGTGGACCGGCGTGACGTCTGCCGAGGTGTTCGTGTCGGAGTCCTCGTTGAAAGGGTTGTGTCGGGGCTCGGGGCTGTGTGGGGAAGGGTGAGCGGCCACGTTTCCCGCCACCGTGCCAGTGACCACAACTGTGTCACTGATGACCGTCTGGGGATCAGAACCTACCGACCGTGGGCAGCTGGCCCGATCAGTCAACTCACCCTCTATTGTGAAAAGCCGGAAAACAATGATTGGGTTAATGCAAAAGCAGTTGTTGCTCACTTTCAAATCTAAAGAGGGAAGGAAATACACAGACTGTTTTTTTCACTCTTGATGGCAGCAAAATTTAAATCATCTGATTTGGGTACTAAAGTTACAGTGCCAGTGAGAAGTTTATTACACCATTTAAATAATTTGAGCTATCCTTGGTTCACAAGTTGGAATTTCCTCGATATTGTGTAATATGGTAAATTTGTACTTAATGGATCACGAACATATTACCCCTCTAATTTATAATCTTCTTCAGCACAACTGATAGTTTCTTTAAACTATTTGGATTTTTGGATGCAGGTCTAACTTTATAGCATACTCCAAGAATATCAGTGGAGTTAAAATAGGGCATTTGGTTTTGATGAGTGTTTCGGATCAACGTCCTGTTGGACTTGGCTCTTTGTGTCCAGATGTCAAATCATCTGACCAAAACTGGTAAAGACAGTTTGTTAAAAAAAACTACCAAAGCTTAAGTTTATTATCCGCTGAAAGTAGCTATAACAACACAAACAAGTAAAAAACAAACAAGCTAAGGTTAAACAGGAAAGAGATATTGAGCTATTAAGCCAAAATGAGCCATCTAGAGAAGTCTAGGTGGCGTGTTTGAGCTCAAACGGATGGACCAGCTGTTTAGCGTGGGTCCCATCTGGAGGCAAGTGGTAACGCAATATTGCATAAATAAATGGATTAACAAATAAGTATTATCTTCAAATGAATGTCCAACCGACAACTTGATGGTTAAAACCAAAAGGACTATAGGCCCCCCCACAAATTAGATTTGAAAATGTTTAATATTAAAGAAGCACTTAAGAAGTTTCAGTTTTGGTCCATACTGGCCCCACGGTGGACAAAAGCGGTAGTGTTTTGACTGAATGAAGACTACATTCCCAAATAGGATCAGCGCATAGCGTCGTAAAATGTTGATCTCCCGGTCGCCTGCAGTTGGTTCGAAGTGTCTGTGTGAAGGATGAATGGCGATGAGGTGATGAATTTAATTCTGGTGAAAACAATGTCATACGATGATGTTGAAAATAAGAGAAACGGGGGAAGTGACATTTGCCGTAAAGCAGTCAGCACATTTGTAGTTTTTTTGTGTGCGCCAGGGGTTCCTTCCACCCTCTTCAAAGTCGCTTAGCGCCGGTTAAAGCGAAGCAGACCCCCTCGGGCCATCACAGAGGTGTCATTCAACGAGCTGCAAGTTGGCGTATGATCACAAAAGTGATGAAAATATTTTATGAAGGTTCAAAAGTTACTTAAGTGTTGTTTTAAGCTTCTGGGATGGCCCAGTCGTTTACCCAAAGCAAAAATTGTTGTTATATATTTAAAAGCCACATTACTGCCAGCAAACCCACCATGTTTTGTGTTGTTTGTTGTTTTAAGGTAACGTTCTGAACAATTACATTGGATTTATGAAAAGCTTGTAGGCGGCTTAAACACAACGCTGTTAATCTGCGACCTTAAAAGAATAATTAACCTAAACATTAACCGTGATGCATGTGTATATATTTGATGCCTGTACGTTTAGGTGTTTGTTGTGTTATCGTTCCAACCAAAAAAAAAGAAGAAGAGCACAACCCTTGAAAGTTGGCCACGAGATTTCTGGCCAATATCTGTGTATGTAAAGTTCTCACCGTTACTGTATTCAGGAGAAATGGTTTTGATTGGGTTTTTTTTGCAGTGTTGCAAGGCTGACCAACCGAGCAAGAGTACAGAAATACTGTGCATTTTCCTCTTCACAATAGCGAAGCCAGTGTTAGGACATAAAGCAATCAGAAAATCTTTGGGGGTTAAAAAAGGCACCAAACAAACAAGAGAGACGTCAAGTGTCTAACACTGGCAGCGGGTTTCTCTGCAGTCACAGGCCCAGGTAAAGCAGTACTACTGTAGCAGTTATAGCTGGGTTATGAAGCACAAACATGCGAAGAAACAAGGACAGAAACTGATTAATAACTGCGGATTTTCGAGCAATCTGAAACATCAAAATGTGGAATTTATAAAAGGCTAGTTGTAAAATACACAGACACGCCGACTACAACAGAATTTGAACTGAGCTAGCATATGACAGATAACACTGATTGCTAAACAGCACCACAGTTTAGCTGAACCTAGGCCGGTGGAAAACATCAGCGGCAAGAAAAGACAACAAAAGATGCAAACACAGATTTTTACACAGTAAAAAAAAAAAAGGAGCCCAAGACAGACTAGTTGACTACCAGCTGCTTCTTCATCAATGAGATAACGCATGCCGAATATGACAGAAGAATATCCCACCCAACGATACATTCACATATTAGTTCCCCACCTGCCTGTGGACTTTCATCTCATTCCTAATATTCTAATGAACGTAATTTGACTGCAAATGGATGGAAACAAAAATAATATATGCAATCTGTGTCCACTTATTTTTGCCCTTAGGTTTAATGGACATTCCTAAAGGAACTTCTTTCATCTAATCATATCTGTTTGAGGGAAGTGAACCTTGCACATTATTAACTAAAAGAAGCCTCTTTTATCTTGAGTGGTTTACACGATATGTAACACAAATAATTTTTCTTTTAAGGCTGTATGCAATATTGCAATGACTGTCGCAATAATGTCAGTGTCAGTGACACATTAAGAGGGAAAGATTGACTGTGTAGTATAGGAAATATACCTAAAAGGTAATGTCAAGGATTTTGGTTCGCAAAATTGCCAGACACGTTTAACTTTTATTCAAATTTAGACGTTTACTTACATTCTTTGGCATTTTATGTTGCTTTCGTAGCAATAAATGACTTCTGTTTTCTTCAAAATGCTATTTTTCTTGTATAACTGCAATGAAACTGATATTCATCATAACAAAGTTAACATACAACAGAAATCTGACCCTGGCCATGGCATACCTGCTCATAATGAAAATATGTCCCTAATAATTTAGAAAGACCTGAAACTGCAATCTTTCAGAACCAATTGCCAAAAACCTTTATTTTTTTCCATGTGTTTCATCTCTTTTCAAATTTAGAACTATTATTCTGCATCGGTAACTGTCTTACACCTTAGATACCCAACATGCATTTAAGCCAGAACAGTGCACAAAGTCATGCTATAAAGAGGTGAGAAAAAACATAGAATGAATAGGCAGAAAGGAAGGGATGACCATTGTCCCACCTTCCCACTCTGCACTCGGCAATGACTGCAACACAGGGTATATGTCACCAAAATCATAATCTATTAAAAAAAAAGAAAGAAAAGGAGGGATAACAATGAAAATTAGAAAGTCTGAGTGAAGAAAAAAGACTAAAGGAGAATAAATCAATGGTGGAGAAACGGTAAAATAACTATGATACATGGAATGTGAACCAAACAAAAAATAAATAAATTAAACAGGAATGAAAACAGTGAATGAGCGCTGCAGCTTCCACAATGAAGGTATTCTGCCACAATTGGTAAGCTTAGAACATGAAATACAGTTAAAAAAAATCTTAGGACAACCCAAGACAGTCTATAAATTATATAATATTTATTACCAATTTTAACTATCCTAAAAACAATTAATATAATTAAAATATTGGTGAGCACCAAAGATCAGGGTCATTAAAAAACTAGAGTGAGGTTTATAAGCCTGGTAAGGGGTTAAAAGGCCTCTAAAGAATGTGAAATCAGCTTTTTTGCAGGTCAACGAGTGGAAGGCGTTTAAAACTACAGCAAATGTGCCAAGAACTGGTCGCCCAAGGAAGGCCAACCTGCAAGGATCCTGTAAGATAATAAAGCAATTCTAAAAAAATCCTAAAATGGAATAGCTCTGTTACTTTTTGCTGTCTTTCTAGTTTTGGATTCTGTGCAGCTGGAAGATGCGTTGCTGATGTTTTGTTTTCACACTTCTGGACATTTTTATGGTGCGTAGACATCAACTCTAGCTAACACGATGGATGCTGTGGATCCTTGAGATTTGTGTGCGAAAAGAATTTCATAAAATAAAAGGACATTACAAGATTTCCTTGAGCATCCTTTATATTACGGTGTCTTCCATCAGTTGCATCTTTAAATACGCTAAAGATCCCCAGACGGTCATCAGGACCTAGACGGTTCAACCTCATAGAGTCAGTCATGAATATTAACCAGAATCAGAGAGTGACTGAGGAAAATATGTGAAGAAAATTTTCAGCTGACCCAAAACATTATCAATAAATCCACAAAAGACTGGGTGGAGGTTTATTTTTTAGAAATCCTGCACCAGGACAAAACCTACATCTTGAATCTATCGACATAATGTGGAGGGAGTTGACAAAGTCTGCGTGTGAAGGAAACCCCTTAAATGTCTGATAGCTGAAAGTGCGGAGTGGGACAAACTTTCCTCAGACCGACATCAGAGAAGGCTAGTTGGCTAAAAGAAACGTCTAACTCAACTCATTTGAACCAAAGGGGCAATACTAGTTAGTACCGGGTAGGGTGTTCTAACTTATACTTTATTCTTAATGAGGTTAATGTTGTTTAAGTGCAACTGGACCACTTTCCTTTCTAGAGATAAGAAAAATTACGTTAGACTGAATTGTTCATGGGTTGTCCTAAGTTCTTTGTTCTAGCCTAATTATGTAAAAATCCATTTGAGTATAAATGAGTTACAAGGCGTTAAATGGTTTACCAGTATTTCATGATTCTACTACCTGACATGTTTGCATACATTTAAGACGAAGCATGTAGAATTGCTTTTACATAATAACTGACTCTGAACACACCGGAAACCGAGAGTTCAAAAATAGCCGTTACATTTACACAAGACATTCAAAAGACGAAACTTTTAAACATGAAATCTGAGAAAGACATTGAAAAAACAAACAAAAAAACATCATTACAAGGTTTAACTAAATCAAACTAAGGGTAATGTGCACTGCCGCGGTCAGAGAAAAACCAGCATGTTCTACCTTCACTGGAGGGAGCTATGGCACTATCGTCCCACTCCAGGTTGGTGGAGGTAAGGGAGTTGAACGAGTGCAGAGACAAGCTGTCAGAGCTGGGGAGCCTTTCCTCGAAGTCCAGCAGGTTGTGCGGCTTGTAGTACTCTGGCATGTACGGAGCCACATCCAGATAGGGCACGTCCTAAACCAGCAACAGGATGCCGACATGTTAGGGACACGCTGCGAAGTGGACGAGCTCACAGTAGTTTATGGGTATATTGTGATGCGGCTCCTGCTGACCAGCTCCAGGTCGAAGCGAATGAACTCCAGGCCGGACACCAGTGTGAGGAAGAGCGTGAGGTGATCGTGACTGCAGACTAATGCATTTCTGCAAGTGAAAGATTATTTACATTTTAGGACATTTATTAAAACATTATAAAATGCAAACAGCTTCTTTTTTTTGAATGGGAAAAAAAATGTGAGCATACTTAAAATAATACTTCTGTAACAATCCTTGGTTCTCTTGGAAGAGGCGTAGGTAGCTTTCCAATGAGCTCTCACTCAATGCTAGGTACAGCCAAGCTCGACCTACAGAGAGCAGATAAAGGCTCCTTTCATTTATGCACCTCACAGTTGAATAAATAAGGCCTCCTATTAGGCGATACATTTTTTTGAAACTCCAAAAACCAGCATACTTGTTATTTTCCTTTTTTTCTCTCGCCTGTTTGTTCTATTAGACCCCTGATAAATAAATAAAAAATATATTTAAATGCAGTCACTGTGGGCAGTGTAGTAAGAGCAAATGTGCTTATTCATGTAAATGGTGTCATAAACAAGCATTAAATAAATTGCCATGTTTTTCCAAGAGCTGCATTTGTGTCAATAATAATTATGGCATCACAAGATGTCACAATACATTTTCATTTTTATTTTTTTTAAACTTTCGTCTCGCCCACCCCCCCAGTAAATACGGCTTACTTCGACCGAGGTTGGTGGCTATGTGCTGAAGCTCATCTATCTGTCGGACAGCCTCTCTCCTGGTGAAGTGAACGACCAGGACCCAGTAGCCCGATGAGATGTCCTGCAGCCTAAAATGACAACACAATCATGTGGAAAAGCAACACAAGCGGGATAACATAACACGAGGCTGAAAATATACACACACACACAAAAAAAAAAAACTCAACATACATGTTTTGCAAATAACTTACCAAGGCAGACTGACCTGGGAAGATCAATGTGTTAATAAAAATGGATCAGAAATTCACTTTAGTGTTACATATAGTGAAAATTCAGATGTCACAATAGTATATATATATATATATATATATATATAACATACATTATTTAAAAAACAAATACAAAATCTAAAGAAATCCTACAAACAAAATGGCAATTTAAAGCAAAATGTGAAGAAACAAGAGGTGACACAACTCTTTTTTCCACTGGTAGAGAAGTGGTGAAACAGGAAGGAGAATATACATACAGAAAACTAACAAATGACACTGAAGAGTAAAATAAAATGCTAAAAATGGTTGTACATAAACATATGTGTGAAATGTTACAATTTCTCATACAGAACCACATTGTCATGCCACTGAGTTGTTTCATTGCCAATATATCAATTTTGGGACATCTCCATGTCTCAGAAGAACGTCGCCGGACATCAGATCAAACCACCAACTCAGGCGTCCATGTCCAAACAAACATTGCGCTTCATACACCTACTCTACCACATTTCAAAATAGATGAGACACACTTTCCCCATCTTATTTTCATACCTAGCGGTAGTTTAAATACACTTTAAAATTTGGGGTTTGCAAAGATTGTTTACAATTGGTTAAGATTTGATAAACAAATTGTGAAAAATATTTTGACATAAATATTATTTTGTTACTTTTTAAATCTGAAAACCCACTGTATATAGTAATGATACAAATAGTAATATTATTAGCAGTAGTAGTACAGCTGCAAAACAAAATGGGGCAAATCTATTGTTTTCTGACAGATTTATTTTTGTGAACACAAATTATAAATTGAAGAGCAAGAGAGAGTTGAAAAACACAACAATTGTCTTTACACGTATTTGACACTGGAAGCCTCCTCCCTCAGGCAGGAGGCTGCGGAGCATCAAGTGTAGAACAACCCGTCTCAGAAACAGCTTCATTCCTGAAGCTGTTAGACTCTTGAACTCATCCTGAACAAACCACTGCACGGACTACAATACCCGCACTTTAATACCGTATATTCTTATTTTATTTATTTTACTTACTTTACTGCGATTTTATTTATTTTAATTTAATTTAATTTTTTTAACTTATTTTACCTATTTTAATATTAGCTCTTGGGTGGAATAGTACCGTGAGTACGCAATTTCGTTCCACTTCATGTACCATCATGTTTGTAGAATGACAAATAAAGAATCCTTGAATCCTTGAAGAAGAACAACAATCTGAGCAAAGAATTTGAAATAATATTGCTGTAATTTTCAGTACCTTACCCATACAGCAGAGCGTGATCTAGGTGTTCACAGAGACGCTGAAGGACCCGGTCGTGATTGCGGATAGCTGGAGTCTCGTCCTCACAGGCTGCAAAGTAACTCTGCAACTTTTAGAGAGACGGTGCAGATTTAAATTACTCTGAGAGAGAAAAGCTGAAAGCCCTTTTGTTGCTATTTAAACCAGGAATTCTATGCTTTTCCTAATCTTGATCATTAAAAATGTATTCAACTTGTACAATAAGTCATCTCCAGTATACTTCACATTTTATCTGTGCAGCTAGGCAGTTATCTGACAGCAACTAAAAAAAGACTAAATCCAGACCTAAGCAGAGGGATCATTTTAGACATGCACACAAACTCAAAGGCATTTGAATGTGAGGCTGCCTGCAACACGAACCGGAAAGAGCATTGATAAAAAATAAAGCACACAGGCGTTATCAAGTAGGGCTCCCTAATTTTGGTGATGGGGAAAACAAACAGATAATTTAACAAACAAAATGCAGATTCTCAGAAATTGACATGGTGAGCAAGGAAGAGGTGTAAAGTAGTTTCCGCCACTGACCCTCCCATACCTGCTGTCACCTGGTAAGACATTGCTCTTCCCAGCTCAGCTCTTAACTCCACACATACGGAGAGAGAAAAATAATACAGAAACACTGGCGTGCTCAAAAAAACTAATAAAACTAAAACCCACAAAGCTTAGTGCAGGGATAGTGGCTGGTGACGTTTGTCAATCAGAAGAAGACTGCTCTGAAAGTTTTGACGGCTCCTGGTTAACTGGAGAAGGTAAGATGGATGTGACGACCACATCTGAAACTTTAAGTAGAAGGAAGCCAGCGGCAGCCGGTCATTCCTGCTAACACTTGTACTGTTCATTAAATCAGTAGAAGCAATGATCCCTTAGGATTACATGAAAAAGAATGGTGATGCCAACAGAAGGTGAGGAGGAGGGAGGCATTAAAGCTAAACACACAAAAAATTTGACAGTCATGCAAGTAAATACAAAGGTATTGAAATAAGCACAAAGCCAAAGCAGCTTATTACTGTTAATCTACTCAACAAGAATGCGATGCTTCGCAACAAAACTCAGACATCTTTGGTTGCAACTTTATCGCACATGAGTACTTTTGCAACTGTATCCTGTGACTATTTCCACATGACCATGTAACATGTGCGCATGGTAAACATTGTACGGGCACTCAAAAACCAGAGGCTCACAAGTTTGTAAACAACAATCTTTAGAAAGATAATTTATCGATTACCTTATTTGCTCCTTATCAGGGCTGCTGTGATTGTCAAAGATTATCTGATTGCAATAAAAGACAAGTAGCTTCCAAATTCAATCCCAACACCGTGAACTAAAATGTTACTCTTTGACTTCCGACTCCAGAAAACTTCAGCAAGAGGATTAGGACAATATTGCAGTGCATGATGTCCTCATTGGGAATGATAACAACTGAACTGTTTGGCCAAACAGGAAGCAGGAGGAATCACGTTTGTGTTGCAGTGTGGCTTCAGCTCTGTTTACACCGTTCACTACTGCAGTGGGCGAGCACAAACCGGGTTATAATGCCACTGCTGGTGATCGTGGAATAAAATAAAATAAACACAAACTATAACATTGAGATGAAAGTTTCAAACCGGGCAAAAGTGGCCCTTTCATTACGTATCCCCGCAGGGAGGAGGCCCCATATGAGGGGCAAATGTCCTTCCAGCTCTAAAGTTGCCCTCTTTCGCAAACAGAAGATGACCTAATATGAACCACAGTGACTCAAGAGAAAAACAAAACAATCTTGCCACGTTATAGAGATTCAAATGTCACCTTCCGAAGGGGCTAGAGCTTACCTTCTTGACGGACATCGAGATGTTTTCCAGTATGCGGTCCTTCACTTTGAGTTGGTCCATCACTGGGCTGTTGGCAGCAGAAGCCTGTCAGCTGACTCTCCCAAAGCAACGCTCTGTTTGCTAAAGCTAACGCCGCCCACATTAGCTGCTCAACATGCCCTCGGCTTTTCTTTTCTTTATTTATTCTTCAAACCAACAAAACAACTCGCGGTTTTAATTCCGGGAAACGTACTTGAACGGTTTGAAACGTTTGACGCTTTTGCCAACCGAAAACTGCGCGAGGCTTCAAACAGCAACGTTTACGAGTTAGCTTAAAAACATCTACTTGCTCCTTCTTTCAGGCTAATTAGCAACCTTTCCCCTTGTCCTTGGACGAATAACATTTAAAGCTCATACTTTCTTTTTAGAAACAACTTGTCTCTGGGGTGTTTTTAAATGTTACCTTTGGGCACAGCTGTGTGTTTAATCGATGAATGAATGCTACGGCTAGCTGAGCTGCTAATGGCAACCGGAAACCCAACTGGCCGCGGATGACGTCACCTCAGCGGATGACGTCACATCAGCGCGACACCACAGTGAAACAAAAACACGTTTTAAAGAAACTTCATCTCTTAAAATATGCACAACTTTGATACCGTTTACTTTCTGCTTAGGGGTTTCCTTTTTTTTTTGATATATATTTTGATTAAATAAATTGGATTCCCAGTTTAATAACTAATTTTGTCAGCTGTAAAAGCATCTGTAAATCTAAACAGGTGTAGTTTAATCAGAATACTATTAATTAAGCAAACAAAGTACAGTGTCAGAAGTGGAAATAGGTTTTTGCGGGATTGGTTTGTACCATATCTAGCAAACTCTTATAAATTAAGTAGATCAGACTCAACTAGATTAGGTGAGGAGCCTCCTATTCCAATTTTTAAACAGAAACTAAATTATTCCTTTGGAGGTCTTACTGTATGTTTAGATTCATTGTCTTTTTTTAAATTTTGTTCATCAAGCTTTCCTTTCCTTGCTGAATAAACCTTCACAGCATTAGCCTAATGTTGCCACTACGCTTATACAGGGTCTATGCATTTATAGTTTCGCACCACGTTTTTGCAGACATACTTTTCTCCAGTACCTCCAGAGTTTCCACTGGTTTCCTGACTACCCGCTTAAAATCCTCCTGTTGGGCCCCGTTAAACGTGAATGGCCACAATCTGGTCGGTTTCAGGATGCGCCACACTACTCTACATTCAGCGTTTGGATGGGTGGAAAAGTCCTTCAGGAAGGCTGGTTCTGTTCTGAGGACTACTCTGCAACATCTGGAGGTCATTGTGCTTTAAAAAAAAAAGTCTGCATTGAAAGGACTTCAGCATCTATAACTTTTTCAAGAAAATTGTATAAGTTACATGTAATTCCAGTCTGAGATTCTTAAAAGTTTTTAGCATGTAATTTAGGGGTGTCCTACTGGGATATTGATAGTCAACATAAGCAGTCCATTCCCACCACGATTGCAAAACTCGCAATGTCTTTCGGGCATGAAACTTTATTTCTTTCAAGTTTAATATTTATGTAATCCGTTTAATAATAAATTGATAAATTTTCTTTTAACTATTGTTCTTCAAGTAATATCACTTCATCGAGCCTTTTTGAACGTTTACCACTACAACAGTAATAAAAGCATGAGTGATTGATGTTCGTATTGGGTCAATATCAATATCATGCCAAACCAAAGACTGGAATATTGGTATATTTGAATTGAACAAACGGCAACAGGACACCCCCCGTATTGAAAATGAATGAGATATCCAAAAGTTAAGATATTATTTGTAACATAGCCCTGTTTCAAACATCCTGTCTGGTGTATTTCTTCCTTTACAACACCATGATATCATCTCTTAATTTCCTTTAGGGGTATCACAGGTGAAACCAAACGTAAAAGCAGGTATTATTCCCTTTTGTGAGGCACGGAACATAACCAAACGCACGCTGATTGGAATGTGGTTATTTTATTTCAAAGAGGCCTGCAGCTTTTTCATAAGTTTCTTTTAAAAACAAAAGAACCGTCGGCTTATTCCGTGCATTTTCTGAAAAGGACGTAGATGAAAATTAAGCATCATTTGCAACTGCTTTATCTTACATTTAAGCCAAATATGAAACAACTTTATCCAAAAGGTGACTGACTTCACAACACACAGGGCTTTGGGAAACTTTGAGATGCATCTTAAAAAAACCAAAAACAAAACAAAAACTGCATGGAGTTGCAGCAAGCGCCCCTTTAGACCCACGCACCGCGTCATGTGCCCGGAAAACACAAAGGGTCAAAATCTCAAAACGACACCTTTGAGCAGCGAGGAGACTCACTAACAATTCTTCACACCACAATTTCAGTTTCACACTTGTCCCGCACTTATTGTTGGCTTTGCTTTAGTCGGATTTCTCCTTCTCTTTCATGTGCAGGAAGACCGCGCTGAAGACAAAGAGTCCCGTCATCATGGAGAAGGCGCTGGCGTAGTACGGGAACGCCGAGGGAATGAAGCGATCGTACTGAGTGTGCTGCAGGGGGCGGACTGATACCTGTAGAGAAAAACAAACAGTTGTTCACGTTAACAATTAAATCCGAATTTTTCTATTAATCATACAAACAAACTGTTTAGTCTTAAAGTGCCATCAAGGATTCTGATTAGCGTAAACCCAGTTGGGTCATATGTTGCTTAACTTGCCTGGGTGGATGAGTAGAGATGTGTGTATCCCAATCGGTTGTAGTCCACCTTGAACTGGAAGACTCCATACACGTCAGGCAATTTGAACTGAACACTGTATTTGCCTCCTAACGAGTAACAGTGAATAATTTGGTTAAAAATCAAAGCAAAGTGCATGTTTAACATATGTATGCAGTAAAAACAGGAACGTGTTACATTAATTGTGTTCAAACAAACCTTTTTTCTTAAGGTAAGTTCTGACAAAGGGGTCGATCCTCACAAACTCGAGCTGAATATCATCGCCGTTGAAAGGGACCCAGCGGCCCTCAGACAACATCTCAATGACAATGCTGTACTCCTGCAAGAGAAGGTTTATATCACACCAGCAGCTTTTCATTTTACAAACCTGTAACTGTGGAGACGATTTTGAAACTAACCACGAGGTCAGTAACTGTGTACGCTGCAGGAGGAGCAATCTCTCCCACAGGATGATGGGTAACGGCTCCAACCCTGAGTACTCCTGCCTCCTTAAACACCCAGCGGGACAGAGCCACAGCCAGCTCCATGTTCCCAGTCTGCTCGTGCCTGGTGGAACCCCACAGTAGGGACATTTTTGATTTAAAAAAAAAATCTAGATAATGTCTTATACAAGCAGTAAAAACTGATGTGTACCTTTGAGAACCTGGCCTGGCTTTCTGCACAGCCGAGTTGAAGAAGGCGTCGCTGAAGAAGTCCAGGGAGCCACTGAAAACCACTCTAGCATTGTTTCTGGCCTGCAGCCCGGCGATCAGCAGGGTGTTCTTCCCCACAGCATGGGGGTACTGCAGAGGTAAAAAGCACTTTAACAACCCTGTAGACTCTAACAAAATGTCCGGCCATCTACAACAGGCTGCCCTCCTTAAATCATGAGCTTTAACCTCAGGTCTGTCTTAGAGAATAAAACTCAGCACAAAGAAAAAGAACAGTTTTGTGTTTGATTGATTTTTAGTAGGGTCAGCAGTGTTGATTGTGTGGCAATAGTTTCTCTAATCTTTGGGACTAAACTCTATCTTTCAAGACGTTAACCCCTCCCCGCTAAGAAAGTTTTATTAGGGACCGCCTCATTTAGAAGCGGATCAATGACCTGCCTGCGTTTTTCAACATGCTTTGTTACTTTTATGCTCCAATCATCCCATCCAAAGTAGCAGTTTGGCATCTACAGAGACAAAGTGGCAACCTTCTCCAAGAAGCCGCGGCCAACGTGACTCTGCTGATTTACTGACAAATTAACTTTCTCTACAAATGGGGTTCCATTAAAAAAATTTAAATAAATATTAAAAAAAAAGGAAATGCACAGGCTTTCCAAATGTATTTATTGCCAAGCAGCATTGGTAAAACACAGAAGCAACTTATCAAACACAACTTCATACTAAGTTTATATTTAGGTAGACTGCTTTTTCTGCACTTCCTTTCAAAATTAAATAAAATCTAAATTTCCAAGTATTCCCAGGGACTCAAAATAAGTGCAATGCATTGATTAGACTCTGCCTGGCAAGAATCTGTTGGTCCCGATATACTTAATTTTAGATGAAACATTAGGTTAAAAAAAAAAAATTACGTAAAGAATGAATGAATAAATAATACTAATCTGGATTAAATAATTTAAAATACAATTGATGAAATAAACAAAAATTTTAAAAAACTGCGAAAATTGCAGATCAAATTATCAGCCACAAAAAAATGTACATTTTTGCACCTGTATTTTTGAAACTATAAGACTGGGAGTGCTTAGTTTTCATGGAGTTAAACTGTGGAATAAGAATTATTTTTCTTTTCTGTTCACCAATAGATTGATTGGTGCATCTTTAAGCAAAATTTTGACCTTTATTGATCTTATAGCAAAATTAAAGTGCATCTACAATTCACTCCCGATGATTGCTTTTAAATGCAATTTAGGTTTTTAGATGGTTTTGTTTTTCACCAAAGAAGTTCAGAATTACCACTTTTAAAAAGAAATATGAGCACATAAGAGTTGTTGTTACCTGAGAGATGGCTCTGTCAGGGAAATAGGAGTAGGAGGTTGAAGAGCCAGTGAGGATGTCCAGAACGAGAGGGTTGTCTGGGTCAGCAACCATGCTAGATAGATATATTACATGATTTTGTTAATCAATAATTCATTGATCCTCAATATTTTACTATCACAATACTGTATACATGTAAACAGATATTTATATCCTGTACAGGATATACATTTGGATAAATGAATTAAAGCATTCCTGTCATTTAGAGGCTGATCTTGAGACTCCAGTTCCAATTTCTTTTTACTTACCCAACACCCTTAAATAAAACAGGTTTGTTGGTGGGCTTGCCGACAATAGTGGGAGCTTTAAGCAGGTTCTCTGGGTCAGCAACAATGAGGGTGTGCTGGAAGCATGCAAGATAACCATTAAATAATGAGTCAAAGTTCTGGATTGAATAGGTTAAACAACATTACTGTAAATAATTAGAATTATTACCTCTCCAGGGTCAGAAACATCATAGTTGTGGTGGTCTATGACAGCAGTCTTCTCCTCATCAAACTCAATGCCACACTCACTACCCAGCTCCCTCAATGGGTCTCCTGCATTACAGAAATGGTTATTAGTAATATTCTGTATTTCAGCTAGTGGAGGATAATACTTTTATTTTCTGTCAACTGACCAATATCGGAATTTGCAGCAACCAGAACATTGCCTCCACCATCAATGAAGGCTGTTATAGTCTCCAGGTTTATATTTCCGCCAAAGTCTGCAAGAACCATCAGAACAAAAATAAAATACCATATTAAAGTTAACAAACTGCAAAAATCCAAGAGAAATTTACCTTCAACTGAGGGCGCAAAGATGACTAGATGGTCGTAGAGGAACTGCCCGTATTTGATTAAGGACAGGGAGGGATCGTCAGCGGTCTTAAATGTTATGTCAAAGCCAAGATCTGAAAAATAAATGTAAAAGATTTATTTATTTTTTTTTAATAAAACATGACACATAAATCTATTTTTTTTTGTAGCTCTCTGGACCAATACTTTGCAGTAAGAAGCACTCATAACAATGTATAAGACCTCCTTTAAGTAAATGTCATAGTAAATGTGCAACATTTATACATCTGTTGGAGTAAAAATGTCAACATGCAATTTAATCACAACCTGGGTTGATATATATAAATAAATATATATATATATATATAGATATATATATATATA